>JAVGWX010000011.1:4097596-4200096 GCA_036924085.1 Ariolimax columbianus | reverse complement strand
TCTCCCCCCTCTCTCCCCCCCTCTCTCTCCCCCCTCTCTCTCCCCCCTCTCTCCCCCTCTCTCCCCCCTCTCCCCTCTCTCTCCCCCCTCTCTCCCCCTCTCTCCCCCCTCTCTCTCCCCCTCTCTCCCCTCTCTGCCCCTCTCTCTCCCCCCTCTCTCTCCCCCTCTCTCACCCTCTCTCCCCCCTCTCTCCCCTCTCTCTCTCCCCCCTCTCTCCCCCCTCTCTCTCCCCCCTCTCTCTCCCCCCTCTCTCTCCCCCTCTCTCCCCCCCTCTCTCTCCCCCCTCTCTCCCCCCTCTCTCTCCCTCCTTGTCTCTCCTTCCCTATCTTTCTCCCTCTCTCTCTCTCCTCCCCATCTCTATTTCTCCTTCCCTCTCTCCCTCTCTCTCTCTCTTTCGCTCGCTGTCTCGCTTTCTCCCCCTCTCCCTTTCCCTCTCTCTCCCTTTCTCTCCCCCTCTCTCTCCTCCTCTCTCCCTCTCCCTCTCTCACTATCTCCCCTCTCTCCCCCTCTCTCCCTCCCCTCTCTCTCCCTTCTCTCTCTCCTCCTCTCTCCCTCTCCCTCTCTCTCTCCCTCTCTCTCCTCCTCTCTCCCTCCCACTCTCTCTTCCCTTCTCTCCCTCTCCGTCTCTCTCTTCCCCCTCTCTCTCTCCCCATCTCACCGTCCCCTCTCTCTCCCCCCATTCTCTCTCTCCCCCTCTCTCCCCCCTCTCTCCCCACTCTCTCCCCCCTCTCTCCCCCCTCCCTCTCCCCCTTCTCCCCCCCTCCATCCCCCTCTCTATCTTCTAGAGACTGATGATAGTTGCTCTTGTCACCATCTGACACCCCTCCCTCTCTCTCCTCCCTCTCTCCCCCTCCTTCCTCTCTCCCCACTCTCTCCCCCTCTCTCCCCCTCTCTCCCCCTCCTCCCCCCTCTCTCTCCCTCCTCTCTCTCGACCCTCTCTCCCCCCTCTCCCCCTCTCCCTCCCCTCTCCACCCTCTCTCCACCCTCGCTCTCCCCCTCTCTCTCCCCCCTCTCCCCCTCTCTCCCCCCTCTCCCGCCTCTCTCCCCCCTCTCCCCCTCTTTTCCCCCTCTCCTCCCTCTCTCCCCCCTCTCGTCCCTCTCTCTCTCCCCCTCTGTCCCCCCTCTCTCCCCTCTCTCTCCCCCATTCTCTCTCTCCCCCTCTCTCTCCCCCCTCTCTCCCCCTCTCTCTCCCCTCTATCCCCCCTCTCTCTCCCCCTCTATCCCCCCTCTCTCCCTCTCTCCCCCCTCTCTCCCCCCTCTCCTTCCTCTCTCCCCCTTCTCTCCTCCCTCTCTCCCCCTTCTCTCCCCCCTCTCTCTCCCCCTCTCTCCCCCCTCTCTCTCCCCCCATTCTCTCTCTCCCCCCTCTCTCTACCCCCTCTCTCCCCCTCTCTCCCCCCTCTCCTCCTTCTCTCCCCCTCTCTCCCCCCTCTCTCCCCCCTCTCTCCCCACTCTCTCCCCCCTCTCTCCCCCCTCTCTCCCCCTCCTCCCCTCTCCCCCTTCTCCCCCCCCCTCCATCCCCCTCTCTATCTTCTAGAGACTGATGATAGTTGCTCTTGTCACCATCTGACACCCCTCCCTCTCTCTCCTCCCTCTCTCCCCCTCCCCCCTCTCTCCCCACTCTCTCCCCCCTCTCTCCCCCTCTCTCCCCCTCTCTCTCCCTCCTCTCTCTCGACCCTCTCTCCCCCCTCTCCCCCTCTCCCTCCCCTCTCCACCCTCTCTCCACCCTCGCTCTCCCCCTCGCTCTCCCCCCTCTCCCCCTCTTTCCCCCCTCTCCTCCCTCTCCCCCCCTCTCGTCCCTCTCTCTCTCCCCCTCTGTCCCCCCTCTCTCCCCTCTCTCTCCCCATTCGCTCTCTCCCCCTCTCTCTCCCCCCTCTCTCCTCCTCTCTCTCCCCCTCTATCCCCCCTCTCTCCCTCTCTCCCCCCTCTCTCCCCTCTCTCCTCCCTCTCTCCCCCTTCTCTCCTCCCTCTCTCCCCCTTCTCTCCCCCTCTCTCTCTCCCCCTCTCTCCCCCCTCTCTCCCCTCTCTCTCCCCCATTCTCTCTCTCCCCCTCTCTCTCCCCTCTCCCCCTCTCTCCCCCTCCTCCTTCTTTCCCCCTCTCTCCCCCTCTCTCCCCTCTCTCTCCCCCATTCTCTCTCTCCCCCCTCTCTCTCCCCCTCTCGCCCCCTCTCCCCCCTCCTCCTTCTTTCCCCCTCTCTCCCCCCTCTCTCCCCTCTCTCTCCCCCATTCTCTCTCCCCCTCTCCCCCCTTCTCTCCCCCCTCTCTCTCCCCCTCTCTCCCCTCTCTGCCCCCTCTCTCTCCCCTCTCTCACCCTCTCCCCCCCCTCTCTCCCCACTCTCTCCCCCCTTTCTCCCCCTCTCTCCCCCTCCCTCCCCCCTCTCTCTCCCTCCTCTCTCTCGACCCTCTCTCCCCCCTCTCCCCTCTCCTCCCCTCTCCACCCTCTCTCCACCCTCGCTCTCCCCCTCTCTCTCCCCCTCTCCCCCTCTCTCCCCCTCTCCCGCCTCTCTCCCCCCTCTCCCCTCTCTCCCCCTCTCCGCCTCTCTCCCCCCTCTCCCCTTCTTTCCCCCCTCTCCTCCCTCTCTCCCCCCTCTCGTCCCTCTCTCTCTCCCCTCTGTCCCCCCTCTCTCCCCTCTCTCTCCCCCATTCTCTCTCCCCCCTCTCTCTCCCCCCTCTCTCCCCCTCTCTCTCCCCTCTATCCCCCCTCTCTCCCTCTCTCCCCCTCTCTCCCCCCTCTCCTCCCTCTCTCCCCCTTCTCTCCTCCCTCTCTCCCCCTTCTCTCCCCCCTCTCTCTCCCCCTCTCTCCCCCCTCTCTCCCCTCTCTCTCCCCCCCATTCTCTCTCTCCCCCCTCTCTCTCCCCCTCTCTCCCCCTCTCCCCCTCTCTCCCCCCCTCTCCTCCTTCTCTCCCCCTCTCTCCCCCCTCTCTCCCCCCTCTCTCCCCTCTCTCTCCCCTTCTCTCTCCCCCTCTCCCCCCCCCTTCTCTCCCCCTCTCTCCCCTCTCTCTCCCCCCATTCTCTCTCTCCCCCTCTCTCCCCCCTCTCTCTCCCCCCTCTCTCTCCCCCCCTCTCTCCCCCTCTCTCCCCCCTCTCTCCCCTCTCTCTCCCCCTCTCTCCCCCCTCTCTCCCCCCTCTCTCTCCCCCTCTCTCCCCTCTCTGCCCCCTCTCTCTCCCCCCTCTCTTTCCCCCCTCTCTCTCCCCCTCTCTCCCCCTCTCTCCCCCTCTCTCCCCTCTCTCTCTCCCCCCTCTCTCCCCCCTCTCTCTCCCCCCTCTCTCTCCCCCCTCTCTCTCCCCCTCTCTCCCCCTCTCTCTCCCCCTCTCTCTCTCCCCTCTCTCCCCCTCTCTCTCCCTCCTCTCTCTCCCCCTCTCTCCCCCCTCTCTACCCCCTCTCCCCCCTCTCTATCTTCTAGAGACTGATGATAGTTGACATCCTACATCTAAATCTAGATCCTCTATGTTACACCAAGGCCAGGACTCATCGAGCTATCGGGAATTCCCCAACCAGAGTCTAATTATAGCGGCACAAAGAAATCAGTGCGCACCAAGTCTCAGTTTGTTTTCTCTTAGATAATTAGTTATTAATATTTTGTTAAACAACTCCCGTTGACGTTTTAAAACTCACCAACATTTGTACTTCCATTTAAAACTCACCAACATTTGTACTTCCATTAAATGTGTAAAACACTATAACAATAATACAAGTAATTGCATATGTACCAATATAGACAAAATATGAATATGAAAATTATATGGAATGTACCTTTTGATAAGCCTAGAAGCGCCGTGGTTAGCGAGCTGCCTTTGAATCTGAGTGGTCCTGGGTTCATTCCCCAGTTGAGGCGGTAATGTTTTTTCGGACCGCAATGGCTCCCGGGTCGACCCAGCCTTAAATGGGTACCGGTTCAGTCCGGGAAGTAAAAGCGGCGAGGGAGAGGAGATGGCTACCGCCCTCATATAGCCGAGCCTTTGAAATGTGAGATCGGTAACACCTCACACCCCTACGGCAGTAATGCTATGGGTTACATTACTTTACTTTACATGACATCACTATACTTGACTGGACTATACTTGACATGACTTGACTTGACTTGACTTGACTCACCTTTAGAGTCTTACAAACTTGGAAATGGGAACAATGACATTCTGACAAATGGGGAAAGGGGGGGGGGGAGGTTTGTATGGAGGATGCCATTCTGAGATGGTATAAATGGGGGGGGGGGGTTGATGCCATATTATTTTAATAATAAACACTAAAGTCACATACAACAACGCTACGGGCTTCAACAGTAAGATAAAAGCTAACGGTCCGGAGCTCGAAGTGGTTGACTGTTTTAAATATCTTGGGTCGATTGTCAGTGATGAAGGATCAAAATGTGAAGTGTTGGCCAAAATAGGACAGACAATAGCGGCGCTTGCACGGCTTAACAAAATCTGGCAAGATAAACGGTTAGCACTACGCACGGAAATTAGAATAATGCGTACACTGGTCCTGTCAATATTTCTCTATGCGTGTGAGACATGGACAGTTACAGCTGACCTTCAACGAAGGATACAGGCCTTGGAGATGAGATGTTTCCGAAAACTTTTAAACGTCACGTACAAAGATCGAGTTACAAATGAGGAAATACGAGATAGAATTACGACAGCAATAGGGCCTTTCGAAGACCTCTTGGCAACTGTCAGAAGAAGGAAACTCACTTGGTACGGTCACATATCGAGATCAAATGGTCTTGCAAATACAATCCTCCACGGGAAGGTGCATGGCAGACGACGAGGAGGCCGGCCCAAAAAGAGATGGGAGGACAACATTAAAGAATGGACCAGTCTCCGACCAGAAGAGTCACAGGCAGCGGCTTCTTACAGAGAGGGGTGGCGTGGGGTTGCGAGGATGTCTTCATGTGTGCCCCAACGACCTTACCGGTTACGGGATGACCTGACCTGACCTGACCTGAAAGACACATATGAACGCCCCCGAGTTGTTCATGTGCCTACGCGGGGCTATACGTGTCGTAGCGAGGGAAGGTCATTACATAACAGCGATTGTATTCATTACATTTTTACAAGAGGCCAACCAGAAATTGTCTTATTTATATGTTATTATAAAGTCCCCGTTCCTGTTACACAACTGTCGACTAGCTTGTGGATGTCCTTTAGAAAATAAGTCTTTTGGTGTGACCTTTCACCAATTTTGCACCGCCTCCACTACCTCTTTATCATTTGCTTTAGGAGCCATCTGCTATACACTTCTTTAGGACAGATGTCGTCACCAAGAATGATTTTGTGCGCAGAGCCGTGATTTTTGTAGTGAAAACTGAGGCTATTTCACCAAAAGTGACTAATCTATTGTCACAGACTAGCTGGCCGATGTGCTGTTTCACCCTGTTAGTAGCCAGGCTTGCTGGTCTCCCACGTCGCGGTTCATCCATGACGTTTTTGACTTCTGTTTTGAAATTTCTCTACCTTTTCGTTCATTCAAACAACTGTCTCCCCTCACAAACAGTTTCACACCCTCTGACAATAAAAAAAAACGAATGTCTCATTGTTTTTGCACGGTGCAAGTCGACAGTTGAACGGCCATGTTGTACGCTACATTGCACATTCACATACTGCTCGATCGTCATAATCCATACTTGGAGATTGCTTAAGAGCCATTTTGTGTCCCGACATAAGATTTCCCGTTGTACACTGTTACACGCACTTTATAATAAAATTGATATTACGTAGTGACTGTCCGTCGTTTATTGTCATTTTATGTGTCTGGGCAAGTTTGTCTGAAAAAGGATTTTTTTTTTAAAACAGCACACTAGCTCTTCGAAATAATCAAACTTGATTGATTCTGTTTTTTTTTGGGTCTGTTTTTGGCCCATCTTTGTTCATCGGCGTCTGATGATAAGCGGCTAAATGGGACTTTAAATGTATGCGTGTATAAGATTGATTAGACGCCGGCCTGAGCGCTTGTTCTGATCCTCAGAGCTTAACCGACATTGATTAGAGACAGCCACGAGAGACATCAGAATTTAACAGCCAGACCATTTTCCTGACAGCCGAAACGATTGTTCAAATATCGATGATACTGCCGAGGGTAGACGGAAATTGCCGAGTTACCTTAAACTTCCGGTAGGGGATGAAATTTGAACGTAAAACTAATATTGATTATACCGCGGTACTGAATCTTTTCCGGTGATCAATTATTTTCTCACTCATCCCAACTACAAACTACGTGTCTCTTCTCTTTCTGACTTTGTTCTGCCTTTTCAATCCATCTTCTTGTCTATTTCCTCAAGGTTTTCTCCATCTTGTCTCCATCTGGATTGAAGAGCAAGTGTTATGTTACCTTTTTAATTATATTTATTTAACAGCTTCTACATTTTACTTTTCTGCTCTGTTCTGCAAAGAATTGATAGACTCTGCACAGCAGATAGACTCATAGGTGAACCGTTTCTCTCATCAATTACCGAAGGTTGTAGATAATGATGATTCATGTAGTTCGCTAGTTACGCACACTTCTGCTCTGTTCTCTCAGGTCCTACCCTGCTGAAGGTATGTTCCCTCAGGTCCTACACATCTGTGGGTCTGTTCTCTAAGGTCCTACCCCACTGAAAGTATGTTTTCTCAGGACCTACACCACTGAAGGTGTGTTCTCTCAGGTCCTGCCCTACTGAAGGTATGTTCTCTCAGGTTTAACCCTACTGGATCTTTGTTCTCTCAGGTCCTACCTTACTGGAGGTCTGTTCTCTCAGGTCCTACCCTACTGGAGGTCTGTTCTCTCAGGTCCTACCCCACTGGAGGTCTATTCTCTCAGGTCCTACCCCACTGGAGGTCTGTTCTCTCAGGTCATACCATACTGTAGGTCTGTTCTCTCAGGTACTACCCTACTGGAGGTCTGTTCTCTCAGGTCCTACCATACTGGAGGTATGTTCTCTCAGGTACTACCCTACTGTAGGTCTGTTCTCTCAGATACTACCCTACTGGAGGTCTGTTCTCTCAGGTACTACCCCTCTGGAGGTCTATTCTCTCAGGTCCTACCCCACTGGAGGTCTGTTTTCTCAAGTTCTACCCTACTGGAGCTTTGCTCTCTAAAGTTCTACCCTACTGTATGTCTGTTCTCTCAAGTTCTACCATACTGGAGCTTTGCTCTCTAAAGTTCTACCCAACTGGAGGTCTGTTCTCTCAAGTTCTACCCTACTGGAGGTCTGTTCTCTCAAGTTCTACCCTACTGGAGGTCTGTTCTCTCAGGTCCTCAGATGGATCAACGTCTGTTTATTTTTAAGATTTCGCGATCTGAGAATAGCCGTTTCATTGACTTCATTGTCATCATCCAAGAATGATCGACGTCAGAATGCCACCCCAATCCATATCCAAGAGACAGACCTCGATCAACCTCAGAATTTCACACTAAGCCTTATCCAAGTAGAGGTCATTGATAGACTTATCCAGTGTCTATACTAAGGGTGCTTTCCTGGCCAAGATGTTAAAGTTTTTATTCAGCTGGACGCCAGGATGACAAGGGCAGTAAATTCACACATGTCCTCGAGGGTTTGAGGCGTCTACGTCCACTGTCCACTCGTGTTATAGTCTGCACTTCAATGTCCGCTGTCCACTCGTGTTATAGTCAGCACTTCTATGTCCGCTGTCCACTCATGTTATAGTCAGCACTTCTATGTCCGCTGTCCACTCGTGTTATAGTCTGCACTTCAATGTCCGCTGTCCACTCGTGTTATAGTCAGCACTTCTATGTCCGCTGTCCACTCATGTTATAGTCAGCACTTCTATGTCCGCTGTCCACTCATGTTATAGTCAGCACTTCTATGTCCGCTGTCCACTCATGTTATAGTCAGCACTTGTATGTCCGCTGTCCACTCATGTTATAGTCAGCACTTGTATATCCGCTGTCCACTCATGTTATAGTCAGCACTTCTATGTCCGCTGTCCACTCATGTTATAGTCAGCACTTCTATGTCCGCTGTCCACTCATGTTATAGTCAGCACTTGTATGTCCGCTGTCCACTCATGTTATAGTCAGCACTTGTATGTCCGCTGTCCACTCATGTTATAGTCAGCACTTCTATGTCCGCTGTCCACTCATGTTATAGTCAGCACTTGTATGTCCGCTGTCCACTCATGTTATAGTCAGCACTTCTATGTCCGCTGTCCACTCATGTTATAGTCAGCACTTCTATGTCCGCTGTCCACTCATGTTATAGTCAGCACTTGTATATCCGCTGTCCACTCATGTTATAGTCAGCACGTCTATGTCCGCTGTCCACTCATGTTATAGTCAGCACTTGTATGTCCGCTGTCCACTCATGTTATAGTCAGCACTTGTATATCCGCTGTCCACTCATGTTATAGTCAGCACTTCTATGTCCGCTGTCCACTCATGTTATAGTCAGCACTTCTATGTCCGCTGTCCACTCATGTTATAGTCAGCACTTCTATGTCCGCTGTCCACTCATGTTATAGTCAGCACTTGTATGTCCGCTGTCCACTCATGTTATAGTCAGCACTTGTATATCCGCTGTCCACTCATGTTATAGTCAGCACTTCTATGTCCGCTGTCCACTCATGTTATAGTCAGCACTTCTATGTCCGCTGTCCACTCATGTTATAGTCAGCACTTGTATGTCCGCTGTCCACTCATGTTATAGTCAGCACTTGTATGTCCGCTGTCCACTCATGTTATAGTCAGCACTTCTATGTCCGCTGTCCACTCATGTTATAGTCAGCACTTGTATGTCCGCTGTCCACTCATGTTATAGTCAGCACTTGTATGTCCGCTGTCCACTCATGTTATAGTCAGCACTTCTATGTCCGCTGTCCACTCATGTTATAGTCAGCACTTGTATATCCGCTGTCCACTCATGTTATAGTCAGCACGTCTATGTCCGCTGTCCACTCATGTTATAGTCAGCACTTCTATGTCCGCTGTCCACTCATGTTATAGTCAGCACTTGTATGTCCGCTGTCCACTCATGTTATAGTCAGCACTTGTATGTCCGCTGTCCACTCATGTTATAGTCAGCACTTCTATGTCCGCTGTCCACTCATGTTATAGTCAGCACTTGTATGTCCGCTGTCCACTCATGTTATAGTCAGCACTTGTATGTCTGCTGTCCACTCATGTTATAGTCAGCACTTGTATGTCCGCTGTCCACTCATGTTATAGTCAGCACTTCTATGTCCGCTGTCCACTCATGTTATAGTCAGCACTTCTATGTCCGCTGTCCACTCATGTTATAGTCAGCACTTGTATGTCTGCTGTCCACTCATGTTATAGTCAGCACTTCTATGTCCGCTGTCCACTCATGTTATAGTCAGCACTTCTATGTCCGCTGTCCACTCATGTTATAGTCATAATCAACCCCAAGCTTCACTAATATGGATTGAGAGCGTCCACCACGACTTTCTGAATTAAAAATTGAGATCGTGCCCCGACCAACAAAAAGTAAGGATAGAGTGCGTGCCACGACCTTCCAAAGTAAGGATAGAGTGCGTGCCACGACCTTCCAAAGTATGGATATAGTGCGTGACACGACCTTCCAAAGTAAGGATAGAGTGCGTGCCACGACCTTCAAAAGTAAGGATAGAGTGTGTGTCACGACCTTCCAAAATAAGGATAGAGTGTGTGCCACGACCTTCCAAAGTAAGGATAGAGTGCGTGCCACGACCTTCCAAAGTAAGGATAGAGTGCGTGCCACGGCCTTCCAAAGTAAGGATAGAGTGCGTGATACGGCCTTCCAAAGTAAGGATAGAGTGCGTGATACGGCCTTCCAAAGTAAGGATAGAGTGCGTGCCACGACCTTCCAAAGTAAGGATAGAGTGCGTGCCACGACCTTCCAAAGTAAGGATAGAGTGCGTGATACGGCCTTCCAAAGTAAGGATAGAGTGCGTGATACGGCCTTCCAAAGTAAGGATAGAGTGCGTGCCACGACCTTCCAAAGTAAGGATAGAGTGCGTGATACGGCCTTCCAAAGTAAGGATAGAGTGCGTGCCACGACCTTCCAAAGTAAGGATAGAGTGCGTGATGCGGCCTTCCAAAGTAAGGATAGAGTGCGTGATACGGCCTTCCAAAGTAAGGATAGAGTGCGTGCCACGACCTTCCAAAGTAAGGATAGAGTGCGTGATACGGCCTTCCAAAGTAAGGATAGAGTGCGTGATACGGCCTTCCAAAGTAAGGATAGAGTGCGTGCCACGACCTTCCAAAGTAAGGATAGAGTGCGTGCCACGACCTTCCAAAGTAAGGATAGAGTGCGTGATACGGCCTTCCAAAGTAAGGATAGAGTGCGTGATACGGCCTTCCAAAGTAAGGATAGAGTGCGTGATACGGCCTTCCAAAGTAAGGATAGAGTGCGTGCCACGACCTTCCAAAGTAAGGATAGAGGGCGTGATACGGCCTTCCAAAGTAAGGATAGAGTGCGTGCCACGACCTTCCAAAGTAAGGATAGAGTGCGTGATACGGCCTTCCAAAGTAAGGATAGAGTGCGTGATACGGCCTTCCAAAGTAAGGATAGAGTGCGTGATACGGCCTTCCAAAGTAAGGATAGAGTGCGTGCCACGACCTTCCAAAAAAAGGACTGGAGTGTTATCTCTATTGTTTTTGTCTTCCTCCAAGCTTCTTCTCCGTACAGACGCACTGACCTGACATTGGAATTCAACAATCTAAACTTGGTATTAATCTTTTTTTCCAAGGATTTCCATTTATTATTCAGTAACAGGAAGGCTGTCCTTGACTTTCCAATGCTAGCTCTTACATCTGTCTCTGTGGCCCATAAAGTTTCATTGGTGCTGTCCAAATATGGCCTCACGTCCAGACATGACGGGTTCTCTGCTTGAGGGTTTGATTTGAAACAGCTTTCTTTACTTTAGGATCTCAGGGGCGTATTTCGGAGCCGCCGGAGAAGTTAAGTAGTTGGTGCAGTGTCGTCGGCACGTTCTGCAATGTAAGGGGCGGAGCACGCATGGGGACGACCAGCTGCAATGTTGTCGTTGAGTGTTCACGGTGAGCGATGCTACTTGTGTGTCCGCCTTGGAAAGGTGGCGCGTTGCAGCGGTTTTCCTCAAGTCCTAAGCGTGCTGATGAAGGTGAACAGGGGTCCTCCAGGCTGTTGTGCTATTTTAACTACATCTTCGTATCGCTCACTACTACTGGGATCACGTCGATCGATACACACCTCCAGACTTCACAGAAACGTCTGTTTCCAGGGAGAACTGCGTGGAAGAGAGGTCTGGGCTTGGTCAGTAAATGTTACCTGACTAACATGTACCATTAGTATTTTGTGCCTGACCCTGACTAACATGTCCGATCAGTATGTTTGCCTGTCTAGGAGTTAGTCTCCTTACCAGATGCAATATGTCATATCATATTGTATTTCCTTTGACTTATCATCTCTACAGGTTGGGGTTACAGACCTTACGCAAAACTTTCTTACCGCCCCTTACGACATGTCAAACAAATGGTTACTTGGGGGCAGAAGGGCGGTAAGCTCAGACGGGGGAACTAGCCGCGTTTGGACGGAGATGTAGTCTAGGCTCCAGTAAGTACGAACATCTCCGTGTCAGATTAGTTAGAGAGGACAGTCAGAGCCACCCTGACAGAGACTAAGGTGTAAGAGAGACACCAGGAATCACATCACAGAATTGCGAGTGATGAGGCCTAGAACTCCAGCCACCACGCTTTCAACTCACGTGTTAGAAATCTTTGGTTCTATAGCGTAGAATAGACGGACGCAAGCTGCCAGATGCCAGAGGCCAGTCACCTCATCAGTGACGAAGGACCACAAGACCCAAGATTTAATTAAGTGTATTAGTTGCTATTGTTAGATAGAGACTCAGGTACAAGGGACCTGAGATAGAATTGAGTATAGATCCGGAGATCCCATTAAGTTAATTACTTAAAATCTATTGCAAAAGAATAAAGCGATAGTTAGATTAGAAGAAAAAATGTGTGTATGACTAAATTATACAGTTAATGATTAACCATGTTTTATTTACGAAAGGAATCAGTTTTCAATGTTTCATGAGTTATCGTGTTAAAAGGGGAACAATTAAGGTAAGGGGGATAAGTTGTCTATACGACACGGTAATAGAAATTGGTTGAAACCAGATAATAAGACTTCAGAATATGTTATAAAAAATTTAGAACAAACAGTGCATTGGCCACATTCTTACAAAAGATGGGATTTCCACTAAGGGATAACGCGAATGCTGGAAGGCAATAACAGCTGTTATATCTAGGATTTGTATCTTATTGTCTCCCCTTATGAGAGAGAAAGCAACCACCACAGCTTGCCCGCTTACATGAAACCTTTATTAATGTATCCACGCATACTCTTACAGTGGTGGTTGAGGTCATTCGTTTTGCATAATGATGTTGCTATCTTTGTACACACTTTTCTTTAGTCGCCTTTAACGACACGTTTGGTACGTTACAATGGTTTTATTCGTTGAAGCTCGGATACCTATCGGACTCGGATGGTGAATCTAGGACATTATCACATATCAGTAGATACGGATGATGAATCTAGAATGGAATGACATACCAGTAGATACGGATGATGAATCTAGAATGGTATGACATACCAGTCGGACTCGGATGATGAATCTAGAATGGTATGACATACTAGTCGGACTCGGATGATGAATCTAGAATGGAATGACATACCAGTAGATACGGATGATGAATCTAGAATGGTATGACATACCAGTCGGACTCGGATGATGAATCTAGAATGGTATGACATACTAGTCGGACTCGGATGATGAATCTAGAATGGAATGACATACCAGTAGATACGGATGATGAATCTAGAATGGTATGACATACCAGTCGGACTCGGATGATGAATCTAGAATGGTATGACATACCAGTTGGACTAAGATGGTGTAGCTAGGATGATAGAATAGCACTCAAATTACTTGGAGTGCAGTTTTTAAACAGACAGGCATTTGCCTGCTGCCTGGTAGCCAAATCTATCCGTAGCAGGTTCTCTTTGCTATCTTATTGCGGCTTATTGTGTGTGGGGGTCGCTGTATTTAAAAGGTAGGGCACTCATCTCTCAAAACGATGAACGAAAACGGTAGGCGATCGAATCCTGCAAGTTTCAGGCGACAACTAGTCTTAAAATAAGGAAGACAGGAGTGCCTGTATTCTAAGTTACCTCCAATCTATTTGACACGTCTTGCCACTGGTTCAAGGTAGCTCGGGACCAGAGAGAGAGGTTAGTGACCAGCGCAGGTCCTTCCTCGATATAATCCAAATACAGCGTGAGTTGCATCATGAAATTAAAACCGCCTGAAGATGTCGCCACCTTCGCTTGCAATGGTGAACTTACTTTGCCTGGTGGCACGTAGGTAGTCTATTTGGTAGGAACTTCATTATTTCTCTAATCTTTGCCCGAACAGCTACTCTCTTGCACTTTCCACTGCTCATGTTTTTTGTTACGAATACACATGGGATCTCCGAGTTAATTGTTCTTCTCCGATAAGACGAGACACTCGATCTCATCTTCTGTCGTGACCAGTGGTCACTTAGAGCTTGTAGATTCAGAACACCCCCTGCTTCGTGCAGTTGTTTGATTCTCGAGAGACGATCGCCTTCCCTCCCTGCTATATTTCCCCACCCCATCTCGTGAGAGACTACCGCCCTACCTCCCTGTTATATTCCCGCCACTCCCCCCTCCCCGAGAGACTACCGCCTTACCTCTCTGTTATATTCCCCCCACTTCCCCCTCCCCGAGAGACTACCGCCCTACCTCCCTGTTATATTCCCCCCACTGCCCCCTCCCCGAGAGACTACCGCCCCTACCTCCCTGCTATATTGCCACCCCACCTCCACCCTTCCGAGAGACTATAATCTTACCTCACTGTTGTATTGCCCCCCCCCCCCCTTCCTTTGACAGACTATCTTCTTACCTCTCTGCTGTCTTTCCCTCCCCCAACCCCTCCCCGAGAGACTATCTCCTTACTTCCCCGCTTTATTGAGTCTGATCTAAGAGAGGCATGGCACCTCAGAGAGGGGACAGAGTCTGGTCTAAGAGAGGCATGGCACCTCAGAGAGGGCACAGAGTCTGATCTAAGAGAGGCATGGCACCTCAGAGAGGGCACAGAGTCTGATCTAAGAGAGGCATGGCACCTCAGAGAGGGCACAGAGTCTGATCTAAGAGAGGCATGGCACCTCAGAGAGGGCACAGAGTCTGATCTAAGAGAGGCATGGCACCTCAGAGAGGGCACAGAGTCTGATCTAAGAGAGGCATGGCACCTCAGAGAGGGCACAGAGTCTGATCTAAGAGAGGCATGGCACCTCAGAGAGGGCACAGAGTCTGATCTAAGAGAGGCATGGCACCTCAGAGAGGGCACAGAGTCTGATCTAAGAGAGGCATGGCACCTCAGAGAGGGCACAGAGTCTGATCTAAGAGAGGAATGGCATATCAGAGAAGAGACAGAGTCTGATCTAAGAGAGGCATGGCACCTCGGAGAGGGGACAGAGTCTGATCTAAGAGAGGCATGGCACCTCAGAGAGGGGACAGAGTCTGATCTAAGAGAGGCATGGCACCTCAGAGAGGGGACAGAGTCTGATCTAAGAGAGGCATGGCACCTCAGAGAGGGGACAGAGTCTGATCTAAGAGAGACCTGGAATACCAGATAATGGACAGTCTGATCTTAGACCTGGAATACCAGATAATGGACAGTCTGATCTTAGACCTGGAATACCAGATAATGGACAGTCTGATCTTAGACCTGGAATACCAGATAATGGACAGAATCTTATCTAAGACCGAGAACGCCTGTCCAAGATGACGTCTAGTGACGATATTCTCAATAGGCTACTACAGACTAGACTAAAATATCGTCTATTCGACATACTTAACACAGATGAAGAAGATGAAGAAAAAGAAGAAGAAGAAGAAGTAGAAGAAGAGGAAGAAGAAGACGAAGAAGAAGAAGACGAAGAAGAAGACGAAGACGAAGAAAAAGAAGAGGAAGAAGAAGAAGAAGAAGAAGAAGAAGATGAAGAAGAAGAAGAAGAAGAAGAAGAAGAAGATGAAGAAGAAGAAGAAGAAGAAGAAGCCGAAGAAGAAAGACCTCGAGAAGAAGAATAAACAGAAGAAAGACCGTGAGAAAAAGCAGAAAAAGAAGAAGACAAATCAGAAGAAAAAAAACAGAAGAAAAAGAAGAATAAGAAGAAGAAGAAGAAGAAAGTCAATGAGAAGAAGAAGAAAAATGAGAAGAAAAATGAGAAGAAGAAGAAAAATGAGAAGAAAAATGAGAAGAAGAAAAGGACGAAGAAGAAGAAGGAGAAGAACGATTATGTAAAGAAGAAGAATTAGAAGAAGAAACAGAAGAAAAAGAAAAAGAAGAAGGAGAAGAAGAAGAAGAAGAAAATGAAGAACCAGAAAAAATAATAAGAAGAAGACATTAGTAGAGTGAACTGATAATCAAAAGAACACACGATGGTGATTTCTTTATTTGCAGACAACAGATTGGAAGTCAAGGACATGAAAACTGTCAAAGATTTTCTGATTAATTTATTCTGCCATTAAAACGCGCTAAATTCCGGTTTTTTGTGTGGTGCCCTTCAATTCTGATGTTGTTAATCACAATTATTAAAATTATTCAAGTCCCCTTGTTATGTCTTCTCCGCTCGCCTGCAGTCTGCATTCGGTTTCTCAAGTTCCAACCAATTCCAACAATGTTTTTTCTGTCTGCATATTGTCTGTCCATTACTGCAACTTTGTTTAGAATTACCTGGCTGTGTACATGACCTACTTTAGATTGGCCACGCTGTATTAGTACGTCACATTTTTTATGCATACTTTCATTATCTTTCTTTTATTTGTATATTTTCCTCTAAATTTTTGATCGAAGTTGATTGAAAAAAAAAGAATCATCAGAAGATGAGAGAATCCAGATCAAATTCTCTGTAATATAATTCGTTTATTTGTGTAGCCCTCGGACTAGATTTTTGATGATCTAGGGGAAGTAATTCAATCAACAATTACCTGCCCCTCGAGGCTATTATGTGGGATATTGTTATTTGCAGTTGGCTTTGAGAGGCTAACAGAGAGGAGGGGTCTCCCAACGTGACCACGAAGAGTGTGAGATCCTCAAAATTGTGTTTACGGAGAGAGGGATCCTCAAACATTTGTTTAAGAACAGTTAGGGATATCTAACCGCCTGCCTGTAAAGAGGGAGAAATCTTCAAACTTCTGTCTGTAAAGAGGGAGGGATCCCCAAACTTGTGTCTGTAAAGAAGGAGGGATCCTCAAACTTGTGTCTGTAAAGAAGGAGGGATCCTCAAACTTGTATCTGTAAAGAAGAAGGTATCCCCAAAAGTGTGTATATAAAGAGGGAGGGATCCCAAAATGTTTATTTGTGAAGAGTTATAGGCCCAAACTTGTGTCTGTGAAGAGTGAGGCATTCCAAAACATGTGTCCATATAGAGAGGCGGATCCACAAACTTGTGTCCCTATAGAGAGACGGATCCACAAACTTGTGTCCCTATAGAGAGACGGATGCCCAAACTTGTGTCCCTATAGAGAGACGGATCCACAAACTTGTGTCCCTATAGAGAGACGGATGCCCAAACTTGTGTCCCTATAGAGAGACGGATCCACAAACGTCTGTCCCTATAGAGAGACGGATCCACAAACCTGTGTCCCTATAGAGAGACGGATCCACAAACTTGTGTCCCTATAGAGAGACGGATGTCCAAACTTGTGTCACTTTAGAGAGACGGATCCACAAACGTCTGTCCCCATAGAGAGACGGATCCACAAACTTGTGTCCCTATATAGAGACGGATGTACAAACTTGTGTCCCTATATAGAGACGGATGCCCAAACTTGTGTCCCTATATAGAGACGGATGCCCAAACGTGTGTCCCTATACAGAGACGGATGCCCAAACTTGTGTCTTCGAAGAACCCAGCAGTGATATGTGATATGAAAACGAAATTTATCTTGTGTAATGATTTATTTCTTCCGCTTAATGTAAACCTTATTTCAAATTACCAATTGGTTTGAAAGGTGTGGGGTTTTTTGTTTGTTTGTTTAATGAGTGTTAAATTGATTGTTATCAAATATGTGTTTTTAACTTGAAGTTTTTTGTGTTGTTTTTCACACTTACATTCTGTAGGAATGGATTCTAGTGGATTTGTGCCGACCTGGCTGTAATGCAAAGATAAGCCTTCTGAACAGGTTCGCTAATGAGAATAATTATGCCCATCATCACTTTGTTATTCAGTCTGTTGTAGTATAGCTTGTTTCCAAGAACACGGCTTGGACCTGAGATGTGGTCTGGTCCGACTATGACGACTGTCTGACCTTTCTTATCAGTTTATTTACACAAAATGCTAGAAATGTGTGCCAAGGTCATAACTTACCTGGCATGATGCGAGGTTCCCAGACAAAAGCTGTGAAAAAAGATCAAATATTGTCGTAATAAAGCCAAAAAATAGTCCATAGAAAACAAAACATTTTCAAAACCAAAGCAACAATTGCTCTGATACAAAAACGCATCCATGCACTGGCCAATACGTTCACATTACAAACAGATACACACACACATCCATACACTGGCTAATACGTCCACCTTACAAACAGATACACACACGCATCCATACACTGGCCAATACGTCCACATTACAAACAGATACACACACGCATCCATACACTGGCTAATACGTCCACATTACAAACAGATACACACACACATCCATACACTGGCTAATACGTCCACATTACAAACAGATACACACACGCATCCATACACTGGCCAATACGTCCACATTACAAACAGATACACACACGCATCCATACACTGGCCAATACGTCCACATTACAAATAGATACACACACGCATCCATACACTGGCCAATACGTCCACATTACAAACAGATACACACACGCATCCATACACTGGCTAATACGTCCACATTACAAACAGATACACACACGCATCCATACAGTGGTCAATACATCCTGATAAAACCTAAAAGAATGGTCTAGATGTTGACAGGGGTGTGTCTTCGCCAGCAGAATCCAGAAAGTCAAACTAAAAAAGGGCGTGCTGCCGTAGACGTTGCGGGCTGCCGTAATTAATTATATATATTCATGGGTTTTAGGTCTGGTTAAGGGTTGTGGAACGCTAAAAGTAGGTTCCAAACAAAGAAGATGAAACGCAAAAGAAAGAGAATAAATATACAGACATGAAATTGAATATGCCTATGTCTTATACATTGTTATTTGTAGGATGGGCAGTGGACGAGGCAAAACAATAATAGTGCTCGCAAGCCCAATTTTGTCGCATGCCAGTTTTCGAAACAGCAAGGTTATTCCTCTATGGAAAATAAAGCCATGCAAAGCTGGTGAAGACGGATGTACGTTGTTATTAGAGAAAAACAACAATAGTTAGTGAGAAAACAAAAAAGATAGCAAACAAAACATATAAAACAAAAAAGATAGCAAACAAAACATATAAAACAAAAAAGATAGCAAACAAAACATTTCAAACAAAAAAGATAGCAAACAAAACATATACAACAAAAACCAATGGTTTAAACAAAAAGAAATAAAAATATTTGTGAAAAGTCTTGTAAAAAATGTTTTTTTTTAAAACGTAAAAAATGTATTATTTATATCTATTGAGTAGCCAAACAAATTATTTCGAAATATCTAGCAAAAATTAGAATACACATTTATTTAAACTAGGTAGTAAAATAAGTAATGAAATATCTCTAGCAAAAAATAACATTATTAGAAAAAGTGCTTCCAAGAAGACATTTTACAATGTGCAGCCAAAGCCATTTTTGTTAATGTTTATTATTGAAAAATGTGTAAGGACAAAATAATAACTAGAAAAATAATTATAGTAATGTATATTTATATTTGAGACATGTCAAAAAACGTCTTATATTCCTTTGATCACCAAAGAGCTGAAGAATTCTAATTTAAATTGTAATTTCTGTATCGAGGTATTGTGTCTGAAACTTACTTTCAAATCCAGATAGCATGTCCAAGCATGTCGATGTGCCGAATACTTACATACATAGCGGACACTTAATAGGTTCTGCAACGAATGTCAGACAAGGTCACTGCTTTTGCGATGTCATTAGCGAAATGGAAACAAGATGGCGCTGCATATGCAAAGAGAAGCGTACGTTGCCATGGTTTTGCACGTACGTAATTTCAAGTCACAATGGCGGTCTTGTCAATCCGTACAAAATGTGCGCAACAAACTGCAGTGAAACTCAATAACAAGAGTGTCCGAAAACACAGGCATGTAATTACTCATTAGCGATTACATACTTTTAAAAATGTTTTATTGTTGTCTTTGTCAAAACGTCTAGAACTATCGATCAGCTTAAAGATAATATTTGAGAAGAAATTCAAGCGCTTGGCCATACATTTTAAGAGGTGATCTGGAAAATGCCGTAAGAAACGTATGTGATTGTGAAGCGGAAGACGAGAATCATTTACGTAATATGTTCCATAAAAACCATTCCCAATATACTCATATTACATATAAGTGGATCCAGGGGTTCTTTATAATCTGGATTCGGTCATTCAAAATGTAGTGCTTGGGAATTGCTCCGACCATTTGAATTATAATAATAATAATAATAATAAAAACGTCGATACACGTTTTTTAAATCGCATTTCTGTATTTTATTTATTATATTTAAAAAGCATACATGTTATTAGCAAACACAACATGTATTCAATTTTAACTGGGAAGCCAACGCAATGCCCACAGCGTAAAAGAGTTCCATTTATAGCCGTGAAAGGGACGTAATGCCTATAGTGCAAAAGATTCCATTTTTAATTTGAAAAACAACATTTTGCCTATAGTGTAAAAGATTTCCATTCTTAACTTGAAAAACAACGCATTGCCTACAGTGTAGAAGATTCTCATGTTAACTGAAACAGGCCACAGTATAAAAGCTTCATTGATAGGAACTTTGGCGAGGGAACAACAAGAGACATGGCATTTAATCGATTTTAACATTTCCAATAATTAAGAATAAAAAGCAAAGAAGGTTGCCACCTGATTTTCACATATTTAATACTGAATGTCATAAAGTCTTAGACGCATGTGCCTGTCCTTGACATTAATTGACATACGGCTATTGTTGGTTACCGTAGTTCTTGGAGTCCAATCAGACAGTAGGTCTAGCTTAGGAGACGTCATCAGGAATTCTGCTGATTCCATGTAAGAGCCTGTCTGCCTATGTTAGACTGTGCCTTCCTCTGCGTATGTCCTAACCATCCCTATTTTCTTCGCTTAATTTGTTGTTCCAGTGGCTGTTGTTGGCTCCTTTCCCACAAGTCTTCAATCCTCACCATGTCCTGCCACTTTATGCCCATTGTCGTGCGTAGGCATCTGTTAACGAAGGACTGAAGTCTTTGTTGTATGACCTTGGTCGTTCTCCAGGTCTCTCCTCCATACAACAACACATACTTGACACTTGTCTCCATACAACAACACATACTTGACACTTGTCTCCATACAACAACACATACTTGACACTTGTCTCCATACAACAACACATACTTGACACTTGTCTCCATACAACAACACATACTTGACACTTGTCTCCATACAACAACACATACTTGACACTTGCGTTGAATATTCTTATTTTGGTGTGAATCTTGATATCTGTGGATCTCCATATATTGTTCAGTGTCAGGAATGTCTCTCTTCCCTTTCCAATGCTGATCCTTACATCTGTACCTCCCGATGTGTCTATCGTGCTGCCTAAATAGGTCAAGGTATCCACTTCCTCCAACGGCTCTCCCTCCATCATGATTGGTTCTTTGCTGTTCGTGTTGAGTTTAAGAACCTTGGTTTTCTTTATGTTGAAATGCAGTCCAAGTTTGGCCGACTGTTCTTTCACCCAATCAAGTTTCTCTTGCATTTGCCTTTGACTGTGTGACAAAAGTACCAGATCATATGTGAAGCCCAGGTCTTCCAATTGTGACAATAGTGTCCACTGAATACCAGTTTTTTTGGTCTTCGATTAATGTCTTCATTATCCAATCTATAGCCAACAAGAACAGGAAAGGTGAGAACATGTATCCCTGTCTCATCCCTGTTTGCATCCCGAAGCTGTCAGTCAGTACTCCTCCATGTACCACTCTACTAACTGTGTCTTTGTACATATTCTGGATGAGGGTTGTGTACTTCTCTGGTATCCCATAGTGTCCTAACAATTCCCATAGAGACCCACACTATCAAACGCCTTTTCATAGTCTATACAATTTGCGTATAGGGATGAATTCCATCCAATTCTTTGTTCTACTATGATGCGTAGCCTAGCTATATGATCTGTGCATGATCTTCCCTGGCGAAATCTCCCCTGTTCCTCTCTGAGCTTTTTGTCTACTTCAGTTTCTAATCTAAGATGATTCTGTTGAATATCTTGCCTGGCACCGGCAGAAATGTAATCCCCCTATAATTGCTGTAATCTACCAGGTCCTCCCTTCTTAGGCAGATTAATCAGATCTCCTTCTTTCCATTCTGTGGGCACTCTCTCTTCTTCCCATTCTGTGGGCACTCTCTCTTCTTCCCATTCTGTGGGCACTCTCTCTTCTTCCCATTCTGTTGGCACTCTCTCCTCTTCCCATTCTGTTGGCACTCTCTCCTCTTCCCATTCTGTTGGCACTCTCTCCTCTTCCCATTCTGTTGGCACTCTCTCCTCTTCCCATATCTTCTTGAATAATCCTTGCAATGTATCAGTGGCCTTATCTATATCTGCCATAATGGCTTCTGCTGCTATCCGATCTGGTCCTGAAGCTTTCCCTTTCTTGAGTTTGGATATGGCCCTTTGGATTTCTATCTTACTTGGTGGGTTACCGTCCAAGTTCACGGTCTCCTCTGCTGGTAGGATGTTTGGTGTTTCTTGTGGTGGGTTACCGTCCAAGTTCACGGTCTCCTCTGCTGGTAGGATGTTTGGTGTTTCTTGTGGTGGGTTACCGTCCAAGTTCACGGTCTCCTCTGCTGGTAGGATGTTTGGTGTTTCTTGTGGTGGGTTACCCTCCAAGTTCACGGTCTCCTCTGCTGGTAGGATGTTTGGTGTTTCTTGTGGTGGGTTACCGTCCAAGTTCACGGTCTCCTTTGCTGGAAGGATGTTTGGTGTTTCTTGTGGTGGAGGTCTGTTTAGACTTTCTTTGTAATACTCAACCCATCGTATCTGTTGTTCCTCCGATGAAGTCAAGATCCTGCCCTCTCTATTTTTGATTGGTTTGTCTGTCTGTATATATCTATTTGACATTTTCTTTGTAAATGAGTAAAAATCTCTCATATTTCCTCTCTCTGCTGCCTTTTCTGCCTCCTGTGCCAGCTTGTCAATATATTCCCTTTTATTTTTCCTTATTCATGTCTTGACCTCTTTGTCTGTAACAGTATAATTACTCTGTGCTTCTGCTTTGGTGGCTCGGGCTCGACAATTGCTAAGTATAGCTTTCTTCTTTTTCCTTTCCTCAATTTTATGTAATGTCTCTGTTGTGATCCATTCTTTGTGTTGGTTTCTCTTGAATCCCAGTTTCTTCACATATCTTATTCCCCATCTCTTTAGCCTGGTCCCACATTCTATTAATGTCCATTTCTTCATTCTCATATAGCTCTTGTTGCACTTGGTATGTTATTAAGTTTTAAGCTAAATTATGTCTTCTTCTACTGGTGTTGTAATAAGTATGCGTTATATTGTGTTCTCCTTGTGCCCTGTACTCTGTACTTTTTTAGTTTGAGCTGCAAAATCCCCAACAACATGTGGTGATCTGATGCTACGTCTGCACATCGCTTTACTCTTACATCTTATAGTGTCTTAGCCATGCGTTGTGTGGTCGACTGTCTTAGCCATGCGTTGTGTGGTCGACTGTCTTAGCCATGCGTTGTGTGGTCGACTGTCTTAGCCATGTGCTGTGTGGTCGACTGTCTTAGCCGTGTGTTGTGTGGTCGACTGTCTTAGCCGTGTGTTGTAAGGTCGACTGTCTTAGCTATGCGTTGTATGGACGACCCTAGGGACTCCATGAGGTGTGCGTTTTTCTCCCAGTCCTGATTTCCAGACGTAGGTGTCGATGTAGTCGAGCCGAGACATCCCGAGAGAGGTTAACCACATAGACGAAGAAATTGAGGCGTCGCCGATCCAGCATTAAGAAAATGTTCTCGAGTTGTGCCCGTCCGAAAACCTCGAAGGTAGAGACTAGTCACTACCAGTGAACTTCAAGGATACTGTGTTGATTGCGCACGTTTAAGCCCACCAGCTGCTTCTGATCTCCTGTAAGGCTGTCCATGTCTCGGAGACGCGCGAGAGGATTGGGATACCACAGGATATGTAAAGGCACAGCTTGGTTTCCAGTGAGTTTTTATTCTGGGACCAGCCTCTGTGCAGAGAGCTGATGGATGTTGCCGCAAGGCCGATCCCTCGAGTGAATTCTGGGTCACTGCGTGCACCAGAAGTCAGTCTGCTGCCCAGCTAGATAGATGTCCTCGTTGTGATTGGCGTGAAGGCCGTTGACATTGATTCTCGCCGCAGGCGTACTACTAACAATACTCTAGATCTTGGTCTTCTTCCAGGAATGTACAATCCAAAATGTCAAACGCATCCCTCTTCAGCCGTTTTTTACGAAATTCTTGGCAGTTTTCAGTTAACTGATCCCAGTGATCTATACCAAGAGAATGGCAGGGGGATAATTACACTGACAAGCAATGGGCAGGGGGGATAATTACATTGACAAGAAAAGGGCAGGGGGGATAATTACATTGACAAGAAATGGGCAGGGGAATAATTACATTGACAAGAAAATCCCTAAAACAGCAACGAAGAAGAAACAAATAAAACTAGGTTACAACCAAAAAATCTTAGTCGGGGACAAAGGACAACAAAAGGGAAAATACCTAATAAAATATCACAACAATCGTCAAAACACATCATTTTTATACACTTTGTGTTACAACAAAAATGAAGATTAAAATAGACGCATAATGGTAGAAACATTGTAGAGAGATAATCACCGTCCAAGTTTGCATAGCACATTCAAAGGAAAGAGCTTCCATATCTGTCCTGCCTGGTAAAACTGTATGCATGCCATATTGTTGTCACAGAGAAAAGCTAACATTGGCAGGTTTTTGCCGAAATGGAGGCTTTCTATGATCTTGTGTTTCCTGTTCTGTCGTTGCGTTAATTGTTTTATTACTACTATAAAAACAGAAGCTTCCTTTGGGAAATAACGGGTTTTGGAGAGAGAATTTGAGACCGTTATCAAATTTCCTGGTTTCCCGCTGTGACTAGCCGCGCCCAGACAAGACAGGTTATGTGATACCATGCTCAAGGGAGATCATTTGGACAATTTATCCTGGCCTGGCTCTTTCGGTGTTTGGATTATTATCGTTATTGGCACGATAATTATTCTTCATATACGGTTCCATTGTTATTGATTGTTATGTATGTGTAGGTAGGGGGGATAGAGCAGCGAAGGTATCTTTGTCAACGTTTGTGTTTTCAATTTGGTGTAAGGTAGATAACTCTCTTGGGCATTAGATTTGGATATCAAATTTATATTATTCTCGTTCTGTTCCTCTTTCTTTTGTTTTTCTGCTTTTTCTCCTTTTTATTCGTCGTATACTCTATCCTTGTATTTTACTTCTTAGTCTCCTTCTGGATTGTTCTTCTTCTTCTTCTTCTTCTTTATCTTCTTATTACATTTCTTCTTTTTCTTCTTCTTCTTCTTCTTCTTCTTCTTCTTCTTCTTCTTCTTCTTCTTCTTCTCCTTCTTTCTCTTCTTCTCCTTATTTCTCTTCTTCTTCTTCTTCTTCTCCTTAATTCTCTTCTTCTTCTTCTTCTTCTTCTCCTTTATTGTCTTCTTCCTCTTCTTCTTCTTCTTCCCATTTTTCTCCTGAGCTACGAAGTTTTTCACTTGTTTAATCCCTGCCTGGGAAGTTTATTCCAGAACATGCTGCCATACTCAGATTGTTCTAACTAATTTCATAGAACATATTGATCGTGTCAATTAGAAACGTAAACTGAATAGATCACAACAACTCCCACCTTGCAGGTGTCGATCGAAGGAATCTGTACATTAGCTCCGAGGTACAGAACATAGAATTAGTGCAGAGGTTTTCAAATTTGGGACAAATAATTACAAAAGATAACATTGATCAACGAAAAAGAATAATCATCATACATATCTGGCATGTAGCACTGTACGGATCTTACACATTGTATAACAGTTCCAGTCGGACCAAGAGAGTTTAGGGCAGAGGAGATGTGGTTGACGACTCAGAAAAAAGGTACATGAATGCGTGCCAAGGTCACTCTCTGTCTGGTCACTATGCCAAGGTCACTCACCGTCTCAACAAAAGGAATCGGAATCTACAGGTCGAAACTGACCTGTGGCGTTCCGATTTGGGGAGTGGGGGTGAGTGACGGACGGGACGGCAGCAGAGCTTGCTGAGATAGAGGAGTGACAGCGGTTCAGAGGAATTCGTTCCAATAACGACTGAATAGAGCCATCCACCTGAGAGCCACTATTAGGCTCTGATACTGCTTGAGTGTATATAACACGAGACAAAGTTTCGCTCAAGGAGGCTGGATGGAGAGGGGAGGAGAGCGATAAGAGACTATAGATAGGAGTCGGTTTAGCTCACCGAGTTGATAGAGGAGCGATTGATAGACTGTTGTACGAATGTTAGTGATAGAACAGGATCGCTCAAGTAGGTGTGTGAGTTTTGTATTAATGGATAATCTGAACGTATGTTGTAAGCAGGACACATTGTGAACGAGGTATGTCCAGATCGCCCGCCTGATGAGATTTGAGTGAGGAAGAGTTTTTGATAAGGTGTGTTGAGGACGCAGTTAAAGAGATGTGTGTGTGTGATGTGTGTGGCAATAGAACTGGGTAATGATAGTTGGGAATTCCATCAAAAGCTAATGCTTAAAATTTCCGCTTTAGTTAATATTTATATTAACAAAAATATAATATAGGAATACTTAGTTACGATGATATGTATTGTATTGTGTTTGTAATTTCACTACTAATTTTTCTGGTATGAGTATTATATAATAAATATGACATCTGCTGTGTGCTATATTATTTGCAGTGTGTGGTCATGAATGATGTGGATGAGTGTGATAATGTTTTAAGTTAGAATAACCCTAGGGCAAATAGTGGGATCTGCTACAATTGACATATCTGGCCCTTACCACTGTACAGATCTTAAACATTGACATATCTGGCCTGTAGCACTGTACAGATCTTAAACATTGACTCAAGATAAAAAGAATGAAAAGACCTTAGAAGCTAGTTAGATGTGCTGCTGTCGCAGGATGCAAAGAAAGAGCTGGACAGAAAAAAATAAAACGAGTGAATATTTGACGTTGTAGGGACACATAGACAGTTAATTAAACAAAAATATATCTAAATATTTAGATTGTTTTGACCTCATTTTAATTTTGAGACAATGATGTCCACTATTGTAAATACTGGAAGGCAAAATTTAAGGGAAGAGAGAAAAGGGTGCGTTACAGAAACAAGTACATCACAGTGGCTTGCAGGAACATTAGGGTGCAGACGTCTCCAGGGATGGAGAGATTAACAGAGAACTCAGGACAGTTGTGTGACATGATCAGAAGACTTCAACACCAGTCTCCAGACTGACTCACAGAGAACAGTTGTGTGACATGATCAGAAGACTTCAACACCAGTCTCTGGACTGACTAACAGAAGACGGAGGCGTGACATGATCAGAAGACTTCAACACCAGTCTCTGGACTGACTAACAGAAGACGGAGGCGTGACATGATCAGAAGACTTTAACACAAGTCTCTGGACTGACTAACATCGGACGGTGGTGTGAAACGATCGAGCGACATTAACACCTTACTTCGGACTGGCTAACAGAGGGCAAGTGAACGGCTTAACGGCACAAGTAGATGGCTGAACGGCACAAGTGGACGGCTTAACGGCACAAGTAGATGGCTGAACGGCACAAGTGGACGGCTTAACGGCACACGTGGACGGCTTAATGACACAAGTGGACGGGAAAGTACGTTACATTATGTGCTCATTGTATAATAATGATTCGATCCGCTTGCCGTCATCTCCTTGCCAAATATCAGCTGCAATAAAAGTTTCACATCTGCTGTCCGTCCTACTGAACGTCTTCATCGTATATTTCACCTATTTGAACATCTTCTATTCCTTCCCTTGAAGGTCTTGTATCCCTTCCCTTGAACATCTTCTATCCCTTCCCTTGAACATCTTCTATCCCTTCCCTTGAAGGTCTTATATCCCTTCTCTTGAACATCTTCTATTCCTTCCCTTGAAGGTCTTATATCCCTTCCCTTGAACATCTTCTATCCCTTCCCCTGAAGGTCTTATATCCCTTCCCTTGAACATCTTCTATTCCTTCCCTTGAAGGTCTTGTATCCCTTCCCTTGAACATCTTCTATTCCTTCCCTTGAAGGTCTTATATCCCTTCCCTTGAACATCTTCTATTCCTTCCCTTGAAGGTCTTATATCCCTTCCTTTGAGCGGCTTCTATCCCTTCCCTTAAACGTCGTTTGTCCCTTCCCTTCAAACAGTCTATCCCTTCCCTTGAACATCTTCTATCCCTTCCCTTGAACATCTTCTATCCCTTCCCTTGAAAATCCTCTATCCCTTCCCTTGAAGGTCTTCTATTCTTTCTCTTGAACATCTTCTATCCTTTCCTTTGAGCGGCTTCTATCCCTTCCTTTAAACGTCGTTTGTCCCTTCCCTTAAAACAGTCCATCCCTTCCATTGAACATCTTCTGTCCCTTCCCTTGAAGGTCTTCTATCCTTTCTCTTAAACCGCTTCTGTCAGTTCCCTTAAAAACTTTTATCCTTTCCTTTGAACGTCTTATGTGCCTCACCTTAACAATCTTCTATCCATTTTGTTGAATATCTTCTATCCCTCCCCTGAAACGTCCTCTATCCTTTCCATTGAACCTTTTCTGTCCCTTCCCTTCAAACCTTCTATCCATTCTATTGAACGTCTTCTGTCCCTTTCCTTCAAAAAATGGTCGATCCCTTTCCCTGAACGTCTACTCATTTCCCTTGAACGTCTTATATCCCTTTTCTTGAATATCTGCTATTCCTTCCCTTGAACATCTTCTATTTGCTCCCTTTATGGTACAATCTGACAGAGATGTTGATATTTATCTTTTGAGGCCACCCCACCCACTTCCTTCTTATATTTTAAATATATCTTCTAGCGCGTTCGTTCTCAATTGTTCTGCCAAGCAAATGTTATGGCCCAAATATTTTAACTGTCAAATTTAAATTGCGTTCGTTAATTCTCTTTTTTTTCTTGTTCTTGTTGTTGTTGTTGTTGTTGTTGTTGTTCTTCTTCTTCTTCTTCTTTGGCGTTCGTCAGGAAAAAGATGTTATGATGTAGTTTACAGCTTGGCTGAGATTTGTGCGCTTTTCGGCTCAACACATCCGATTTCTGATGTGTTTTGGGGGAGTGTACTGGGTATGCAAAGAAAACAAAGATAATTCCAACTGATAAGACAAAACTCCAACCTAAAATCGAGATCGCCCGCGAAGAGAATGAAAATGTTGCACATTTTGAATATCTGGGATCAATACTGAACAACAATGGAGACTACAAAAAAAGTAAGAAGTACTATGGCAATGCAGAACATACGGCATAATACAAATCAGGAACTAAATCTAAAGATCCAAATAACATGCAATTTTCCTGTGGCAACCTATGGATGTGAAACATGGACGATTACACAAGCAATAAGAGCGAAGATCGGAGGTTTTGAAACACAGTGCTACAGAAGAGTACTGAAAATGCCGTATGCAGAAAAAAAGAAAGAAAGATATCCATCCTGAAAGACCTGAATGTAGAAGAGGCAAGGCAAGGGGAAAGGCAAGGCAAGGCAAGGCAGGGCAAGGGCAAGGCAGGGAAAGGCAAAGGCAGGGCAAGGCAAAGGCAAGGCAAAGGCAAGGCAAAGGCAAGGTAAGGCAGGGCAAAGGCAGGGTAAGGCAAGGCAGGGAAAGGCAAAGGCAGGGCAAGGCAAAGGCAGGGCAAGGCAAAGGCAAGGTAAGGCAAGGTAAGGCAGGGCAAAGGCAGGGTAAGGCAAGGCAGGGCAAAGGCAAGGCAAAGGCAAGGTAAGGCAGGGCAAGGGCAAGGCAGGGCAAGGCACGGCAAGGGCAAGGCAGGGCAAGGCAGGGCAAGGGCAAGGCAGGGCAAGGCAGGGCAAGGCAGGGCAAGGCAGGGCAAGGGCAAGGCAGGGAAAGGCAAAGGCAGGGGAAGGCAAAGGCAGGGCAAGGCAAAGGCAAGGTAAGGCAAGGTAAGGCAGGGCAAAGGCAGGGTAAGGCAAGGCAGGGCAAAGGCAGTGCAAGGCAAAGGCAAGGCAATGGCAGGGCAAGGCAAAGGCAGGGCAAGGCAAAGGCAAGGCAAAGGCAAGGCAAGGCAAGGCAAAGGCAAGGCAAGGCAAAGGCAAGGCAAGGCAAGGGCAAGGGCAAGGCAAAGGCAAGGCAAAGGCCGCCGTCCATCGCAAACGATGATGGCATAATTAATTTTGCTAGCGGTATATATAGTACCGATTAACTGCGCTACTATTTATCATCACTCTCTCGTCTCGAGCCGCCCGACCCCAGTGGTAAGTCAAGGACAGGACGACTAGGACGTGGCTACGAGATGCAGGGGACTCCGCATCAAGCACCCATGAAAAAGTCGGCGGAGTCCGGAGTTGAACCCACACCCCCTGATCACGAGGGCGACGGTTTAACCACTTCGTCACGGAATCCGGAGGAATGTAGGCGAGAATTGGCTTACAAATGACGTAATGATACGAAAACATGTTTTTTTGGACACGTCAAAGACACAACGGGCTGGAGTGAGTGGTTATGTATGGTATGGTCACCGGACAACGAGGCACGGGCCGACCGAGAAGACGATGGGATCTGGACATGAATGACACGCTGGATTTGACATGTGAGCAGGCCGGATGACTGACAGAAGAGTTTCCTACAGACAGACTGTCATGAGAGCGACGTTCTGTAAATGACATGTTACATGATGATGATGACGGGGTTTGCCTTCCAACTGCGGTCCATGTTTTCTTAACCAGAGAACACTAATGCCGCTTGCTGCAACGGCCGCAGCTTGGAGGCGGCAAATGTTCGTGGTTCAGCTCTGGTTTGGAAACACGATTAAGCCAGTTTGGGTGCTATCCATTTATTCACTGCACCACATCTTTAGCTTCTAATTCTTGTTTTAGCCCTAATGTGTCCAGATATTATACAACATGATTTTCGCCCCGACACTTTGCTATCAATGTCAAAACTGGACACGCGATCAAGATGCTGGGCAGTGCATGAGCTGCAGTGATCAGCGACTCACAGCTGTCTGCTAGTGTCAGGGCCAGCGAACCAGAGCTGCCAAGACCCTTCTACACCTCCATGCGGTGATCTTGGATAACAGACTGCAGCAGGGCAGACTGGCTAAGGAGAAGCGATCGAAGAGGGAATGCTAACCCGGTACTCAAAAATGCTTGCTGAAGTCGGATGTGTTGGACCGAAAGTTGCAAATATCGCAGCCAAGCTGTAAACTACGACACAACGCATTCCGTTCTCTGGACTACATTCTGCTACTGAAGCCCTTTCAGGGTTTGGTAGTGGGAGATTGAGAACGAACGAAGACGAAGAAGAAGAAGAAGACTACCTAAAAAGCCAGCAACTAAAATGGTCTGGCCACGTAACAAGTCTACAACCACACAGCACACCATCGCAACAAGCAATGGTATTCAGATACAAGGGATTCAAGACCAACGGTCGACCACGAAAAATGTAGCCTACGGAAATATCTGAGATGGGAAATGCCCGTGTGCATGTGGAACACAGTGGGGCTTGTTCTATAGATCTCTGCATATCCTGCCGCTGAAAGGCAAAACAGGATAAGTGAAAAGAAAAAGGAGATAAAATCCCCAGACTTCCTCTTATTAAAAAGAAAAAGATCATTCCGACGAGTTACCCACTGAACGTATGCACATCCACATTTCAAAGATCTGAATGTATTTTCTTCCCATTGTCTAATAATGTTAAAGGTAGTTCTATAACAGACAGTGCTGTTGTGGATAAAGTGTTAGATACGTTTTTATACCATGCCTATTATTTTTGTGAGGTAGGATAGCCATTTCCGTTCCTGGCTGCCTTTCATCGCTAATATTAACCAGGCTACCCATCTACAGTTGGTCAATAAGGGGAATCGAACCCTGTACGTTTGCTACGTGAAACAAACGCTCTATCTCTTGACCACTCAAATGCACTCTTAATTTTGATAATGGTGTAAAACGAAACCTGTAGTTTGAAGAAAAAAATATGATAGGTAATGCTAACATGGACTGACAAGGCTGCAATGTACTCCAAATAAAATATAATTGTGTATTACATCCATCGATTTCCTGGGTCGGAAAGGGTAAGTGGACATTCGAAACAGACAGTTATTGATTGCCTGTTGTTCTGTCATCGATAGGGACAGGGGCAGTAATTATAGCAACAGAGTAGTGTGCCCTTACTTGGGTATCTTCAGTTGAAATGTTGATCAAGTATATTGTTAACGAGAGATCGATAAGCGATCGGACATGAATACTGCTAGATCACGCGCGCTGATTGAGTAGATCGCTATGCGAACTAGGTTAAGGAGAGAAGATCCCTGCTAGCATTTTGCAGTCTGTAGACGTCAAACTGTGAGAGAATCATTTGCTAAAATTTAAGTTGAACCACTTTTAAAGTTGAAAGTACTGAAAAGAAACGAAACATTTTTTTGTCAAAAAATTTAACTGATTAAATAAAGGTGCGTAGAAGTAAATAAAACGAAGCTTCGGTGGTGTTGAAGGTCAAAAGTTAATAAAAAACATTTAGTGATCGCCCCAGGACAAGAACACAAAGGGCTATACGTTACGTTGGCCCTCTAAATAGTATTGCTGGCCCATTGAATAGCGTTGTGGCCATCTAAATAGTATTGTTGCCCTCTGAATAGTGTTGTGGCCCTCTGAATAGTGTTGTGGCCCTCTGAATAGTGTTGCTAGCCCACTGAATAGTGTTGTGGCCCTCTGTATAGTGTTGTGGCCATCTGAATAGTGTTGCTGGCCCTCTGAATAGTATTATGGCCCTCTGAATAGTGTTGCTGGCCCTCTGAATAGTATTATGGCCCTCTGAATAGTGTTGCTGGCCCTCTGTATACTGTTGCGGCCCTCTGAATAGTGTTGTGGCCCTCTGAATAGTGTTGTGGCCCTCTGAATAGTGTTGTGACCCTCTGAATAGTATTGCTCGCCCTCTGAATAGTGTTGCTGGTTTCTCTGAGATATTCTAATTTCTTTGCGTTTCTTTCCACAAGATTCGATCCATTATTTTATATATTCACTTATCAAAAACATCAATTCTCTTCTCCAACCGTTTGTACAGTGTTCAAGTTTCTCTGCCATACAGTAGAGACGAGTGTATAAAACATTTCGTCACTCATGTTTGTAATTTGTGAGTTACGTCTTTGAATGTCAATATATGACTCGTGTTGGTGAAAACAGATTTGCCCACCCATAATCTCTTCCTAATATCCATTTTCTATCTCCTATTTTTCTTTATTATATTTCCCAACTAGGACATCTTGACCTATTCCAATTTGTGACAGTTAATTTTTATCTACAAAATAAATAGGATTTTCAGCTTTCACGAGACAACCTGCAGAGCATCGAAGGTGTTTTTGTTTTTATTCTTATTGGTAAATGGCCACTTACATCTATACCGATCATTCTTGCTTTAAGGTGCGTTTCTCTCGTTAATAGGAACAGTCCCGCCTCTAGAAGACCGTGAGATGGTCGATTATATGTAGTAAATGTCTAGGGAACATTTACATTCGGAAATCAGAGCGCATTTGGGACCGGCTCGACACCTAACGAGCCCCAACGGACTAGCCAGAACAAAACACAAAAATGTGGGTTAAAAGAAAAATTGTGGCCAAAATGGCAATGTCTCACATGCATAGGATGTTAAGTTTTGTTGTCATTCAGTCAGGGTCAGGCTGAGGCCAACGGTGACGTGCCAGAATGAAATGTGTGGTCGTAAACACTTTTTCTTTAGAAGTACCGTATCGGCGAAGTGGTTGTTTGTCACAAGGTCATGGTTGCTGTGTCAGGTCCTTCAATGTTGTCTAGACAAAGTTTCAGGTGGAAGACGGTCTTTAATAGATATTTGACACAATAGCCAGAATTGGGATTGGGTTGTGGGAAAAATCGTTGGGTTGTAGGACGGTTGGGTGTCGTTGTGGGAAGTATGGGTTGTGAGACCGTTGGGTGTGGTTGTGGGAATGCTCTGCTTGATCCCGTGAGACGTGCTAGCTACTTTGTCCCGTCACCTGATCCCGAGGGACGTGCTAGCTACTTTGTTCCGTCACGTGATCCAAGTGACGTGTTAGCTACTTTGTCCCGTCACGTGATCCAAGTGACGTGCTAGCTACTTTGTCTTGTCACTTGATACAAATGAAGTGTTAGAGACTTTGTCCCGTCACGTGATCCCGAGGGACGTGCTAGCTACTTTGTCCCGCCACTTGATCCTGTTTGACGTGCTAGTTACTTTGTGCCGTCACGTGATCCCGAGGGACGTGCTAGCTGCTTTGTCCCGCAACTTGATCCCGTGAGACGTGCTAGCTATTTTGTCTCGCCACGTGATCCCGTTTAGCGTGCTAGCTACTTTGTCCTGTCACTTGATCCCGTGAGACGTGCTAGCTTCTTTGTCCCGTCCCGTGATCCCGTGCGACGTGCTCAGACAATTCACGTGGACACGATTTATCCGTCTGGAATGTCTGCTACACTGTCCATGTTTCGCTGATATACACAATAGTTATCACAACATCACGATGCACTTTTAACTTGGCGGTTACGCTTGTTCTTGGTCCACAAGATTTGCATGCAGCCTCCAAAGCGCAGAGCTTACCTTTGCAATCATGTTGTTGACCTCAAAGTCGGTATTCGTTATCTGGTGAGTGTTCTGTCTATGTAGGTGAATCTATCGACTGTCTTGAGACTCTGGTTTTGTATCGTAACATTTGTTTTGCTGAATGACTTCCTATGAAGGAGCAGAGATAACAACTCCGTTTACCTGGTGTTGATGTAAGACCAAAGTTACTGCTCCCCGTCTAAATCTCCGTCGTGGTGGACTGATTTTCCTGTTCTGAGCAGGTGGCGTGGGGTTGTGAGGATGTCTTCATGTGTGCCCCAACGACCTCACCGATTACGGGATGACCGGACCTGACCTGAGCAGGTGTTAAGGGCACGGTCGTCAGCGAACAGGAAATTCAAGACTTACCTTGGTGTAAGTCTTCATGTGTCTTTATATATGTCGTAATCTTTGTAGTTTTTGTTGTTGTATTCTTTGTCGTTTTCTTTGTCATTTTCTGTGTCGTTTCTTTGTCGTCAGCTCTCAAATAATCACATCATTTTCCCCCAGATAACATGTTATATTGTTCGTATGTTCGAGCTACAAGATGATGATGTTGATGATGATGATGATGATGATATAGATGACGATTGTGTCAAGGTTGGATGCAATGGTTATCTTTTGATGGAACACTCCGATAGACAGTTTTAGTCCGTTTTTTGATGGAACACTCCGACAGACAGATTTAGTCCGTTTTTTGATGGAACACTCCGACAGACAGATTTAGTCCATCTTTTGATGTTACTCTCTCACTTACAGAGCTGTCTTACTGCTGTTAACCCGTCGCCGTTTGACCTCATTTGGACATGTGGCCCGCCTAACCGACGACGTCTCCGTCCACCAGCTATTAAAGCGTGCCATGGATATCAAGGATGGGAAACGGCCATCCTTGTCATTGTTCCGCCCCTAGTTCGTCCACGTACCACCTGGTTAGACCAAATCGGAAAAACATCGTCCTCACTGCATGCAGCCTGTGTGTGACTCAGCTACTCATTGTTCTCATGGATGATTGGCATGACGGGCCATTGTCACTTACTTGGATTACCTGCCAACGTAACATACTACCTACCTACCTACCTATCTTCATCTCGCTCACCTGCCTTCACCTTTCCCTCCAGAAACTACACGACTTACCACAAGTACACCTGTAATGTGTTAAATTGTTTATTTGTTTAACTGATTCTCGCTAAGTTTGCAATTACCATTTCGTTGTCTGAATAACATCACCAGATGTGTTATATTATATGCCGTAGTTTGCACCTGTTTTATCAGACTGACAATTATTTGTACCATTTGTCTGCAAGCCTGCTTTATTAAGCATTGTTATTTCGTCTACGTATCTTGATCTTTCTGCCGTTTTGGTTTTTCTTCCGTCTGACCCGGAGCAATGGCGTTCATGACAAAGTAGGTTAAAGATAATTAGTACGTATTGGCACATCTCAGCCCGTTTATTTGACCATCTATAGTTTTCACGTTTTCGTCATCCGGCCCAAGAAACGTGAAACACTCACAAAACTACACACACAAGCACGCGCACAAAACAACACACACAAGCACGCGCACAAAACTACACACACAAGCACGCGCACAAAGCTACACACACAAGCACGCGCACAAAACTACACATACAAGCACGCGCACAAAACTACACACACAAGCACGCGCACATATCCTCCTCATTAGAAACTGGCTTGGTATTCATGTCGACTGATGGATAGAAAAATAGCTCTCCCTAGCACTCTCTCGTATTCTCATCCGTTTTCACACTCCCTTACGCATAAACTTGATTAACCTCTGGGACTATTTACACAGTAAACGCGGAGAAATACTACAAACAGAAGGATATTTAGGATTCACACAAAATAGTGTCGCTCTAGGATACCAGACATCGATTTCCATAATTTAGCATTCATGGCTTCCAAACCTGTCCAGTATGTGACAGTTTTATTAAGTTATTTTCAGAATCTAAAACTCGGAACAGTTCATCCAGATTTAAGAGAAAACCGCGTTACTGCACTTAGGTAAGGACGCTTAAGTCACCATTTTAAACTGCTCTAGAATAAAAGACGTCACACCACGCCTACTGGCAGTACACACCCTAATCTCACACAGTACAACTGCCTGCCGAGTGTATAGTAGCCTTCTGTATTTGAAAAAGGACTAAATAAATCACATGTCTTCGCTTAAGGCGCTAGTTCGCAACTTTTTCGCCACTTTTGATACACTGTCTATCAGCTCTGCACATCGTGTTCCCTTTTTCTGTGCGAGGTTTGACGCGGGTGGGGGTAGTTTATTTGCTCTTTGAGCAAACCACTGGACAGCAGAATGACGTGGACAAATACAAGGGAAAAGTGTCAACAATAATTTAAACAGCTAATAAATTGACTTAAGCGCAGCTTATGACTCCATAAACCACCAGAGTTTGTTTGCTAAGCTATACTCCATGACACCATAAACCCCCAGAGTTTGTTTGCTAAGCTATACTCCATGACACCATAAACCACCAGAGTTTGTTTGCTAAGCTGTACTCCATGACAAAGGACTGGCGTCTCACAAACCTCATTTAATGTATCCAGCAGAATAGGCGAGTCTATGTCACTTTGGGGGGTTAGAAAACGTCGACCGGGGAAACCCCAAAAAATGGGCTGATACAAGGAAGTGTCCTGACACCTAGACTGTATAATGTATACACCAACGATCAACCTATAGGTACAGAACTGACACAATTCATACATGATGATGATACAGCAGGTGCTGCCCAGGGAACGGGTTTCGAAGACGTCGAACAGAAATTGACAAACGTCCTTGATGCCCTTGCTCTATACTACCAAAAATAAATCACCTCAAACCAAACCCAAGCAAAACCAAGTATGTGTCTACCTTCTCAGAAATAGAGAGGCGAACAGAAAGTTGCAGATCAAATGGCAAGGACAGGATCTATACCACAGCACGGCCCCCAAATACTTGGGAGTAAAGTTGGACCGCACGCTGTCCTATGCCCCACATTGTCAGGAATCGAAACAGAAAATACATGCGAGAAATAGTATCATACGAAAACTGACTGGCACAACATGAGGAGCAAAGCCAGATGCTCTCAGAACATCAGCATTCGCTCTCTGTTTCTCTGTAGCTGAGTACGCCGCACCAGTCTGGAAGAACTCTGCACATGTCAAACATATAGTTACAGCAATAAATGAGACAGGCCGTATAGTTACTGGATGCCTAAAACCTGCACTAACTGAAAAAATTACCCCATAGTCGGCATAGCGCCACCAGAGAAACGAAGAACTGTCGCGTCGGAGATAGAAAGAGAGAAACAGGTAAATGACCCAACACACTCTATGAAGTTAAGTTAAGTTACTTACAGTCAACCCAGCCCCTACAGACTAGTCCAGGAAATCGACGCATCGAAAGTTGGAAACAGCTGACACAGGTTCGCTTGATCGAGTTACGGGAGGAACCTGCGGCTTGACATCTCCTGCCCTACGCAACATGGAAGTAACTAAATAGACTTCGAACTGGTGTGTCACGAAGCAGGAAAAATTGAAGAAATGAGGATACAGGGAAGATGAAACATGCGAATGGGGAGTAACTCAAGACCAGGACCATCTGATGACCTGCCCAAACCTCCCGGAGACTTGTAGCATGGATGGCCTGATGAGTGCCAGTGACAGGGCAATCCTCGTGGCTGAATCCTGTAAGAATGAAGTGTGACGTAGTGCCTAAGACAGGTGAAGTAAGTCAGTAAGCTAATAAATCACGTGATTCACTTGATGTCCACATGTCCAAATAGGGTAAAACGACATTGGTTTAGCAGGATGAAGATTGCTCTATAAATGGAAGAGCAGCATCAACAGATAGGCTAAAGGTCTGTCAAAGGTCATTCATTGTTTCTCTAGTGTTTGCTTTGGTCATATATTTCTAGTCGTTTATTTCAATGGAAGGTTTGGGAACCATTTTAATTGTTCTGCCAGTTGTCATCGTTGGCTCTTTCCGTCTTGTCAGACGATAGTAATTGTGCTTTGGAACAACAGTATGTAACTACAGTCCATGACGGCAACGAATGTGATTTGTGAGACCAATTCGTGAATAGATGCGTCTTACACAGTGTGTGCAAGGAAAGGCAGGACCGTTTGCGGCATCGCATGGTGAAACATTTCCACCCCAAGCATGAGAGTTTAGGGCAGGGGTGATGTGGTTGCTGATAACAAAGGTACTTGAATACGTGCCAATGCCACTCTCTGTCTGGTCACTACGCTAAGGTCACTTACCGTCTCAACAAAGGGAATTGGAGTTGGGGAAAGAATGTACAGGTAGAAACTGACCACTGGCGTTTCGATTTGGGGAGTGGGGGGTGAGTGACAGACGGGAGGGCAGCGGAGCTTGCTGCGATAGATGAGTGACAGGTGTTCAGAGTATTCGTTCCAATAATGACTGCATAGAGCCATCCCCATGAGATCCATTGGTAAGCTCCGATACTGGTTCAGAGTATATAAGACTAGACAAAGTTTAGCTCAAGCAGGCTGGCATGGAGAGGGAGTGAATATAGATAGGAGTCTGTTTAGCTCACCGACTTAGATAGAGGAGCGATTGATAGACTGTTATACGAATGTTGGAGATAGAACAGGATCGCTCAAGCAGCATACGCCATTTTGAGTCGGGGCCAGCCGCTCAAATAGGTGTGTGGGAGTTTTGTATTAATAGATAATCCTAACATGGATGTGGCAACCTATGGATGTGGCAACCTATGGATGTGGCAACCTATGGATGTGGCAACCTATGGATGTGGCAACCTATGGATGTGGCAACCTATGGATTTAAAACATGAACGATTACAAAAGTACTAAGAGCGAAGAGCGGTGCATACAGGACACAGTGTTACAGAAATGTCCTGAAAATTCTGTGGGCAAAGAAAAAAACAAATCCATCCTACAAGACCTGAATGTAGAAGAGAATTGGCTAATAAATGACGTAATGACCCCAAAACTGAGGTTTTTTTTTTGGAAACGTCATTTGACACAACGGACTGGAGAGAGTGGTTAAAGAGGGCAAGTCACTTGGAAGCGATGCAGGGGTCGACAGAGAAGACGGTAGACTCAGGACATTAAGTAGACGCTGGATTTGATTTGGGAGCAGGCAGGTAGACTGGCGGAAGACAGAGTTCCCTACAGACAGGCTGTCATGAGTGCGACATTCCTCAAAGGACATGCTACATGATGATGATGATCCCAATATTTCCTGTTGCCGTTATGTCTGCCTCAAACTCTTTAATGCGCTCATTTTTAAGGTGACTCTACTTCTCTTATGTCGGGACTTTAAAAACAACAATGTATTGCAAAGCTAACAGCTATTTTCCGTAATGCATATCCTATGTAGCGTCAGAACCTTCTACTTATTTCAAGTTTGACTGATCTATAACCGTGGTTCAACGTTCAAGACTCTATCATACCATTGTAATCCCACTACTTGTTATAGGCCCCCATTGATGAAAGCTTGAACCTTTTTTGATGCGATCTTGTCTCTTCCTCACATCACAGAGCCATAAACTATGGCGAACGTGATATTGGAGTTGAAGATTTCTATTTTTGTAGTTTGCTTAATTTCTTTACATTACAAGAATTATCCCGAACGTAATGACAGCCCCTTCCACCTTTTCTGAAATTGTAATCTCTTTCTGTGCACGATATAAGAATGAATGCCCCTCTTGTAGTATCGTGTCTTCCAACACAAATCGAATTGACGCTAGGCGATTTTATTCTCCTGATCTTGAATTGTTCTCTGTGTATTCTCGACCCCAATTTTTGTGACTATTCGCCATTTATACAGGTATTAAAATATTTAAGAACTGTTTTTCGATGCAAGCTTTTCTTTCTTTTTTTGTTGTTAACTTGTAATCTGGTAGGTAGATAAACATTTGATTGGCCTGTAATGTCTTTTCGTGATGGAGGGATGCCTCTTTTTGGTTTCCATGCAGGCCACATGGAAATGTAAGATGGCCGCGCCTTAGTGGCTGCGCTCACACCTCTCCGGTGTTTGTGTCGTTTTCCGACGTTTGGTGGTTCCGGTCCGGATTAATTTGTTGGGGCGTTTGCTTTATTTCTCTATTCCCCAAAGCGGTCTGCGTTGTACTGTGGTTTTATTTTGCGCCTGTCGGCCCAGTGCATCCGACTTCAGCATGCATTTTATGTAAGGGTCTGCTTCCTCCTGCATTTTCTAAGGGTTTGTTTCCCTGGGGTAACGGTCGGTGCTGTGGTGGGGATCAAACCCAGCACCTTTGGATTGTGAGTCGTGTCACTTATCCGCTTGCTCACGCCGTCCTCCTTGGTCCGGGTTACATTTCACAACTTCTTCACCAGGGGATTTCAGGGACTTTATTCTGTAGAATTGATGTGTCTTCGATCGGTTATTCTGTTTGTTGTGCTGCATTTCGTCGCATGTCATGCCTGGTTCAAACCGTGGGAAATAAGTCCATGATGAAGTTCAAAGTTTCGCTTAAAGATTCGGTCCAGATTATTAGTACTCAGGACATTTCTGCTCAAGGACTTCCTCCTGCCCGCCCATTCTTCCCCCGGAGGTTAAACGATACATTTCCCAACCTCGTATTCTCATCACAGCAAGGGTCACGCTGACCAACAGGTGGACACAGACTGAAGCCTCGGCGGCGGGACACGTTGAAACAGGGAGTTTGACACGGACAGATAAGGAAAGCTTGTCACAAAGATTGGTCTAACACATTCCTCGCGGTCTTCATCCCAAGGCTGCGGAGTACACGGCTCCACCTGGTGGAGCGCAGGGCAAGCATATTGATCAGACATGCTAGTCAGGGTCAAACAAAACATGCTGATCAGACATGTTAGGATCAGGTAAAATATACTGATAGGACATGTTAGGATCAGGTAAAATATACTGATAGGACATACTAGGGTCAGGCAAAATATACTGATCAGACATGGTAGTCAGGGTCAGGTAAAATACACTGACCAAGACGTTACCTCACTTCCATGCCATTCTCCCTGCAAACAGGCTGTTTGATGACGGTCTGACCAACGAGGCAGGGATCGACGTGATCCCCGTATTAGTAAACAACATGCAGATAAACCTAACAACAGTACAACCGATTCACCTTCATCAGCACGCTCGGGATGTGAAAAAAAACTACCGCAACTCGCCCCTTAACGCCCTTTTCAGGGCGAACAAAAGATAAAAGAGACTCGCGTGGCCATTCAGCAGCAACAATAACAACAACAACCTTGATCTTTGACATTATTTAAATACGAGACGGTCACAAACCAATTGTTTGCCTACTTCGTACATTGAATTTCAAACGCCAAGTTCGATTTGTAACATCCGCACCAAGGGACGTTACCCTGCATTGTTTTGTTTGATCTATGGCCACTCTATCTGATTTCTACAGGCAATTCTGTCCAGGTTGTCTTCCTTTCATGTCCTTAACATTCCATCAGATCAACATATCTGGGTCTATCCTACCCTGGCCTCTGCTTTTCGGTCTGTCCCAGTTGGAAAACGCTTGACAATCAATCAATCAATCAATCAGTAAGGTCAGGTCAGATCATCCCGTCACCGGTGAGGTCTTTGGGGCACACATGAAGACATCCTCACAACCCCACGCCACCCTTCTCTGTCAGCGGCCATGCCTGTGCCTGGTCTGAGATTGGTTGATTCTTTTATGTTGTCCTCTCATCTCTTTTTGGGGCGGCCTCTTCGTCATCTGCCTTACACCTTTCCGTTGAGGATCGTATTTGCAAGACCATTTGATCTCGATATGTGACCGTACCAAGCGAGTTTCCTTCTTTTGACAGTTGCCAAGAGGTCGTCAAAAGGCCCTATTGCTTTTGTAATTCTATCTCGTATTTCCTCATTTGTAATTCGATCTTTGTACGTGACGTTTAAAAGTTTTCGAAAACATCTCATCTCCAAGGCCTGTATCCTTCGCTGAAGATCAGCTGTACCTTTCTATGTCTCACAAGTATAGAGGGATATTGACAGGACCGGTTTACGCATTAATCTGATTTTCGTGCAACCAGCAACCGATGGCATGACTACATCCGCAACGTGGATGTCTCTGCTTAAATAGGCCTCAGAAACACATGACCGCCGCCAAACATCTTTTTGTTCGAGAAACCTCTCCCCACAAGATATTCCACTGGTCTTTCCTTGGCGCCAAAAGTCTTTTCTCGACCTTCTGGAGACCAGAAGAGGCCATTCCCGTATAATCTGTCTCTAGCAGATATAAACTTCCACCTCTGCTCTGGACGAGACATGAAACCACACCGCATCAGTGGGTGGTGGATGCGGTCGAAGGGGGGAAGGAAACGCACTGCTAGACACCGAATGAATATTCAGCTCATGCCTAATTATCAGGGATGTGTCGAAAAGGTTTTTTTACCGATCATCAAGTGCCCTCCGCTTTTCGTTGGCGATCATGTACCTCCATTCACTTCTATCACGTATGTCGTTTACCAACTCTGTTGTTGATTGTCGCCCATGCCATTCTCTAAGGCTGTCCAACATCTTCTCTCTCTGCCTTCCTCTGTCTTTCTTTTCCGTTATCTTTCCTGTTGTCACAATGTCATCCAAGCCAGCTCTTCTCATAACATGGCAAAAACAAAAATGCTGACTGCCTTGTTCTGATCCATGCAATAAGTTGTCTCCGTGTTTGTGTGCCTCCTCGAGTACTGTATCATTAGTCTTCCTTACAGTGCATGCGATCCGCAGCATTACTTTGTAAAACCACACCGCCGTTGATTCCAAAGAGCTAAGCGCTTGTTTGGTAATTGTCCATGATTCCCTGTCATGTGTCAGTACCAGTTCCACTCTTTCTCAGATAAGGTTTTGTTGCACAATACTCCTTTCATGATATGGAAACCGAATTTTCTTGGGCTATTCTGCATTTTCAGAAGAGTCACAGGCAGCGGCATCTGACAGAGAGGGATGTCGTGTAGTTGTGAGGATGTCTTCATGTGTGCCCCAACGACCTCACCGGTTACGGAATGACCTGACCTGACCTGACCTAATTCTGCATTTTATTTCATAATTGCATCTTCCATCTGATGTTATGTATGTGCCCAGGTATTTAAAAGTGTTAATTTGTCCCAATTCGGTCCCTTCGTATTGACACAGCCTTTTGGAGAGACAGTTTTCTCCGTTACTACCTTCACTTCCGATTTCTTTTTAATTTAAGCTCAGGCCTTTATTTTAACTTTGCTGAACTACCATTTCTATCATTTCCTGCAAGACGGCTTCATTCTGGGCTATCAAGACAATATCATCAGCATATCATAGATTACTTATGTTCTTACGAATACAGACCTTTATCTAAATGACTGAATGCGAACAGTAATTTTTTTTTTTTCGTTCGCTTTATTTTCTCTAATCCCCAAGGCGGTGCACTGTGGTTTTATTTTGCGCCTGTCGGCCCAATGCATCCGACTCCAGCATGCATTTTATGTAAGGGTCTGCTTCCTCCTGCATTTTCTAAGGGTTTGCTTCCCCGGGATAACGGCCGGTGCTGTGATGGAGATCGAACCCAGAACCTTCGGGTTGTGAGCCGTGCCACTTAACCACTAGGCCAATGAATAGTAAGTAAACGTTGGCCATAAAAGGTCTTTCCATATTTTCTAAAATGACAAAGGAATGGAGTTTTTCAAATGAGCAAAGCTTAACGTATGAGGATGAAGCCGTAAGAATGCGCTAGGCAGTCGGTCAAAGATATAATATGAGGATTAGCAGACAAAATCTACGAGGATTAGCAGACAAAATCTATGAGGATTAGCAAACAAAATCTATGAGGATTAGCAGACAAAATCTATGAGGATTAGCAGACAAAATCTACGAGGATTAGCAGACAAAATCTATGAAGATTAGCAGAAAAAAATCTATGAGGATTAGCAGACAAAATCTATGAAGATTAGCAGACAAAATCTATGAGGATTAGCAGACAAAATCTATGAAGATTAGCAGACAAAATCTATGAGGTTTAGCAGACAAAATCTATGAAGATTAGCAGACAAAACCTATGAGGATTAGCAGATAAAATCTATGAAGATTAGCAGACAAAATCTATGAGGATTAGCAGACAAAATCTATGAATATTAGCAGACAAAATCTACGAGGATTAGCAGACAAAATCTATGAAGATTGGCAGACAAAATCTATGAGAATTAGCAGACAAAATCTATGAAGATTAGCAGACAAAATCTATGAGGATTAGCAGACAAAATCTTTGAAGAGTAGCAGACAAAATATATGAGGATTAGCAGACAAAATCTATGAAGATTAGCAGACAAAATCTATGAGGATTAGAAGACAAAATCTATGAAGATTAGCAGACAAAATCTATGAGGATTAGCAGACAAAATCTATGAAGATTAGCAGACAAAATCTATGAGGATTAGCAGACAAAATCTATGAGGATTAGCAGACAAAATCTATGAAGATTAGCAGTCAAAATCTATGAAGATTAGCAGACAAAATTATGAAGATTAGCAGATAAAATCTATGAGGATTAGCAGACAAAATTATGAAGATTAGCAGATAAAATCTATGAGGATTAGCAGACAAAATTATGAAGATTAGCAGACAAAATTTATGAGGATTAGCAGACAAAATCTATGAAGAGTAGCAGACAAAATCTACGAGGATTAGCAGACAAAATCTTTGAGGATTAGCAGACAAAATCTATGAAGATTAGCAGATAAAATCTATGAGGATTAGCAGACAAAATCTATGAGGATTAGCAGACAAAATCTATGAAGATTAGCAGAACATGGGGCTACTGAACTTGCAAGTAATCATGATCGAACTTAATCAAGCTTAAGAGATCACAAAGCTGAGAAGTCCTATCACAGAAGGTGGAAGGTTTGTTAGAGTACTCTAGATGTTAGAAATCCTCTGCTGTGATTTCTGTTTCTAAGAATTGACGTCACAATGGACATACCCATAGGTGCTCAGTCTCTCTCGGCAAATGACGCAGGGTCTGGATGCTAATGCTTCCTGAAGCTCCCTGGTTGTACACTCTTGCTCCGCAGTCTCCTGCATCCACTCCGCTCGAACCTAGTTTGATGCCGAAACTTTGCAGTCTGTTGATTGCTGCTTTATCTATTGCGGTGTCCTCATCCAGCAGACGGTCATTGATTGATTTCAAAATGTCACTTCTGTCCATCACCAATATGCCCATGATGGGAGCTTGGGAACCCAAGATGTCAGCTCTTTCGTTGCCCTGAATCCCGGCATGATCAGGACAGTTGATCCATCCTGGGGGTTTGAGACCTCAACAGCTGCTATCCACTCGTACCTAAGCCTTCTGAAGTACGGCTTGTGCGTCTGTCACGATGACTGCCTTTGTTATAGATGTCTCAGATATACATCCAACGCTGAGGTCACTGCTTCCGTCTCCATTCTCATACTGGAGGTTGTTGACATATATGCCCTACTGCGCTCAGCAACGACCTCTCCTCTCACTCTAGCCGAGAAGCCCCATCCTGATGTCCCACTGTGCACGACTGATCCGTCGGTGTATATGACAGCGTCACTGTCCTGGGTGTTCTCAGTTATCAGCTGATTTACTTCGTGCTCTGCACTCTCGTTGCTCCATTCTCCGCATCCCTTGCCTAAGGTTATGATGACTCTCTCTAAACACTGTCATTCTATCACCAGTGTAGACCCATTCTTCCCTCATGGCTATCGCCTCAACTGGGGTGACTTGTCCGATAGTTCTCTCTGTTTCTGTCATGCATTGCGCCCCTCTCTTGATTCATGATCCCTCGATGTCTCAGATCCTACTGTACAGAAATTCTCAGCTGTGACTTATTTACTGTCCCTACTGCTTAAAGACTCGATCATAAGTTTGGCAATACAGAAACAACAGGATGTAAACGATCTTTGTGGTAGTAATGTCAAAATTGGACCTTATACAAGCACACGATAGAGAAACTTGGACCTTATCTAAGCACACGGTAGAGAAACTTGGACCTTATCTAAGCACACGGTAGAGAAACTTGGACCTTATCCAAGTACACGGTAGATAAATTTGGACCTTATCCAAGTACACGGTAGAGAAACGTGGACCTTATCCAAGCACACTGTAGAGAAACTTGGACCTTATCCAAGTACACGGTAGAGCAGTGACAACGTGTGAAACAAGATGTCTGAAATAGTCACTGGTGTCACAGGGAAGAGGACACAAGCAGTTGGGACTTTATATTTCTGCAGAAGACAGATACGTCGGATCGAAAGATGCAAATTACACCAAAAACGATGCCTATTACCAGTTGAACAGAAGAGAGTAGGTCGTGGTCTTCAGAATTCGCACTGGCCACAACAGACTGAGGTACCACCTATTCAACAAATAGAAGATAGGTGGCACTGACGAATGCCCGTGTGGTACCGGGAAAATGACCGCTGAACATTTGCTGCAAAACTGCATACGAGGATCAGAGAGAGCAGGTGTGGCCATCACCAGTGGCAACACTAGACAAGCTCTATGGCAGTGTCGACAGCTTCAGGATGACCGGTGCTTTTTTCGAAAAAATAAAGGTTGACGTCTGACAGAGTACGAAGAAGAAGAAGAAAGATGCAAATATCGCAGTCAATCTGTTAACTAGCGACACAACACATTCCGCTCTCCGGACTATATCCTGCTACTTGCAAAGCTCTGTTCCCTGCTAGCGGAAGATTGAGAACGGACAAGGGACTTTATGAACATAATGAGGTGAACAACCACTTGTGCTGAATACATTTCAAGATGGAATGTACGATGGTTCGGTCAATTCATGAGAATATAACCTGATAAACTAACCCAATACGCATGCAAGGGAACAACATGTGTCTACGTGGCACGAGGAAACCCAATCGGTAGATGGATAAAGGACATGACAATTCATTCAGTAACATGGGCATACAACAACGGACGCAACACACTTGGCTCAAGAAAAGCGACTTAGTCTCCGCACGACGCTTACAAGAACAAGGAATGTAAAAGTACGTAAATAACTGTGTAAAATAATCAACAAAATTGATAAGGTTTCATGTTACACCAGTACAAAAAATAGACCAAATATCAACAATGTCATGACATTCATTACTGACTACTCAGTTTTTTAAGTCCTGTTCGATGAAAGCCATTGTTGCCCGTGAAACATTCATTCGATTTTTTAAAAAGGAGTCTCAACATTTCCTGCCAGAAGATGAAATGTGTTATCGGAAAACGTGTTGCCAGATGTGCAACAACTGTTCCAGTTGCTATAAAACAACAAGGCACGATTTAAACTATTAGGGCAGTCGCAAGGCGTGAGCTAGCACACACCGGGATATTTACACGATTGATTCGAACTGGCAGACTGGCTGCATACCTATCCTCTGCCCAGTCAGCAAATGCAATCCGTGATAAAGCACTCTTCAGGACGAATGAATAAGAGAAAAGAAAATTCAACTTTTGGGGTCTTTTTTTTTTTTTGCGTTCGCCTTTATTTATCTATTCCCCAAGGCGTATGTGCATTACACTGTGGTTTTTATTTTGCGCCTGTCGGCCCAGTGCATCTGACTTCAGCATGCATTTTATGTAAGGGTCTGCTTCCTCCTGCATTTTCTAAGGGTTTGCTTCCCCGGGGTAACGGCCGGTGCTGTGATGGGGATCGAACCCAGCACCTTCTGGTTGTGAGCCGTGCCACTTAACCACTAGGCCACGCCGTCCCCTCTTTTGGGGTCTAAAATGATCACGTTGCTGTTTGACATATTCGTGTCCGGTTGCAGAGCATTATCCCGCCGAATACTAAATATCCATGTAATGCACTATCTGGAACCGAACCGAATATGATTCGAATATTCGGCGTGACCCTACTAATTGCTGTTGGTCCATCACAAGTGATGAAGACCATTCTCTTTCTTCAGCCGTATGGACAATATTTTCTCTTCCTGTCTCCGCTGAAATGGGTGAACTGCGCAGTGATTTGGTTTAAAGTGAAAAAGTACTTTTGTCAACCTCACTCTCTGGTGTTAAGCTACCCTTGGCTAGTGGCAAGATATTTATCGAGACGACTGGAGATAACTCAGGATGCAGATTTTTACTCAGGGTTTACTAATTAGTAACTTCCGTTAAGCTATCAAAGGTGTGTAGAAGGATTATGTAGGTATTATTAGATGGTCTACTGATTTTCCTTCAAATGAATCTATTAAGAAAGGTTGAAGAAATAAGGCTCTGATGTTAGTTCGTATTGTTGCTTTACCCATGGTAGACACGCGCAGATATTAGAACAAACATGCAGGCCAGGAATGAATAATCATTGCATTCCTTATCTTATTCTTATTCCTCTTCTTCTAATTCTCCTTTTTTTCTTTCTTTTCTATCCTTCTTCTTCTTGCTGTCCATCTAGTTTAAAAAAAATATATCTGCTCGTAAAGTCCCGTTATGTAGATCGATCAGGTTTTCCGTGACAGAGAGTTCTTCAAAGCTCCAAAACAGTTTTAAGTGGAAGTTTGTGTCAGTGGGTCACGGCTCAGAACACAATTGCCTAAGCATATGAGTGTTACAGGATATTTTCGGCTGTCTGCGCTGCTTGTCCGCTCGTAGACAAGAGTGATGGGGCCAATTCTAGTCTGTGCAAGTGGCCATGTCCGTTTCTCACGAGGAACACGGTCACCTGTTATTCTCGATCAAGACAGTGATAGTTGTCTCTGGATTGGTCGACTTTCCTTATAGCTTGAATAAATGGCTTATTTCCTGGAAGGTGATTGTTTGCTCTTTTTTATTCTCGTACTGCTCCTCTTTTGCTGGCTTGACCGCTCTCAAATGTCCTGGTACGCCACAGTGTGATGGTATCCACTGTAATCTTTCCCTTGTTTTTGCGATCAGTTCGACAAATCCTTTTACAAGCTTTGTTCATGAATGATCCAGAAATTAAATAGGAATCTCACAGATGACAGAAGTTCGAAATCAAAAAGTTAATAAAGCAGAGCGGGTCTTCTCATGAAATGGAAAAGAAGCAAAAGTAGTCATCGATTGCAGGACAAGTAGTACATTTATCCGTATCCATTTTGTGAGAGAAACATCCGTTCGCCCGGTCTGCAGTGATGTGACTTGTGAATACCTTACCATAACGTAGGTAATACTTGCTCGTACAGTGAACGCATCCGTAGCTCTTCTGCCAACGTTTGATACTGCACCCTGGGAAATGGGTTTTCCAGATCGAGTTTCGGGAAAAGTAAAAATGACTTAAGGTCCAGCCATAGCCAAAGGTTTCTCTAGAACTAATATTGACTCTCACTTCGGTATTTCTCACAGCAAGGGGCTGGAATAATGGAAATGTTATTCTGGGAAAAGTGTGGTACTTTTCCTGTCGCCAGACAAACGGGAGACGCGTAAAGCTGTGACCAGGTCGACTCTTTTCATCTTTTCTTTTCCGATTCTGTTGGAACAAATTGCTGCAACTGTCATTCTCAGCTGATGTTTATTTTGGGTCGTCTGCTGTGCACTGTCTATGAGACTTCAGTTACTGCTTCCACGTGTTTTCTCTTCGCTATGTTTTTCTGCATTCCTGTTCTACTCATCTTCAGTGTTTTCCAACCCAGATTTCTTTCTAAAATGTAAATGTATTTATATAGGTTTTGCAAAAGCCTTTGATAAAGTGTCTCAACAAAGAATTATTTAGAAAGTTACAATCACATGGAATAGATGGAAAAGTTGCCAAATGGATTGAAAGCTCTTTAACTGGAAGAAAGCAGAGAGTGGGCATAAATAAGGAGTACTCTGAGTGGTGTGAACTAAAAAGTGGAGTGCCACAGGGCTCGGTTTTTGGACCAATTTTGTTCTTTATATATATAAAGAATTTTGACATTGATGTACGATCCATGATTGCAAAATTCGCTGATGACAACAAACAATGCAGTAGTTTCTCATCTAATGCAGAAGTGGATATCTAGAGGTCGGATTTAGATAAAATTCGAGAATGGTTAGCGACCTGGCAAATGGAGTTTAATGTAGATAACTGTACAGTCATCCACATGGGTAGATCCAATATGGAACATAATTTCAGAATGGGAGAGAACAATATTAGAATTATATAAAAGGAAAGGGACATAGGGGCTATAATAGATCATGCAGGTAAGGTGAGTGAGCAAGTTCAGGTAGCCCTGAAAAAGGCAAATGTAATGTTCATCATCATCATTAAGCATGTCCCTTGCATGGCAGCCCGTCTGTAGAAAACGTTTGTCTTTCGCCAGTCTTCCGGCCTGCCACAAGGTCAAATCCAGCGTCTCCTTGATGTCCTGAGTCCATCGTCTTCCCGGTCGGCGCCTGCCTCGCTTTCCAGGAACCATGCCTTCCATAACCACCCTATCCAGTCCGCTGTGTCGTTTGACGTGCCCAAAAAACCCTCAGTTTTCGGGTCATTTATGAGCCAATTCTCCTCTACATCCGGGTCTTGCCGGATGGATTTGTTTGTTTCTTTCTTTGTCCACGGGATTTTCAGGATTCTTCTGTAGCACTGTGTTTCAAAAGCTCCAATCTTCACTCTTATTGCTTTTGTAATCGTCCATGTTTCACAGGAAAAATGCATGTTCTTAGGATCTTTAGTTTTAGTTCTTTGTTTGTATTATGTCATAGGTTCTGTACACTCCTTATCTTCTGCATTGCCATAGTCAGTCGTCTTCTTACTTCCCTTGTACAGTCTCCATTGTTGTTCAGTTTTGATCCCAGATATTCAAAATGGGCAGCAAGTTCAATCTCTTCACCAGCTATCTCGATTTTAGGTTGGAGTTTTGTCTTATCAGTTGGAATTATCTTTGTTTTCTTTGTATTCAGGTAGAGATTCTGGGCTTCACTATCTCTCTGGACTGATGTAATTATTTGTTCTGAGCCATTGACGCTGTTCGAGAGCAAAACTGTGTTGTCGGCATATCGTATTTTCGGTATCTCTTTTCCTCCTATTGTGAAAGGATCGAAGTCTGTAAAAATTGGATCTGCCTTTACATTCCTGATGATGTTTTCCACATGTTGAACAGGTATGGTGAAAGAATGCTGCCCTGTCTGACCCCTTTGTGTATCTCAACCAATTTGAGGTTTCCGGCCTACAGTGTCTAGAAAATATCAGAATTCGAAGTGACTTAATGCAGATTTATAAGATAATCAAAGGAAATAATAAATTATATAACAGGTTTTTCAAAATATAACCACCTACAAGAACAAGATGGCATAGCTACAAATTAACTAAAGAAAGGTCCAGATTATATATTAGAAAATATTTTTTTAGTCATTGAGGGGTCAATGTTTGAAATGCATTCCCACATGAAGTAGTGAAGGCAAGGACAATTAATGCATTTAAGAACAGATTGTATGCGCAAAGCTTTCAGAGCAATGAAATGTAAATGAAACTGGTTGTATACAGACTCTACAGTCTTCTAGACCAATATAAAGACGATAAGTTAAGTTAAGTGTCTGTGTGCGATCTTCGCAACATTATTCTATATAAATTATCAGTCTTAACACGCTTCATTCTACCAAGCTGTAAATGGGTACCTGACTTTATGTTTAGGAATTCTAGTCAGTGAGAACGAGAAATCGTCATTCCACCTCAGAATGGCTGAGCTTTAGTAAAAAGAGATCCATAATACTCCATCCCTGCCTGTAGCATTTGTTTTGTCGCCACAATAAAACGTGTCCCCTGGAGGGCTCTGTCTGTTACAGACGGGATCATGTGAACCACTGCCACAATGAGAGCGTATCGAAAACGGAGGACAACAAATATGTTTAGCATCTAGGCGTAAACAACGCAGAGTCTCCGTGTTGTGCTGGACTGAAAGTTCCAGGCCTGGTTGTGCAGCATGCCGGAGGGTTTATGAGAATTGTTCTTTAAAAAGTTCATTCTGAAAGTGCAAATTTAAGTTCATTGTTAAGCAGTGCATACGTATTTTTTGTTTTGTTGCTATTCTAATTTGACGACGTATTAGATGCTGCGTAATACGACGCCGGCATGATAGCGCTGAAAGTAGGCGGAAAGATCCATTTACAGTGTGAAATATTCTATTGTATTGGTCCTGAAACTGATGGCGAGAATTATACGATGGGGGAAATTGGGCGCGTAAATGCGACACTGATATTGAGCTGTTAGACACAAACGAAACGTTTATACGCGTCATGGCGACCTGGCGACCGGAAATTTGTCGCGTCTTGTCATAAAGAGCAACTAATAATGGATAAAATCCCACTGGAACTAAAGGTAACCTTCAGCTGTGTAAGAGACTCTAAATTATTATCTAGACTTCACTGGTCACTGGGGCCAGTTTGTATTATGTAAAAGAGCCTTAACTTATTATCTAGATTCAAGTCTGAAATAAATGATCTACACAGTGCATTCTGTGTTGAAAGCTCCATCTTAGTTTCTCTAAAGGTTCCTTTGCCATAATCTGAAATATCTTGGCAACAGATTCAAGGTTTACGGTATGGTTATATGATGGTAGAGTATGGATAATGTTGTATTGAGTCACGCTGTTTTTATATGAATTATCATAACTTCAATACTTTCATTGGTCAAATCAGATGTACATTCGTAGGTAGGCAGGGAGTTCATTTAAGCGACAAGAGTAAGTCGTGTCAGCCGTTCACGATGACAATGAATGGCTGTGTTCCAGGCTGCATACATTGAGGATGATGTCTTTCCATTTTGACCCAAGCAGAGGGTGCACAGAAAGCAAAGTAGGCGGAGCCATAATGTAGGCGATCGTTTCCCATCCTAGATCTGGAAAAGGCGACGACTTAGCATGGTGAAGGTGCTTTCAAGATTTGCTAGTCGGGTGACTTCATCGTGTAGCAGATCCCACTGTTTGCCTTGGCCGTGATCTAACTTAGACCATTCTCACACTCATCCACATCATCATGACCATACTCAGTAAATGACATATCACACATCAGGTGGCATATTTATTATATCATACTCATATCATACAATGAGTAGAGAAATTACAAACACAATATAATACATATCTTAACTAAACATTCTACTAAAACGGGAATTGTAAGCATTAGCTATTGATGGAATTCCCAACTATCTAAAAACCCAGTTCTATTGCCTTGCAATTACATCACACACACATCGCCTTAACTGCGTCTTCAACACACCTTATCAAATACTCTTCCTCACTGAAATCCCCTCAGGCGGGCGATCTCGACATAACTCGTTCACAATGTGTCCTTGCTTACAAACACACTTTCACATTATCTATTAATGCAAAACTCACACACCTATTTGAGCGATCCTGTTCTATCACTAAACATTCGTCCAACCGTCAATCAATCGCTCCTCTATCTAAGTCGGTGAGTTAAACATACTATCCACATTCAGTCTCTCTCTCTCCTCCATACAGCCTCTCTCTCTCTCCAGCCCCCCATCTCTCATCCAGCCTCCCGAGCTCAACTTTGTCTCGAGTTATATATCCTCAAGCAAGGCCAGAGCTTGACCAATCGATCTCAGGTATGGTCATCTCAATTCCAATTGGAACGAAACACTTTGCACACCTGTCACTCATTCTCTCGCAGCAAGCCCCGTTGCCAATTTCGTCTGTCAATCAATCTCCCCCTACCAAAATCGGAAGGCCAGTGGTCAGTTTCTACCTGTCCACATTCCTTAACCCAACTCTGTTCTCCTTTGCTGAGACAGTGAGTGACCTTGACATGCATTCATGTAGCTTTAAGCTTTAACATGTTCAGGCATCCTAAACTCCCCTTGCTCCGGCGGGAACTGTTACATTACCTCCCTAAACTACAGACCGAAACATGGATGGTCATTTTTTTCATCTGGCAAATGACCACCATTTTCGTCTCTACTATCCAAAATGTAAACACTACTCCTGTTTACAACTTCACTCACATCGTACATGCAGAAAAAGACATGTCATTTGATACATATAAACTTTTTGTAATACATACACAATCAATACAAGCAGAAGAAAAACACTGTGGCTGGGCGTTTTTACAACACAACACTTTTACATCGTTTTGCAGTCAAATACACCCAAGTCTGTCCCTGCGGGACCTTTAACTCATCAAAACAGAAACACCTTAAGGAATTCTCCTTACTCATTGAGGTCAATATACCTCGACCTGTTCCCGTGCCTTCCTCTAAGGACACGAACCTTCATTGTTACACACGACCATTTCAGGTCAATTTTCTCAGGCGGTCTCATTACACGCCTGGCCGACGATTCACTTCATACTAACTCCTGTGAGGCCACGAATTTACGTGGGTTATCCTCAGGCTAGTTATCACTGTCTTTCTTGACAGCTATCCCCTCTCAAAGAAAACAGCAAAATTCTTTATGTTTCCCACAAAAACGATATTTGACAACATATGTCATAGTCAATATTAAAACTTCTGATCAATGTAGTCTTCTCTGCAAAGACTCCACATACATGTGATTCTGGAACTCGTGGTGACTTGTGCTTGCGGAGGCCTACAGTCTGGATGAGATATACTGCTCTGTAGATCACCTATATAACCTGTATCAAATACCTGTAAACATGATGATTCAACAACAACAACAAAAAACAACAATAAAACACAAGACAAATGCATTGCATACAATGTCGAAACCCAAACACTAAATACAAATGTCAAAATATTTGCACGCATACTTATGATATCATTATTTCAGTCAGCAAGTATCACACGTTCATACTGTCAGGATATGTAATCATGTTTAAACAACAAAACAACAACAAAATAAAGAAAAATTCAATGCATACTATATCGACCATACAACCCACTAAAAATGCAAGTAATACCATTAGTCAAAACCCAAACACCAAAATATTTACACACATAAACATGACCAAGTGCCATCAACCTTCACTCCTGCTCGTGCCCCACAGATGAGCACCTGTTAATGCCCCCTTTATAAGATACTAAACTATGACTAAGTTCTACTAGACTATGTCACTAAACTATGACTAAGTTGTAACTTAATCAGATACTAAACTATGTCTGAGTCAAAAGTCAAAAACCGAATCGTCCACCTGTCGAATTACGTCATGCTGTAACCCTACTAGTCCGGGTGCAGTCTTTGTCCCGAGGAATCAAAACCGAGTGTTGTGATCTAACTAATTCACCGCTATTTCCCCAAATTCCCCGCATCAAAGCTACCTGGTCAGCTATTAACCGAAACATCGCGTCCACGTGTTCCTTGCGTCACGTAATCATTACCTGGCGCATCCAGCTATCCTGCGTCTCTTGTCCGTTCTGTCCGTTTCTCTGGTCGGAAACGTCCCTTTGATCTCGGTCAGTCTTCGCTTCCGACTGACCGTCCGCTCATTGTCTGGCGTGTACTTCAGACAACGAATTCAAAGGAATTTTTAACATCTGGTCATTCCTCCTTCTCTATACCCTACCCCCTAATTATTCAAATCTCCGTTTCCCAAGGATAACGGTAGATGAAACAAATTTTATGCAAATGCATACATTAACTGGAGTTTCACATGACTTTACTCCACACGACTTTACCTAATTCCATTTCTGAATTCCAGGTTTTTGGCTAGCGTCAGTAAACATTGCATCAACCGTTCCTTATCACTACTGCTTATTTTAACCAGACTATGCGTTGCCCCATCAGCTGTCTCTGATTGCTGCGCGATTTCCTCCTGTAAAACGCCCATCGTCTGGTCTGTTTGTTTCACGGTTGTTTGGTTCGTATCCACCGGTTCTCTGGTAGTGTTACGTACACTTACATCGTCCGCTACTTCAGCCTTCCGTCCATCTGTATTCACTATTTGTGGGAAAGACCTTTCAGACTGTTCGTTTGACTGTTGGCTTATCTCGAAATGAGATCTTTTCATCTTTGCTTCGATGACTGGTTCGCTGTCCTGGCTGTGGTTAACCTTACTTTCCCTTTTCTTCGTTTTCCTTAGAAACTCTGTTCCTCTTTTGTTGGCTGCTGTTGGTGCGTCCGTTTCGCATTCCAACTGTGCGTCATTCCCACTTCCTTCCTCGGTGGCCGAAGGGTTGTCCCTTCTTTCGGTCTGTTCAACAACTTCTCCCGCATGGCTAGGCCCTGCCACCATTCCTACCCCTCTCATTTCCTCTTTATCTGACGAATCTCCGACTATTACCTTGTTCGATTCTTCGTTGACTTCAACTAATGTTCTACCAGGCTTGACCACAAGTTCCTGGTAAACTTGGCCCCTTTCAGCACGCCCGACCAGGTTAATCGACGTAATACCCTCTTCCTGAATTCTTGGCATACGCTGTCCAATGATGTAACATTTCCTCTGGACCTTTGAGCGAACGTTTGTCTCGTTTGCATTGCGTAACCTGCCCTCCGTCGCTAACTTTTCTGGATACACAAAACCTGTATCTCTTTCTTTCTGTCCATCCGCCTCGTGCTCAAAGTCTCTTTGATAGCTCCTGTTCTGCCTCTCCATCTGTAACCGTGCAAAAGGCCTCTTGTGGGCTAAGAATCTGCCCGATTCAAACTTCTGCCCAACCATTCCTCTTCCCCTCACTTGACTTGGCCTCTCCACCTGGGTCAAACTCGTATCCTTTTCCACACCTCTTTCCAGTCGTCCACACACGTCCGTCCTGAGATTTCCACCTCTGTCCCTCCACGGATCGGAATGTGGAAGTTGGATGGGCTTCCTACTCACTTTCCTACCACTCTGTCCCCTTCTAAAATACTGGGCCGTGTTTACTTCTGTGATCTCTTTATTTCTTCTCTCCTTCCTAGCTGGTTTGAAAGCTCCGTTTTCAAACTGTTGCAACAGCTGTCGCAGCTTCCATTGGAGATCTTTTTCCTGTCTTTCCAGCCGAATGACTCTGCCTGTTAGTTCTCTTAGCTGGTTTTGTAGTTGACTTTTGTCCTCCCACTTATCGCTGACTGTAGCTCGTGCCATGAAAGGCTTGTTTTTGACAAACAGTCCTCTTCTCCAGGAACTGTTAATATTCCGAAGAATATTAGGGCATCCGATAGACAAATGTCCAAAAGCTAGACAATGATAACATTGTTTAACATTGTCCAACCTCGACATATTGAATAAACCCGTCTGGCCCACCAAAAAAAGACTGTCAAGTACGCACAAAGTCTTGTCAATAATACAACAATGGGTGGAAGAAAAATGTCACACTTACCAGTCAGATGATTGGAAAAGCTGTCTATGGTACTAACACTCTAACCACTAGCTACTCCTCTATTCCTAACTACACACACAAGTTATATATAACTGCGACACTTGTGTTAAACGTGCAAATCAAGATATATAGCTACACACGCACTATATTTATAAATCTACCACGACTATCCTGGTCACGGCACCAAAATAATAATAACGTGTAGCAGATCCCACTGTTTGCCTTGGCCGTGATCTAACTTAGACCATTCTCACACTCATCCACATCATCATGACCATACTCAGTAAATGACATATCACACATCAGGTGGCATATTTATTATATCATACTCATATCATACAATGAGTAGAGAAATTACAAACACAATATAATACATATCTTAACTAAACATTCTACTAAAACGGGAATTGTAAGCATTAGCTATTGATGGAATTCCCAACTATCTAAAAACCCAGTTCTATTGCCTTGCAATTACATCACACACACATCGCCTTAACTGCGTCTTCAACACACCTTATCAAATACTCTTCCTCACTGAAATCCCCTCAGGCGGGCGATCTCGACATAACTCGTTCACAATGTGTCCTTGCTTACAAACACACTTTCACATTATCTATTAATGCAAAACTCACACACCTATTTGAGCGATCCTGTTCTATCACTAAACATTCGTCCAACCGTCAATCAATCGCTCCTCTATCTAAGTCGGTGAGTTAAACATACTATCCACATTCAGTCTCTCTCTCTCCTCCATACAGCCTCTCTCTCTCTCCAGCCCCCCATCTCTCATCCAGCCTCCCGAGCTCAACTTTGTCTCGAGTTATATATCCTCAAGCAAGGCCAGAGCTTGACCAATCGATCTCAGGTATGGTCATCTCAATTCCAATTGGAACGAAACACTTTGCACACCTGTCACTCATTCTCTCGCAGCAAGCCCCGTTGCCAATTTCGTCTGTCAATCAATCTCCCCCTACCAAAATCGGAAGGCCAGTGGTCAGTTTCTACCTGTCCACATTCCTTAACCCAACTCTGTTCTCCTTTGCTGAGACAGTGAGTGACCTTGACATGCATTCATGTAGCTTTAAGCTTTAACATGTTCAGGCATCCTAAACTCCCCTTGCTCCGGCGGGAACTGTTACAATCGCTTGTGACCCAGTCATATCAATGGATTCGCAAGAAAAGCCTCTGTCTGCGCATATGGACAGTGTCATCGATTTTCTGACCAAGATGGGGAATAGCTCAAGTTCCGAAAGCGTACAGCAGGATGAGAGCTACACATTTTATCTACGAGGCGTGTTCAAATGAAACCGGACCAAACTGCAGCAAGTGGACATACATACGATGCGCATGATGACGTCACTTCTGGTGTAAACAGCATATACCAACCGTCAAGTTTGCAAAATTTAATTTTCCTCTGACTCATAGATTCCTCAGTAGACCGTTGAAAACATCGCGTGTATGATACGTATTCCGTCAAGAGTTGATCAGCGAGCGTTGATTCGGTTTCTAACAGCTGAAGGATGTCGACCAGTTGACATTCATGGCAGAATGCAGGCAGTGTATGGTGACAAAAGTGTGTCGAAGACAACAGCGAAGAACTGAACAACGATATATAAAGAAGGACGTGAGTTAACGAAAGATCTTCCGAGACCAGGTCAGGCGCATATTGTTGCGTTAACTCATGTCCTTCTTTAAAACATCGTTGTCCAGGGTAGTTACTGACCGGGTTGTACTCAGGGTAGTTACTGACCGGGTTGTACTCAGGGTAGTTACTGACCGGGTTGTACTCAGGGTAGTTACTGACCGGGTTGTACTCAGGGTAGTTACTGACCGGGTTGTACTCAGGGTAGTTACTGACCGGGTTGTACTCAGGGTAGTTACTGACCGGGTTGTACTCAGGGTAGTTACTGACCGGGTTGTACTCAGGGTAGTTACTCACCGGGTTGTACTCAGGGTAGTTACTGACCGGGTTGTACTCAGGGTAGTTACTGACCGGGTTGTACTCAGGGTAGTTACTGACCGGGTTGTACTCAGGGTAGTTACTGACCGGGTTGTGGTCAGGGTAGTTACTGACCCGGTTGTGCTCAGGGTAGTTACTGTCCGGGTTGTACTCAGGGTAGTTACTGACCGGGTTGTACTCACGGTAGTTACTGTCCGGGTTGTACTCAGGGTAGTTACTGACCAGGTTGTACTCAGGGCAGTTACTGTCCGGGTTGTACTCAGGGTAGTTACTGTCCGGGTTGTAATCAGGGTAGTTACTGACCGGGTTGTACTCACGGTAGTTACTGTCTGGGTTGTACTCAGGGTAGTTACTGACCGGGTTGTACTCAGGGTAGTTACTGTCCGGGTTGTACTCAGGGTAGTTACTGTCCGGGTTGTACTCAGGGTAGTTACTGACCGGGTTGTACTCAGGATACTTACTGTCCGTGTTGTACTCAGGGTGACACTGTCCGGGCCGTACTCAGGGTGACACTGTCCGGGCTGTACTCAGGGTGACACTGTCTGGGCCATCCTTAGGGGAAAAAATAAAGCCAATGTATCTTGTAAAACTAAACTAAAGAATGATGCGTATGTGTATGTGACCCAGTGATATCGTATGTGACCCAGTTATCGTTTGTGACCTAGTCATATCGTATGTGACCCAGTCATATCGTATGTGACTCAGTCATATCGTATGTGACCCAGTTATATCGTTTGTGACCCAGTGACTAGCAACCTGATCAAGCGGATGTTGTGGAAGTGAAAGTCAGTGGTACTGTGTTAGTTGAACTCTAGATATTTGTTTAGAAGCGAGTTACAGTGGCTCTTCTTACCTTCCAGTTTGAACTTGGGAAGGTGGACTGGGATCTGCATGGCTGTATTGCAATTCTAGGTACCTCAGTCAGTACCAACTGGGATTGCAGTCTCTATCCCCACCTCGGTTGGCCATCCAGCTGTGACACAGCCTAGGTTTGCAGGAGCACCATAATTATGATGCTAATCCTGAGCGTGACCCTGACGCTAATCGTGACCCTGACTCTAATCCTGACACTGGTGATAGTCCTGACCATGATGCTAGTCCTGACCGTAACCCTGACGCTAGTCCTGATATTGACGCTAGTCCTGACACTGGTGATAGTCCTGACCCTGACGCTAGCCCTGACCCTGACCCTGGCGCTGGTCCTGACCCTGACGCTAAATCTGACCCTGACACTAGATCTGATCCTGGCCCTGATCCTGACGCTAGTCTTGACCGTGACCCTGACGCTAATACTGATCCTGACCTTGGCGTTAGTCCTGACCCTGACCTTTGCGCTAGTCTTGACACTGACGCTGATCCAGACGCTAGCCCTAACCGACACTCCCAAACATATCTTGCAAAAACCATTGCTGTTAATCCGATCGGATATTAAGAGGGGCGGCGAGGAAGGGGCGACCAGTTGTATGGGATATCTCGCACTTCAGTTTGTGTTAGAGGATGACTGATCACAATTCTCTCGTCAACTGATGAGCTAGCTGGTAGCAGGACTAGAATTCCACTCTTCTACTCAGAAGGACACGGGTTTGAACTCCCGCAAGGACCTTGTTTTTGTTTCTGTCGGAGGGTGAAATAAAAGCCAGTCTGGTCTATTTACGTACGGCGATATTCCTGCGCCACAGAAAACCCAGCGGCGGACACCGGCAATAAACGTGGGACTGGTGGTGGGCGGAGAGGGTGTGTGGGGAGGGGGAGGGGTGGGGATTGTGGGGTGGGGTGTCCAAGGAGGGATGGGGGAGAGGATAAAAGAATGGCGGAGGGAGACACTTGTTAAAGAAAATACCTTCTTTTGTATGTGTTTGTGTGGGTGTGTGGGTATGTGTGTGGTGTTTGTGTGGGTGTGTGTATGTGTGGTGTTTGTGTGGGTGTGTATGTGTGGGTGTGTGTGGTATTTGTGTGAGTGTGTGGGTGTGTGTGTGGTGTTTGTGTGGGTGTGTCTGTGTGGGTGTGTGTGTGGTGTTTGTGGGTGTATGTGTGGGTGTGTGTGTTTGGGTGTGGGTGGGTATGTGTGGTTGTATGTGGGTGTGTGGGTATGTGTGTGGTGTTTGTGTGGGTGTGTGTGTGGTGGTTGGGGGAGGGGGGGGTGTGGATGTGTGTGTGTGAGTTTGTGTGGTTGTGTGTGTGGGTGTGTGGGGGTGTTTTGGTGTGTGGGTGTTTGTGTGAGTGTGTGTGGGTGTGTGTGGTGTTTGTGTGTGTGTGTGTGTTTTTGCGTGCGAGTATATATGTGTAGTGTTCATGTGTGTGGGTGTATGTGTGTGTGTGTGGGTGTGTGTGTGTGGGTGTGTGTGGGTGTGTGTGTGTGTGTGTGGGTGTGTGTGTGTGGGTGTGTGTGTGGGTGTGTGTTGGTATGTGTGTGTGGGTGTATGTGGGTGTGTGTGGGTATGTGGGTGTATGTGGGTGTGTGTGGGTATGTGGGTGTTTGTGGGTATGTGTGGGTGGGTATGTGGGTGTATGTGGGTGTGTTTCGGTGTGTGTGTGTGGGTGTGTGTGGGTATGTGTGTGTGGGTGTATGTGGGTGTGTGTCGGTGTGTGTGTGTGGGTGTGTGTGGGTATGTGTGTGTGGGTGTATGTGGGTGTGTGTGGCTGTATGTGTGAGTGAGCTAGTGGCTGTACGTGTAGGTGAGCTAGTGGCTGTATGTGTGTGTGGGTGTATGTGGGTGTGTGTGGCTGTATGTGTGAGTGAGCTAGTGGCTGTACGTGTGGGTGAGCTAGTGGCTGTACGTGTGGGTGAGCTAGTGGCTGTACGTGTGGGTGTGTGTGGCTGTATGTGTGAGTGAGCTAGTGGCTGTACGTGTGGGTGAGCTAGTGGCTGTACGTGTGGGTGTGTGTGGCTGTATGTGTGAGTGAGCTAGTGGCTGTACGTGTAGGTGAGCTAGTGGCTGTACGTGTAGGTGAGCTAGTGGCTGTACGTGTGGGTGAGCTAGTGGCTGTACGTGTGGGTGTGTGTGGCTGTACGTGTGGGTGAGCTAGTGGCTGTACGTGTGGGTGAGCTAGTGGCTGTACGTGTGGGTGTGTGTGGCTGTACGTGTGGGTGAGCTAGTGGCTGTACGTGTGGGTGTGCTAGTGGCTGTACGTGTGGGTGAGCTAGTGGCTGTACGTGTGGGTGAGCTAGTGGCTGTACGTGTGGGTGAGCTAGTGGCTGTACGTGTGGGTGTGCTAGTGGCTGTACGTGTGGGTGTGCTAGTGGCTGTACGTGTGGGTGAGCTAGTGGCTGTACGTGTGGGTGAGCTAGTGGCTGTATGTGTGGGTGTGTGTGGCTGTATGTGTGGGTGTGTGTGGCTGTATGTGTGGGTGTGTGTGGCTGTATGTGTGGGTGTGTGTGGCTGTACGTGTGGGTGTGTGTGGCTGTACGTGTGGGTGTGTGTTGTACGATAAACTTGATATAAACTCCACCACAATAATGTCATTGCATTAATTTGGTACTGTTTCCCAAACTTGTCGGACTTGTGTAATTTTTTAATTTGGTGCACCACGTAATTTATTCCCACCACTGCCATCGCTGTCAAGGAAGATTTACAGAGCTGGGGAATTAAGGCCACCCTTATATACAGTCGCTAGATGTTGGTTTTAACCCGCGATATAAAAAAAAAGGCAATGGCCTAATATGGATTTTAAATTAGTGTTATTTTGGTCAAAGAAACCGGTTTTCACACTATTTAGTCGGCCTTCATAGTAATAGGTCAATCTTCTCACCAATCAGCCAACCATCTCACCAATCAGCCAACCATCTCACCAATCAGCCAACCATCTCACCAATCAGCCAATCATCTCACCAATCAGTCACCCATCCCACCAATCAGTCACCCATCACACCAATCAGCCAACCATCCCATCAATCAATCACCCATCTCACCAATCAGTCACCTATCTCACTAATCAGCCAACCATCTCACCAATCAGTCACCCATCTCATCAATCAGTCACCCATCTCACCAATCATCCAGCCATCCCACAAATCAATCACCCATCTCACCAATCACTCACCCATCTCACCAATCAGTCACCCATTGCACCAATCAGCCACCCATCTGACCAATCAGTCACCCATCCCACCAATCAATCACCCATCCCACCAATCAGTTGACCATCACACCAATCAGTCACCTATCTCACCAATCAGCCAACCATCTCACCAATCAGCCAACCATCTCACCAATCAGCCAACCATCACACCGATCAGCCAACCATCTCACGAACCGGTCAACCATCCCACCGGTCGACCTACTGCCCCTGAACCAAACCAGAAACCTTAGCCAATCAATATGACCATACCACGTCACCGAACCACGTCTGTTGAAGCATAGGGTCACCACTACAGTTGCTCTCTATACAGGAACCCTGCGTCAAAGCATATATGTGCTCACGTTGTTGTGGCTCCTGGAGTACTTTGTTTCTCTACACCACGAGCATAGCGGTCGTATCGACAACCCTACTCAGTTGCAGTCTCCAACATGCATTGATGTTTCCAGTGGCCCTGTTGGTCCTCTAAAAAATGGCTTCCGAATTCACAAAGAAAGCACAGTATGATGTTGATTCGCCTTTGTACTCCCAGTGAAGCATAAAGAGATTCCTAGAACTGCCTCCCTACAGGAAGTCTTTATCCTAGTATGTGTATTGGTTGTTTCTACAGCAGTATTTTTGCATGATGAAATTGATGGCTTCATCAATCACAACCCTCGTTAGTCGTTTTTTATTGCATGCTTGAACGGTTACATTGCCCGTTAACTTTTAAACCAGGTAAAAATCGGGTAAAATCAGGGTATTTGTTGCTTAGATGTTTGCCTCACTAGTTTCTACTGGCGGAGACGTGCCCATTCCACCACAGACCGTAGTCCATTGGGCGATATCAGGACGCATAAACCAGTGCTTGGATGAATGTGTGCGTCTGTATGTACCTATGCTAGGTTTGTGCGCCCTCAGAAGCTAGCCCAACCAAAGTCCAATGAAAGATCCTCACCCTGAGGGCGCGTGTGAAAGTTGTGCAAGAGTGTGACTGTAGGACAGAGTCAAATGAAACAGAATGAGGGAAGAGAAGAGAGAGACATAGTACGCGACCGATAGCTGACCAAGACACTACTCAGCCTCCAAGTGACGGTTCTGGAAACATACTGGACTCGTGTGGTCTGTCTACGAGAATAGGGATACCAAACATGGTAACCAACAATGGAGTACTGAAACTAGATGTGTTGGACCGATGGGTCCAAATGTCGCAGTCTCGCGATGCAGCGTCGCAACGTCCTTTTTGGGACGATCGCCGAAGAAGAAATAAAGGAAGGATAAGAAGAAGAAGAAGAAGAATGCGTAGTACGTGTGAATCTTATTCTTCTCAATGGAGTACGTGAATTGATTTCATTGATCTTTTGCTATAAATAACTTAGCCTAATCGTCTTTTTTAAATGTTCGTTTCTGTTCCAGCCTTTTCATCGTCCGCATTATCTGGCATTCGTCAACCGTTATCTTTTTCTATTTATTCTTGCAAAATAATTACGTTTTCTCTATTTTTTAATCCATCTCCAGCATTTTGTTTTAATTAAACTTTTCATACTTTTTCCATCTGCAATAAAAATCTAGAGTTTCAGCATTTTTGCCATCCCCGAGAGACGCTTGTGAAAATCTATATGTTGCTATTTATTCCTCTTAAAACTGATCCCTTCTGACATTGTGTGTGTGTTTGTTTGTGTGTGTGTGTGTGTTAGAGAGAGAGAAAGAGAGTGAGACCACTGCCACCGTGAGAGCATGTTGCAAATGGCTATCAAGTCTAACGCTTTCAGAGTTGTACTTTCTAATTCCTAGGGTTGTACACCAAACCATTCAGCGCAAACCACACATCGTAGGAATGGAGTGATAACATTCTGGGTTTGAAAACAAGCTCTAGAAACAATAACATGCATATCCACGATCGCCTGAGGGTCGCTCGCGAGCTACTGGTAGCCCTCAACGGTTTTTTTCGGTACTTCGTGAGAAAAATTTTCTTCATGAAAATCCCCTAACATTATTGAACTTCAAGTCGGGCTGGTAACTCCAATAATAACCGAAAAGATTCCGGCCAATAACTGTAAGACATACCAGCTTTATACATCTGAGCACAGCATACGAGGTCCGCTTCCTATATAATTATTTATTTGTCATTTTTGTGAAATAAATATTATAATTTCTTGCATTTCTGTACGTAATGAATTTGTACTATAAGTGAAGCATACATTTCACAATCCCAACGCACCGGGTTCGAATCACGCTCGTGTCCAGTTTGGCAGACATGGGCTTTTTCGCTCATCCACGTTCGGTTAATAATGGCAACCTACCGTACTGCACAATTGCAGAAGAAACTTATAACAGCCAAATCGGTGACGGTTGTAAGATGCGGCGTTCTGTAAAGGATAAGCTACTTACTTTTAGTAATGCATTTTTATGCATTTGACATCTGCCCCGACGGCAGTAATGCTATGTGTTACTTAACGCCTTCTTGGTCTACCTCTGCCTCCCAAATCAACAGCCTGCTCCAAGAGCATGTCCAAGCCTTCCTCGACATCTTGGTGCCATCGCCTTCCTGGTCTTCCTCTTCCTCCCAAACCTCCATCCTGCTCCAAGAGCATGTCCAAGCCTTCCTCGACATCTTGGTGCCATCGCCTTCCTGGTCTTCCTCTTCCTCCCAAACCTCCATCCTGCTCCAAGAGCATGTCCAAGCCTTCCTCGAAATCTTGGTGCCACCGCCTTCTTGGTCTAACTCTGCCGCTCTTCCCGGACACCATACCTTCCCTTCCGTTCGATCAAGACCATTGTGTCTTTTGATGTGTCCAAAGTATTTTTATTTTCTGTTCATGCTGGAATTTATGATCCAGTTTTCCTCTATGTCCAGCTCTTGTTGGATGTCTGCATTTCTTTTCTTACAGTCTTCTGTATTCTGATAACCTTTCTATGACATTTCGACTCGAAGGGCTCTATTTTCTTTCTTAATGTTTATGTAATTGTCCATGTTTCGCAGCCGTTTGCAACCACGGGAAAAATACAGGTTCTCAAAATTTTCACTTTTGCTGGTTACTGCTATAGTTTCTTCAGGTTGCGTAGCCTTTGCATTGCCATTGCAAATCTTCTTCTGGTTTTCTTTGATCAATTGCCCCTGACGTTGGAATAAATATCTCATATTTTGTCTATGCTGTTTTGGTACAGTTAACACGCACTGGTTTGTACAATACTGTATTTACTTGGTCTAATAAATCTATTATTATTTTATTTACTTGGTCTAATAAATCTATTATTATTTTATTTACTTGGTCTAATAAATCTATTATTATTTTATTCACTTGGTCTAATACATCTATTATTGTTTTATTTACTTGGTCTAATAAATCTATTATTATTTTATTTACTTGGTCTAATAAATCTATTATTATTTTATTTACTTGGTCTAATAAATCTATTATTATTTTATTCACTTGGTCTAATACATCTATTATTGTTTTATTTACTTGGTCTAATAAATCTATTATTATTTTATTTACTTGGTCTAATAAATCTATTATTATTTTATTTACTCCGTCTAAAAATATATTATTATTTCATTAATTCATTCTAATAAATCTATTATTATTTTATTTAGTCAGTCTAAAATGTGTATTATTATTTTATTTAATCACTCTAATAATGTATTGTTATTTCATTTACTTAGCAAATATAACTATATTATTCCTTGATATACTCAGGAAAAATAAATGTATAGTGATTTCATTGACTCAATCTAGTTCATGTAATATTATTCTGATTTACGCAACTTAATCAATTAATGTTTATGTTTTATTTCAGAATAAGTTAGTTTGTCAGACTCATTGTGGATATGCGCAGTATTATATTGGATAACTGGATACACCCAAATTCACATCATTCGTGACGTTTGTAATATGCAGTGATGGATATATCCAATAAATTCCCACATGAGAAGCGAGTATAGTCTATTTGGCTATAAGTTCAGATTAGTACATTTATGTGCTCTGAGACAAAGATTTGAACTCATTCATTTATGTAAGATTGTCATCTGCGATTTGAGTCAGCTTCTGTGAGGAATACCAACCGTTCACCCTACTGTCTTCTCCTGGTAATCAGACCTAATGACCAGGACTCAGACATTTCCTGTCGATTGTGATTGGTTCGAATTAATTTCACGTGACACTAACGTCATGCGATGCATCTACCAGAGTAATGACATCACGGAGGCCCTACTTGCTTACATCATCACCGGCACAACATGGCTGATGGGTGGGGCTTTGGAAGCAAGTTTAGCACATGACTACAACATGGAAACGGTAAATAGTTTGTTTCAATGTTTTGGTTAATGTTTTTGTTTGTCTGACATTACTCGTTGCGCTCAATGTCCGGTTTAGGGATGCATACATTAGCCTTTTTTCTCCAATGTAAAACATTTGTTTTAATTGCAGCTTGTTCTTTTGCAGGAAGCCTGTATCTGACTTTTTGAAGGGATTGGTTATACTGGCTATGTTTTTTTTTACATGACGATGTTGCCAGTCCCAAGCACAACCATCTTTTGTTATACTTTACCAAATGCTTAGAATGTGTCAATGGGAATATGTGTTTCATCACACGTAGCACTTTTGTACCGTTCAGCAGTGCATTGTGACAGTCTCGTGGGTCACGGGGTCAGGGATTCTGTGTCAAGGGTTTTGGGGTCAGGATTCAGTGTCAAGGGTTTTGGGGTCAGGGATTCAGTGTCAAAGGTTTCGAGGTCAGGAATTCCCTGTCAAGATATTCGGGGTCAGGGATTTAGTGTCAAGAGTTTCGAGGGCCAGGCATTCCCTGTGAAGATATTCGGGGTCAGGGATTCAGTGTCAAAGGTTTCAGGTTCAGAGATTCCCTGTCAAAGATTTCGGGGTCAGGGATTTAGTGTCAAGAGTTTCGGCGGCCAGGGATTCCCTGTCAAGCATTTCGGGATCAGGGATTCCGTGTCAAAGGTTTCAGGTTCAGAGATTCCCTGTCAAAGATTTCGGGGTCAGGGATTTAGTGTCAAGAGTTTCGGGGGCCAGGGATTCCCTGTCAAGAATTTTGGGGTCAGGGATTCTGTGTCAAAGGTTTCAGGGTCAGGGATTCCCTGTCAAGGGTTTCGGGGTCAGGGATTTAGTGTCAAAAGTTTCGGTGTCAGGGATTCCACGTCAAAGGTTTCGGGGTCAGAGATTTAGTGCCAAGAGTTTTGGGGTCAGGGATTCCCTGTCAAGGGTTTTGGGGTCAGGGATTCCGTGTCAAAGGTTTCGGGGTCAGGGATTTAGTGTCAAGAGTTTCGGGGTCAGGGATACCCTGTCAAAGGTTTCGGGGTCAGGGATTCCGTGTCAAAGGTTTCGGGGTCAGGGATTCCGTGTCAAAGGTTTTGGGGTCAGGGATTCAGTGTGAAGGGACTTGAGGTCAGGCAAATCGGTGTCAAGGGATTCAGGGTCAAGGGACCCAGAGTCAGGGATTCCGCAGGGATCTCGACAGGATCTCAGGAATTATTTAATTCATGATCCTGAACCAAAAGAAACATTGAAAGCTGAGTGTAACTTGTAAGGAAGTAAGGATGGGGAACAAGTAATGACATAACGTCAGAGTTCAGACAGAGGTTAGTTGTATATACCCTTTCGAACAATACCTGTCTGGTTAGATGTAACTTTTCATTGTCTGAAATCAGATCAACGGAATGTTGGCTATGTAGCGATCATAATTACTGTTGTTATGAGTATGTTATGAGTGACCCTAACATTGTCTGATAGTTTATTATGAGTGACCCTAACATTGTCTGACCAGTATGTTATGAGTGACCCTAACATTATCTGACCAGTATGTTATGAGTGACCCTAACATTGTCTGGCCAGTATGTTAGGAGTGACCCTAACATTATCTGACCAGTATGTTAGGAGTGACCCTAACATTATCTGACCAGTATGTTAGGAGTGACCCTAACATTATCTGACCAGTATGTTAGGAGTGACCCTAACATTATCTGACCAGTATGTTAGGAGTGACCCTAACATTATCTGACCAGTATGTTAGGAGTGACCCTAACATTATCTGACCAGTATGTTATGAGTGACCCTAACATTATCTGACCAGTATGTTAGGAGTGACCCTAACATTATCTGACCAGTATGTTAGGAGTGACCCTAACATTATCTGACCAGTATGTTAGGAGTGACCCTAACATTATCTGACCAGTATGTTAGGAGTGACCCTAACATTATCTGACCAGTATGTTAGGAGTGACCCTAACATTATCTGACCAGTATGTTAGGAGTGACCCTAACATTATCTGACCAGTATGTTAGGAGTGACCCTAACATTATCTGACCAGTATGTTATGAGTGACCCTAACATTATCTGACCAGTATGTTATGAGTGACCCTAACATTATCTGACCAGTATGTTAGGAGGGACCCTAACATTATCTGACCAGTATGTTAGGAGTAACCCTAACATTATCTGACCAGTATGTTAGGAGTGACCCTAACATTATCTGACCAGTATGTTAGGAGTGACCCTAACATTATCTGACCAGTATGTTAGGAGTGACCCTAACATTATCTGACCAGTATGTTAGGAGTGACCCTAACATTATCTGACCAGTATGTTAGGAGTGACCCTAACATTATCTGACCAGTATGTTAGGAGTGACCCTAACATTATCTGACCAGTATGTTAGGAGTGACCCTAACATTATCTGACCAGTATGTTAGGAGTGACCCTAACATTATCTGACCAGTATGTTAGGAGTGACCCTAACATTATCTGACCAGTATGTTAGGAGTGACCCTAACATTATCTGACCAGTATGTTAGGAGTGACCCTAACATTATCTGACCAGTATGTTAGGAGTGACCCTAACATTATCTGACCAGTATGTTAGGAGTGATCCTAACATTATCTGACCAGTATGTTAGGAGTGACCCTAACATTATCTGACCAGTATGTTAGGAGGGACCCTAACATTATCTGACCAGTATGTTAGGAGTGACCCTAACATTATCTGACCAGTATGTTAGGAGTTACCCTAACATTATCTGATTAGTATGTTAGGAGTGACCGGGCGTTATTCTCCTCTCGCTGAAAATCGTTGGTAAAAAGTGAAGAACTTTGATTGGCACACATGTCAACTGCAATGCACTTTAGTACTACCAACTGCACATGTACTTTGGTACTGTCAACTGCAATGCACGTTAGTACTGTCAAATGCACATGCACTTTAGTACTGTCAACTGTACATGCACTTTAGTGCTGCTCCACATCACACAGATCTGAGGATAAGGATGTTGCCACGCCTACTCTCCTCGAGGAACAACCTTACGGCGTTATCGAGTCCTTGAGCAAAGCAACAGCATTTATTGAAGAACAATAAGTCGCCGTCTAGATGAGACAGGATTGCAGAAGGGGAAAACCCAGAGTCCCAGTCTAAATGAAACATGATCGCACAAGGGGAAAACCCAGAGTTCGAATATAAATGAGACAGGATCGCAGAAGGGGAAAACCCAGAGTCCCAGTATAAATGAGATATGATCGCAGAAGGGGAAAACCCGCAGTCCCAGTATAAATGAAAAATGATCGCAGACGGGGAAAACCCAGAGACCTAGTATAAATGAGACAGGATCGCAGAAGGGAAAAATCCTGAGACCCAGTTTAAATGAGACAAGATCGCAGAAGGGGAAAACCCAGGACCCAGTATAAATGAGACAGGGTCGAATAAGGGGAACATTCGCTACTGGTAAGTACACAAGCAATTTCAGAGCAGAGGCAGAGGCACTGAGGGCGGCAGTGGAAGAAATGGCAACACACAGTGAAAATGAGAGCCATATAGTCTTGCTGACAGATGCTCTCGAAGTAGTCACAGCGCTAAAAAGCCAGAAGAACACTGAGCTTAATGACTTAAGAGCAGCACTCTGCAAACTGTGCCAGCAGTCCGCACCAAAAAGGGTGGTGATACAGTGGGTTCCGTCACACTGCAACATCCAAGGAAACGAGGAGGCAGACAGACTGGCAAAAGAAGGTGCAAGACTACCACAAACAGATACCAGTATGACGTACGAAGAGTCAAAACGGCTTATCAAAGCCAGATACATGTCCAAATGGGAAACCGAACATACTGGTTACACCAAAAACGATGCCTATTACCAGTTGAACCGAAGAGAGCAGGTCGTTGTCTTCAGACTTCGCACTGGCCACAACAGACTGAGGTACCACCTATTCAACAAACTGAAGATAGGGTGTACCGACGAATGCCCGTGCGGTACTGGTAAAATGACCACTGAACATCTGCTGCAGAACTGCCCGACATACGAGGATCAGAGAGAGCAGATGTGGCCATTGCCAGTGGAACTGCAAGACAAGCTGTATGGTAGTGGCGAGAGTCTCAGGATGACCGCTGCTTTTTTCGAAAAAATAATGGTTACTGTCTGACTGTGTACGCAGAAGAAGAAGAAGAAGAAGAATAAGGGGAAAACCCGTAGTGCCAGTTCAAATAAGAAATGATCACAGATGCGAAAACGAATAGATGTTATGACACTATCATCTACAAATATCAAATAATATATTGAAGCTGATAGCTGAAATCCACTTTTATAAAAACAATTGTAGCCCAGATCAGAAGCGTAGCCGTCTCCACGTTAAATAGATGACTAATTGAGTATGTAAATCAACAATTTATGGAAGCCACCACTACAAGAAGTATCAGTGTCGTGCCAAAGGTTTACGAGAAGTAGCCAGGGTGAAAAGAATAAGTTCACTGTCACCTTCCAAACATGTCATAAAAGACCACTAAAGAGGGTTATGTTTGGGACAAGCAACCTTATAATGTTAAAAACGTTACCATAATCTGCAACGACAAACTCTCCGATACAGGCTTCCTGTAAACGGACTAGTTCCAATATAAACTTATGTGCATGCCCCCCCATTTGAGGAAAACGATGAATGATTGCCAATGTTTAGAAACAATCATTCTTTAGAAGGAGTCAGTTGCAATGATTGCCAATGTTTAGAAACAATCTTTCTTTAGAAGGAGTCAGTTGCAATGATTGTCAATGTTTAGAAACAATCTTTCTTTAGAAGGAGTCAGTTGCAATGATTGTCAATGTTTAGAAACAATCATTCTTTAGAAGGAGTCAGTTGCAATGATTGTCAATGTTTAGAAACAATCATTCTTTAGAAGGAGTCAGTTGCAATGATTGTCAATGTTTAGAAACAATCTTTCTTTAGAAGGAGTCAGTTGCAATGATTGTCAATGTTTAGAAACAATCATTCTTTAGAAGGAGTCAGTTGCAATGATTGTCAATGTTTAGAAACAATCTTTCTTTAGAAGGAGTCAGTCGCAATGATTGTCAATGTTTAGAAACAATCATTCTTTAGAAGGAGTCAGTTGCAATGATTGCCAATGTTTCGCGTTGGAGCAACAGGATTTGAAAAGGTGAAGGAATAGTTGTTATGAAGAGGATACTGTAGTAGTGGTACATTGCTACTACTGGTGCAAACATGCGAAGGATTCATTGACTTATGGTAGACCACAGTGGTTAGCGCTCTGGCTTCGCATCTGAGTGGTCCTGGGTTCATTCCCCAGTTGCGGCGGTAATGTTTTTTTCAGACCGCAATGGCTCCCGGGTCGACCCAGCCTTAAATGGGTACCGGTTCAGTCCGGGAAGTAAAAGCGGCGAGGGAGAGGAGATGGCTATCGCCCTCATATAGCCGAGCCTTTGAAATGTGAGATCGCTAACACCTCACACCCCTACGGCAGTAATGATATGGGATACTTTACTTTGCTTTACTTTTAGACCACATCAATCTGATCTCCTGTCGTCGAAATATTTCTTCCACTACAACTCCTACTTTCTTTCGCTTCTTCTTATTCTTAGAAGTGAATCACGCCCAATTTTGCGGCTTTCCCTGCGTGAGTTCACTTTAGGATGTTCCAGCAAACACAGATCGTGAGCGTGCACAAATGGGCAAGCTCATTAACACTACAGGGGTGGACTTCTATTTGTGATCTAATTCTATTTCTGTACTCTTACGGTATGTTACTCTTTGTCACAATCATGTTAACCGTCAACGACTCTTAGTAGTGAGTAGAGGTGAGACAGATACTAGACACAAAGTTCCGTGTATGGTGTATCGCCACGACTGTTCTATGTCTTGAAGATTTACCGTACTTATGGCAAAAAAGAGTTGTCAGCCATAGACATAGTCATTTTACAAGGCGTGTTCAAATGAAACCGGACCAAACTGCAACAAGTGAACGTACTTACAATGCGCATGATGACGTAACTTCTGGTGTAAACAGCACATACCAACCATCAAGTTTGCAAAATTTCATTATTCTCCGACTTGTAGTTTCTTCGGCAGACCGTTGAAAACATGGTGGGTGTGAGACGGAATCCGTCCAGATTTGATCAACGAGCAGTGACTCGTTTTCTAACAGCTCAAGGATGTCGACCAGTTGACATTCGTCGCAGAATGCAGGCAGTGTATGGTGACAAAAGTGTGTCGAAAACAACAATGAAGAACATGACAACGATGTTTAAAGAAAGACGTGAGTTAACGAAAGATTTTCCGAGACCAGGTCAGGCGCATATTGGTTCGTCAGAAGATGCCATCGCCAAAATGGATGCACCAATTCGGGTTTTTTCGCGTACGTTCGCCACACCTTTGTCACCATACACTGCCTGCATTCCGCGATGAATGTCAACTGGTCGACATCCTTCAGCTATTAGAAACCGAATCACCGCTCGCTGATCAACTCTGCGCGGATTCGTATCACACCCGCCATGTTTTCAACAGTCTGCTCAGAAAATTATGAGTCGGAGGATAATGAAATTTAGCAAACTTGTCGGTTGGTATGTGCTGTTTACATCAGAACTGACATCATCGTGTGCATCGTACGTATGTTCACTTGATGCAGTTAGGTCCGTTTTCATTTGAACACGCCTCAAATGTCTTGAAGATTTACAGTACTTATGGCAAAAATACATCTCTATCAGCCATAGACATAATCATTTTATGTTACACCAGGATACACCAGCTACTGTATGGATGTGTGCGCGCGTTTGTGTATATATATATATATATATATTTGTGCTGTGGTATAGTTTCTACGTTAATTCGGTCCCCTTCAGTCAATGGTACAAATCGTGTCCGGTCCACACACCAAAACGCATCGCGTGGATCGACCCACCAAAACGCACCTCGTGGAACGACCCACCAAAATGAACCTCGTGGAACGACCCACCAAAATGAACCTCGTGGAACGACCCACCAAAATGAACCTCGTGGAACGACCCACCAAAATGAACTTCGTGGATCGACCCACCAAAATGAACCTCGTGGAACGACCCACCAAAATGAACCTCGTGGAACGACCCACCAAAATGAACTTCGTGGAACGACCCACCAAAATGAACCTCGTGGAACGACCCACCAAAATGAACCTCGTGGAACGACCCACCAAAATGAACCTCGTGGAACGACCCACCAAAATGAACCTCGTGGAACGAACCACCAAAATGAACTTCGTGGATCGACCCACCAAAATGAACCTCGTGGAACGACCCACCAAAATGAACCTCGTGGAACGACCCACCAAAATGAACCTCGTGGAACGACCCACCAAAATGAACCTCGTGGAACGACCCACCAAAATGAACCTCGTGGAACGACCCACCAAAATGAACCTCGTGGAACGACCCACCAAAATGAACCTCGTGGAACGACCCACCAAAATGACCCACTTGGGAATGCTCACCAAACCATCTTGAAATGACAGTGTCCGCATGTTTGAAGATTATGTTTGAAATGTACATTTTCCAGGTGTTTAAAGGTAATTCTTGTTGTTCACTGCACAGGCTTCGTGTGTTTGGGGACCTCGCTGTCTGCACGCTTCGTATGTTTGGGGCTCTGCCTCGCTGTCTGCACGCTTCGTGTGTTTGGGGACCTCGCTGTCTGCACGCTTCGTGTGTTTGGGGCTCTGTCTAGCTGTCTGCACGCTTCGTATGTTTGGGGCTGTGCCTCGCTGTCTGCACGCTTCGTGTGTTTGGGGACCTCGCTGTCTGCACGCTTCGTGTGTTTGGGGACCTCGCTGTCTGCACGCTTCGTATGTTTGGGGCTCTGCCTCGCTGTCTGCACGCTTCGTGTGTTTGGGGACCTCGCTGTCTGCACGCTTCGTGTGTTTGGGGCTCTGTCTAGCTGTCTGCACGCTTCGTATGTTTGGGGCTCTGCCTCGCTGTCTGCACGCTTCGTGTGTTTGGGGACCTCGCTGTCTGCACGCTTCGTGTGTTTGGGGACCTCGCTGTCTGCACGCTTCGTATGTTTGGGGCTCTGCCTCGCTGTCTGCCCGCTTCGTGTGTTTGGGGACCTCGCTGTCTGCACGCTTCGTGTGTTTGGGGCTCTGTCTAGCTGTCTGCACGCTTCGTATGTTTGGGGCTCTGCCTCGCTGTCTGCACGCTTCTTGTGTTTGGGGACCTCGCTGTCTGCACGCTTCGTGTGTTTGGGGCTCTGCCTCGCTGTCTGCACGCTTCGTGTGTTTGGGGACCTCGCTGTCTGCACGCTTCGTATGTTTGGGGCTCTGCCTCGCTGTCTGCACGCTTCGTGTGTTTGGGGACCTCGCTGTCTGCACGCTTCGTGTGTTTGGGGCTCTGTCTAGCTGTCTGCACGCTTCGTATGTTTGGGGTTCTGCCTCGCTGTCTACATTCTGCCCTGAGTGTTTAACGGACGCCTGACTGTCCTCTTCATGACGATAACGAAGGACAGAAAGAGTGACAGGCAGGGAGAAAGAGAGAGACATAAAAACAGAGAAAAACACAGAGAGAAAGACACGCAGAAAGAGAGTGACAAAGAGACAGGGAAAGACAGATAGACATAGAGAGAGACATACTGAGACAGAGAAAGTAAGAGAAACAGAGGCTAAAGAAACAGATAGAGAGGTATACAGACAGAGACACATGGAGATAAAGATAAGGACAAAAATGGAGAGATTGCGATACAGTAGGTGATATATATATATATAAATACGGAGGGAGACAGAGATACAGTGAAAGAAAGATAGAGGATTTGAGAAACAGAGACAGTGAGAGCAGATGAGACACAGAGAGAGAGAGAGTGACAAGTAAGAGACATACTTAGACACAGAGAGAGACAAAGAGACATCCACGAAGCGATACAAATTCAAAGAGAGTCAAAGGGCCAGAAAGACAGTGACATAAAGAGAGACCAAGAGAAACATAGATACAGACAGAAAGATAAAGAGTGATATAAGGACAGAGAGACAGGCAGACAAAGAGAGACAGAGAAATAGAGCAACAAAGAGAGACAAAAACAAAGAGAGATAGATAGACAGAAACGGACAGAGAGACATTGGGACATAAAGACAGAAAGATAGAGAGAGACAGACAGACAAATAGAGACAGACAGAGACATTGAGACATAAAGACGGAAAGATAGAGATAGAGAGACAGAGAGAGAGAGAAACAGAGAGAAAGAGTGAGACAGAGAGAGCCATTGAAACATAAAGACGGAAAGATAGAGACAGACAAAGAGAGACAGAGAGATAGAGAGACAGATAGAGACAAAAACAAAAAAAGAGAAAGAGAGAGAGACAGACAGACAAAGAGAGACAGAGATAGAGCAACAGAGAGACAAAAACAGAGAGAAAGATAGAGAGACAAAGAGAAAAATAAAGAAGATGGAAACAATTTACATGCTGATTAAAAAAAAATAAAAGCTAAACTAGATCTAATAATAATAATTATTGATGAGGTCGTAATGTTCTATGGCATTACGGCTTCTTTTTCCACTATTCGCTTAATTTAGTTCACGTGTTTTCTGAAATAGACTTCCGCTTGAACGGGTGATGTCGTCTGCTAAAAACAAATATCCCGCCGCTGGTTGCTGGCAAACTGTCTTCTGTTCCGTTTTCTGTTCCTGATGGACCGACTTTTAGAGACAAGAAATAGCTTGATTTGATGGTTGAGTGGCTGCTTCAGTTAAGGTTAGGTCTATCGTGAAAAGCGTGGTGCGGGTTGTCCATTCGCTGACGCTGCAGTCAGGGAAAAAGTGTTAGAGACGTCATTGGTTGAAGTTATAGGAGCGTTTTTTGTCACGTGATTTCAGTATCTCGTTGCATTTCCTTGCTTATTTTTTAGTCGGGTGCTCATTTACAGCTGGGTTGTCGTTCTGGGTAAACAGAATAAGCCCTTTGTTGCATTTCGTTAGAGGCGATACACAAATGTCCGTGCATGAACAATTACACCATGTCTGAGTCATTGTTATAAATGTTCGGCATTTACACTATGTCTGAATCGTTGAGGAAATTAACAAAAACTACAAATTGGCGTTTAGATATTAACAAAAACTACAAAATGGCGTTAAGAGATTAACAGAGGCGCACAAAATGGGGTTACAAGATTAACAGAAACTTCAAAAAGGCGTTAAGAGATTAACAGACCTCACAAAAAGGCGTTAAGAGATTAACAGACCTCACAAAATGGCGTTAAGAGATTAACATAAACTTCAAAAAGGCGTTAAGAGATTAACAGACCTCACAAAAAGGCGTTAAGAGATTAACAGACCTCACAAAATGGGGTTACAAGATTAACAGAAACTTCAAAAAGGCGTTAAGAGATTAACAGACCTCAAAAAAAGGCGTTAAGAGATTAACAGACCTCACAAAAAGGCGTTAAGAGATTAACAGACCTCACAAAAAGGCGTTAAGAGATTAGCAGACCTCACAAAATGGCGAGACTAACAAAGTCGCACAAAACGCCGGTAAGAGTTGTCGTAATATCCACAGTAAACTCACACAAACACCGGCTTTAAGAGGATTTCCTAATGGCTCTCTCCCCAGGTAACACAACACTGCCTAAAAATCACAAAATCTGGTGGAAAATGGTCAATTGAAAGCACAATCTTGATCAGCTTATAGAAATTGAAAGTATAGCCTGATTCCAGCTTGCCTGGGGGCTTTATCTCGTCCCAAACGCTCATTGGAAGAAAAATAAAATCCTCTACAACAAAAAGCAGAAGGGATAACAACTCTAATCTGCCAGGGTAAAGCCGCCATTCGTGTCTCGTTATCTTTGTGGCCCTCTCCAGTCATGGGGGATCGCCTCCATGTTTGGCCGTCTTCATTGGAACTTCTTAGATTGTCTACACAATCTTTCATTCCTTATGTGTTTTTTTCTGTTATTTGTCTGCATTTACACATTTATGATTAAATTTATCACCATCACCACCACCATCACCACCATCATCATCACCACCACCATCACCACCATCATCATCATCACCACCATCACCACAAACACCACTATCATAACACAAAAAAACCATCACAACAAACACCACTTTCACCACAAACACCACGATCACACAAACACCACTATCATCACACAAAAACACTTTCACTCCAAACACCACTATCACCACAAACACCACTATCAGCACACAAAAACACCATCACCCAAAACACCACTATCATAACACAAAAACACCATCACCACAAATACTACAAACACCACTATCACCACAAACACCACTTTCACCCCAAACACCACGATCACACGCCACTATCATCACATAAAAACATCATCACCACAAAAACTTTCATCATAAACATCACATTCACCACAGACACCCCTTTCACCACAAACATCACTATCACCCCAAACAACACTTTCATCCCAAACACTACCATCTCTGACGTCTTCCAAATGACAGACTGGTTAGACAATTGATTCTCAAAAGTACCGGATCCCTACCTAGTAGCGACATACGCCAGTTAACCCAGCTGTAAATGTGTACTGGACTGACAGTCAGATAAGGAAAATCAGCATGGAAGTGAATTGTCACCCCGTCTAAAAAAAAAAAGATTTTGTAAAATGGAGTCTAAGTAACACGGACAGCTACACAGACGTCAAAGTAGATAATTCAGTACTTCGAGTCGAAAAGTTCTTAATTCAGTACTTCGAGTCGAAAAGTCCTCAGAATTCCGTGGACAAGGGCTGGGCATCGAGGAGAACTGGATCATAAATTCCATCATGAACAGAAAATTGAAACACTTTGGCCACATCAAAAGACACAAAGGTCTTGAGAGGACGCTAATGGAAGGTATGGTGCCGGGGAAGTGAGGCAGAGACAGACCAGGAAGTCAAGGAAGGCATGGGCCTGACTCTGGAGCAGGCTGGAGGTTTGACAAGAGAGGCACAGGCAGACCAAGAAGGTGATGGGAGCAAGATGTCAACGAAGGCATGGGCCTGACTCTGGAGCAGACTGGAGGTTTGGCAAGAGGTCGAGTTTCTATCAGACGAGCTGTGATTGGAGCGACGTTCTGCGAAGGACATGCTACAATCTCTAGGACTTCATCCCGGACGGCAGTGCATGCTACTAGATGAACTTTATCATTTAAACATAAATACGTTGGGAACTTTTCTGAAGATACCTACAAACGGAGTTGAATACTTCTCGTATAACGAGTTGGGCAATGTCACAAGATCTAGGGACGTTCACTAAATAGTATTGGTGCGTGCCAATGGTGTGTAACAGACGACCTAGGCGCACAATCTGGTAAAGTGTGTGTAATAAGCGATCTGTAAGAGCCAACCATCTCATACTCGTTGCTGTTTGCCAATCAGAGCTGATCACGACCATATTCTGCCTCCACATGGCGGCCCTGGAAACAGACTGCACAAATGTGGTCTGGCTAAGAGAATAAGGTTTGCAGTGAGAAAGCAAGCACCGTACCCAAAATAGGCCAGCAAAACCCGGTTGTGTCGGACCAACACGCGCAGAAATCCTAGCCTCTCTTTAAACTTCGGTACAACGACACGACGTTCTTTTCAGGTCGAACTCCAAAGAAGGGAAGAAAACGAAGAAGAAGAAGAAGAAGAAGAAGAAGAATAAGAAGAAGAAGAAGAAGAAGAAGAAGAAGAAGAAAAGAAGAAGAAGTACCGGAAGAAGAAAAAGACGACTAAGAAGAAGAAGAGACGAAAAAGAAGAAGAATAAGAAGAAAAAGAAGAAGAGAAGAAGAAGAAAAAAAGAAGTAGAAGAAGAAGAAAAGAATAAAGAAGAAGTAGAAGAAGAGGATGAAGAAGAAGAGGAAGACACCTACAACAATGAAAGGGTTTGAGCACATGTGAGAACGGCCTGATGCAATAGTGGCGGTTTTATGAGCCAATTTCTTTTGAGAAGACACTGTGGACAATATAGGTCTGCAGGTAGAGTAGTCTGTGAGACTCCTCCGACTGTAGCACGATTAAAATCACAGTTTAAAGCTGGGTAGACGGGGGCGTGCCGAGACTGTGCGTTGAATCCGGTACATTTGTTTTGAAAGGCCAGTGTACTAACAACTGCACTCAACAGTCGGTATGTGTCACTATTAAACACACTTTAAGTTGCCATTCAAGCTGGTCTCAAGTTGACTCGATCACACTTACCTCCCCTTTGAAGCTGTAATGGATTCTAAAAAATTGGAGGGGTTGAAAGTGGATAAATGTCTGGGTATAGACGTTATTCATCCTAGATTACTGTTTGAAATTAGAGACCCGCTAGCAAAATCACAGGCTATATTTTGTTCTCAATCACTTTTGAAGGGGATTGTTCCAGGGAATTCGAAAGATGCAGGAATGATCCCCTTATTCAAAGAGGGCAAAAAATCCGATCCAGCAAATTATAGACCGGCGAGTTTAACGAGCATAGTCTGTCAATTGATTGAGTCGATAATCAAAGAAAACATCGTAATGCGTTTAGATAAGTTTAATCTAATCAGAAATAGTCAGCATAGGTTTACCAGAGGGAGATCATGCTTAACAAATCGATTAGAATTCATGGAGGAGGTTACTAAAAAGATAAAGGGGAGCCAGTGGATGTTATTTATCTAGACTTTGCAAAAGTCTTTGATTGAGTACCCCATCGAAGATTATTTAGGAAGCTAGAATCATGTGGAATAAGTAAGAAGTTGCCAAAGTGGATTGAAAATTCTTTAACGGGAAGAAGGCAGAGAGTGGGCATAAATAAGGAGTACTCTGAGTGGTGTGAAGTAAACACTAGAGTGTCACAGGGCTCGATTTTGGGACCAATTTTGTTCTTTATATATATATATATATAACCGATTTGGACATTGATATGGGATCCATGATTGCAAAACACACGAATGACCCAAAACTATGCAGTAGTGTCTCATCTAAAGCAGAAGTGGATATATTGATGTCGGATAGAATTCGGGAAGGGTCTGTAAGCTGGCAAATGGAATTAATGTAAATAAATGTTAAGTCGTCCACATGGGTAGATCCAATATGGAAAATAATTACAGAATAGAAGAGAGCAATATTAGAAATAAACGAAAGGAAAGGGTATGTTAAATATTATGTTTCAATTCAGGGTAGTGTTTTCTGTGTTTTATTGTGTGACATCGTGTCGTGGGGTGGATACATGTTGTAACTCTTTAGATAAGTAAACTACTCAGCTAAACACAGACTCTGCCACATCATATTTCGGTCAGAGTGACCAGGATATCTTTGATAGAATTAGTACTACGTAACTCTAAACGGCCCCCACTACCACACCTGACCCTGGATGGACGTCCTGGTCAGTTTGTTGTGTCTGACCCTTGAGCGACGTCCTGGTCAGTTTGTTGTGTCTGACCCTTGAGGACGTCCTGGTCAGTTTGTTGTGTCTGACCCTTGAGCGACGTCCTGGTCAGTTTGTTGTGTCTGACCCTTGAGCGACGTCCTAGTCAGTTTGTTGTGTCTGACCCTCGAGCGACGTCCTGGTCAGTATGTTGTGCCTGACCCTTGAGCGACGTCCTGGTCAGTATGTTGTGTCTGACCCTAGAGCGACGTCCAGGTCAGTATGTTGTGTCTGACCCTTGAGCGACGTCCTGGTCAGTATGTTGTGTCTGGCCCTAAAGCGACGTCCAGGTCAGTATGTTGTGTCTGACCCTTGAGCGACGTCCTGGTCAGTATGTTGTGTCTGACCCTTGAGCGACGTCCTGGTCAGTATGTTGTGTCTGACCCTTGAGCGACGTCCTGGTCAGTATGTTGTGCCTGACGGGACTAGCATCTCAGTCCCCCTATGAAAATACATTTGTTCACCTGAGTACAACTAAATGACCTCGCTTTTAAATGAACATGACGTGACAATCTAAGATTGTGAAAACAGCACGAACAACACAACAATCATCTTTTAATAACCTTTCAGTTGCACTGACATTTCTAGCTGGCAGGAAGAGGTATCGAACTCGTCTATTTATTATTGTTTAATTTAAAAGATCGCGTGTTTCATTGATAACCTCAATGATTCTGTCGATACTCTCAAGTACAGACATCGGAAAATCGATTCTTCCAGGGTTGTCATTGGTAGACTCGTAAGTCTACTCAGACAGATAATTGAACGTTCTACAATTTGTGAGGTTTTACGGAAGTTGCCATAGAGCAATGATGATAGAACTCAGATCTGCTGATCCCTCTCGCGTCTGGAGTATCTATTTGGGATGGTCGAAACATCGTGCGTGTAAATTGTTGAAACGAGAGTGGTAACTAACGAGGCATAGAGACAGCTTGATCCTACACTCAATACGGACATATTTACATACTCACACGCATGTTCACACGCCAGTATGTCCACTACAGATCTTTAAACTAAGTAGACACTGGATCAGAACGAAACGTGTATGTGTGTATGTATGTGCATGTGTGGGTGGGTGGGTGTGTAGGTGTGGGTGGGTGGGTGTGTGTGCTTGTGTGTGTATGTATGTGTGTATGTATTATGTGAATTTGTATGTGTGTATGTGTTAGAAACGTGACTGTACAAGACATGAACTGTTAGAGACTTGACTGTACAAGACACGAACTGTTAGAGACTTGACTGTCAAGACATGAACTGTTAGAGACTTGACTATACAAGACATGAACTGTTAAAAACTTGCCTGTACAAGACATGAACTGTTAGAGACTTGACTGTACAAGACATGAACTGTTAGAGACTTGACTGTACAAGACACGAACTGTTAGAGACTTGACTGTCAAGACATGAACTGTTAGAGACTTGACTGTACAAGACATGAACTGTTATAGACTTGACTGTACAAGACATGAACTGCTAGAGACTTGACTGTACAATATATTAACTGTTAAAGACTTGACTGTACAAGACATGAACTGTTAGAGACTTGACTGTCAAGACATGAACTGTTAGAGACTTGACTATACAGGACATGAACTGTTCGAGACTTGACTGTACAAGAAATGAATTGTTAGAGACGTGACTGTCAAGACATGAACTGTTAGAGACTTGACTGTACAGGACATGAACTGTTAGAGACTTGACTGTACAAGACATGAACTGTTAGAGACTTGACTGTACAATATATTAACTGTTAAAGACTTGACTGTACAAGACATGAACTGTTAGAGACTTGACTATACAGGACATGAACTGTTAGAGACTTGACCATACAATGTTTTATTTTTATGTAGATAGGCCGAGCAAACCATTTCCTCGCTGTCACTCCTTCCTTAAAAGTTATCCACTTACAGCTGGGTGGACTGGAGCGTGTCAAGACCAGAGACAGAACCCATTTCCTTTGCCCTGTAAGCCGGGTGCTCTACCACTGCGCGGTCAATAGTCCCAATAAACACAACAACATTTATTCTGACCTTAGAAAGTTCTGTTGCCCTGCTCCCACAATCAGTTTCATTTCTGATTCACGCGTTCAATCCACGAACGTTACTTCTACATTCAAATAAGATAATCAAACAAAATCACTTTCAGAACTAAAGAAGTTTAAATCTTATCAATAATAATTCAAACTGCCTCTATTCCCATATCCGATTATGTGGCTGCAAGAAATAGCGACTGATAGCTAGTGTTTACAGAGGTATTTCACACAATGATCTGACTTCATCGATTCTTCACATCTTTAAATACAAGTTCAAAACGCACGCGCGCACACAACAACACATCAACACACACCCACCCAGACGCATGCACATACAAAAACACATTAACACCCCACCCCCCCCCCCCCCCCCCCACACGCATGCACACACACACACGTGTAACTGTATGCTACGAAGATCTGTTTTGATTTATGTTTTCATGTTTTTTTCAACCTCTCAGGTTTTAATTCGGTTTATGACGCAAATCGTTCTGTCTTTCAGTACTGCCATCGGAGATCTGCCTCAACAACATCTGGAAGTCTGTGTATGTGTGTGTACATGAGTGTGTATATTTGAAAAACAGTGTATGTCCATGTATATATTAGTATGGGTATTTGGTGCATGTGTGCCTATGGGCGTGCATGTGAGCGTGTGTGTGTTTACCTGTGCATCTTTGTGTGAATGTGTCTGTTTGTAATAATGGCTATATGTGTGCATGTAAATATGTTTGCCTGTGTTTGTGTATTTTTGTATATGTATGTACGTGAATGTGTACGTGTGTATGTATGTGTGTGCATCGGAGTATATGTGCATGTGTGTAAATATGCAATGTGTATGTGTGGGTGTATATGTACATTAGTATCTCGCTGTAACGAACAGATGGGGACTAGAGCGTGTTTGTAAAGCGGATTTGTTGGTACAATGGATTTGTTGCGAATTTGTTCGTAAATCGGAATTCAGTCTATTCTTTACAGTTATAAATGCCTTTATTTACATTAGATAAAGTAAATAATATAATTTGATAGCGGACATTATTCCTAGATAAACACGAAAAAGCATTTTAAAACATTGTTATCTTTAAAATGGTGATTCTTACAATAATGTCGAATATATGTATGGAATGATAAGGCTTTGGATGCCTTCAATAAGGATTTAAGTTTAGCCTCAACCTGAGACAAAATTTGTAAATATATTTGGTAATATCTTTTTTGCAAAGAAGAAGAAATGGATGGTGATCTTACATGGGCTGAGGAAGGTGACTCTGGATGTGAAGGGTTTGGGTGAGCGGTGATCTAAGTGCTGATGGTGACGGCTTTGGATGTGAAGGGCTTGGGTGAGTGGTGATCTAAGTGCTGATGGTGACGGCTTTGGATGTGAAGGGCTTGGGTGAGTGGTGATCTAAGTGCTGATGGTGACGGCTTTGGATGTGAAGGGCTTGGGTGAGCGGTGATCTAAGGGTTGAAGATGATGGGTCAGATTCTAGGGGTGCAGGGATCTGGCGGGGAGGTTAAAGGTGAGTGGTGATCTTAGGTCTGATGGTGACGGCTCGGGATTTAAGTGGTGGGGTGAGGGGGTGGCGAGGTTAGAGGTGAGAGGTGATCTTAGGGTAATAGTGATGGCTCGGGATCTAGAGGTAGGAGAGGGGGTGGTGAAAGGGGGCGTGGAGGTTAGAGGTGAGGGGTCATCTTAGGGTTGATGGCTCGGAATTTGAGAGTGGCTAGGGATAAGTGGTGATGGGTGTGAAGATTGCTTCTTGGAAACAGAACACAATGTAGTTGTCGCATTGAGATCTGTCTCCTTTGTGGAAACATTTCTCCGTGACGGGCTAATGGGTTCTGTAGCACTGAACTGACCTATTCACTTCTTCCAAACCTAGGATCGATACTAAAATATGTCCAAACCAGTCTCCGCTAACGCCAAATTGTTTCTTCTGTTGGTGTCTTTTCCCTTTCAGCATTCAGTTCTTTAATAAGTAAAAGTAGAAAATACAAGGTTTTTTTGGTACAAGCTTTTATTCAGGATCCGTCAAAGTTTGATAGATTAATAGGTCGCACTAAGTAGAAGCTGTCTACAACATGTGAGCTCTTTAGATTGGGGAAAAATTAGTTCAAATAGGTGAAATAGTCATTTCGTTAAATAACAAGAGTTAGCTCTTTAGCATTGAGAATGCCTGTGGCTACATGAATATTGTGACTGATTCAGTGTTCAGCCCACGTATTTAAAACGTGTTTCATGTCGGCAATTTGGGAGTTCTGCTTTTTAATCACTTTAGTCTGCACTAGTGTTACGTTTTCAATTTCCTCTAATAAATTTGCCTTAACCTTGATAGTTGTACCAGCTGCTGATTTTGATAGGCCTAGCTTGCAACATATTTGAGTCTCGTCACTTAAGTTTCAGTTTTACTGAACCATTGGCGACAAAATTCCTCTGAGACGCTATCTATCTTTACTCACCGGTGTAAGAGCTGTGTAAACACCGGATGTTGCTATAGAAACGCACATCCCTAGTAACAGACACAGCCTTAATCACACACATATCCCTAGTTACACACACATCCCTAGTCACACACACAAATCCCTAGTCACACACACACATCCTTAGTCACACACACACAATTCTAGTCACACACACACATCTCTAGTCACGCACACAAATCCCTAGTCACACACACAAATCCCTAGTCAAACATACAAATCCCTAGCCACACACACAAATCCCTAGCCACACACACAAATCCCTATCCACACACACAAATCCCTAGCCACACACACAAATCCCTAGTCACAGACAAAAATCCCTAGTCACACACACAAATCCATAGTCACACATACATTCATAGTCACACACATATTCCTAGTCACATACACATCCCTAGTAACAGACACAGCCTTAATCACACACATATCCCTAGTTACACACACATCCCTAGTAACACACACACAATCCTAGTCACACACACAAATCCCTAGCCACACACACAAATCCCTAGTCACACACACACATCCCTTGTCACACAAATCCCTAGCCACACAAATCCCTAGTCACACACAAATCCCTAGCCACACACAAATCCCTAGTCACACACAAATCCCTAGTAACACACACAAATCCCTAGTCACACACACACATCTCTAGTCACACACACACATCCCTAGTCACACACACAAATCCCTAGTCACACACACAAATCCCTAGTCACACACACAAATCTCTAGTCACACACAAATCCCTAGTCAAACATACAAATCCCTAGCCACACACACAAATCCCTAGCCACACACACAAATCCCTATCCACACACACAAATCCCTAGCCACACACACAAATCCCTAGTCACAGACAAAAATCCCTAGTCACACACACCAATCCATAGTCACACATACATTCATAGTCACAAACACATTCCTAGTCACATACACATCCCTAGTAACAGACACAGCCTTAATCACACACATATCCCTAGTTACACACACATCCCTAGTCACACACACAAATCCCTAGTCACACACACACATCCTTAGTCAAACACACACACCCCTAGTCATACACACACATCCATACCCACACATATAAATCCCTAGTCACACACATAAATCCCTAGTCACACACACAGAATCCTAGTCACACACACAAATCCCTAGCCACACATACAAATCCCTAGTCACACACACAAATCCTTTGTCACACAAATCCCTAGCCACACACCAATCCCTAGTCACACACAAATCCCTAGCCACACACAAATCCCTAGTCACACATAAATCCCTAGTCACACACACAAATCCCTAGTCACACACACAAATCCCTAGTCACACACACAAATCCCTAGTCACACACAAATCTCTAGTCACACAAATCTCTAGTCACACTCACAAATCTCTAGTCACACACATATTCCTAGTCACGTACACATCCCTAGTAACAGACACAGCCTTAATCACACACATATCCCTAGTTACACACACATCCCTAGTAACACACACACAATCCTAGTCACACACACAAATCCCTAGCCACACACACAAATCCCTAGTCACACACACACATCCCTTGTCACACAAATCCCTAGCCACACAAATCCCTAGTCACACACAAATCCCTAGCCACACACAAATCCCTAGTCACACACAAATCCCTAGTCACACACACAAATCCCTAGTCACACACACACATCTCTAGTCACACACACAAATCCCTAGTCACACACACAAATCCCTAGTCACACACACAAATCCCTAGTCACACACACACATCTCTAGTCACACACACAAATCCCTAGTCACACACACAAATCCCTAGTCACACACACAAATCCCTAGTCACACACACACATCTCTAGTCATACACACAAATCCCTAGCCACACACACAAATCCCTAGCCACACACACACAAATCCCTATCCACACACACAAATCCCTAGCCACACACACAAATCCCTAGTCACAGACAAAAATCCCTAGTCACACACACCAATCCATAGTCACACATACATTCATAGTCACACACACATTCCTAGTCACATACACATCCCTAGTAACAGACACAGCCTTAATCACACACATATCCCTAGTTACACACACATCCCTAGTCACACACACACATCCCTAGTCACACACACACATCCTTAGTCAAACTCACACATCCCTAGTCATACACACACATCCATACCCACACATATAAATCCCTAGTCACACACATAAATCCCTAGTCACACACACAGAATCCTAGTCACACACACAAATCCCTAGCCACACATACAAATCCCTAGTCACACACACAAATCCCTTGTCACACAAATCCCTAGCCACACACCAATCCCTAGTCACACACAAATCCCTAGCCACACACAAATCTCTAGTCACACACAAATCCCTAGTCACACACACAAATCCCTAGTCACACACACAAATCCCTAGTCACACACACAAATCCCTAGTCACACACAAATCTCTAGTCACACAAATCCCTAGTCACACTCACAAATCTCTAGTCACACACACAAATCCCTAGTCACACCCACAAATCCGTAGTCACACACACAAATCCCTAGTCACACACACAAATCTCTAGTCATACACAAATCCCTAGTCAAACATACAAATCCCTATCCACACACACAAATCCCTAGCCACACACACAAATCCCTAGTCACAGACAAAAATCCCTAGTCACACACACAAATCCATAGGCACACATACATTCATAGTCACACACACATTCCTAGTCACATACACATCCCTAGTAACAGACACATCCTTATTCACACACATATCCCTAGTTACACACACATCCCTAGTCACACACACACATCCTTAGTCAAACACACACATCCCTAGTCACACACACACACATCCATAGCCACACACATAAATCCCTAGTCACACACATAAATCCCTAGTCACACACACACAATCCTAGTCACACACACAAATCCCTAGCCACACACACAAATCCCAATCCAAATACACAAATCCCTAGTCACACACACAAATCCCTAGTCACACAAATCCCTAGCCACACACAAATCCCTAGTCACACACAAATCCCTAGCCACACACAAATCCCTCGTCACACACACAAATCTCTAGTCACACACACAAATCCATAGTCACACACACAAATCTCTAGTCACACACACAAATCCCTAGTCACACACACAAATCTCTAGTCACACACAAATCCCTAGTCACACACACAAATCTCTAGTCACACAAACAAATCCCTAGTCACACACACAAATCCCTAGCCACACACACAAATCCCTAGTCACACACACAAATCCCTAGTCACATACACAAATCCCTAGTCACACACACAAATCCCGAGCCACACACACACATCCCTAGTTGCACACACAAATCCCTAGTCACACACAAATCCCTAGGCACACACAAATCGCTAGTCACACACACAAATCCCTAGTCACACACTAATCCCTAGTCACACACAAATCCCTAGTCACACACACAAGAATCCCAACGCTAAATCTGCATATGTTTTAAGACTCCCAGACAATTCCTTCTGGGACAACAAATCATAGAGAAGCGATATTGTGTCCAAACATTGATACGAAACAAAGCTTGTTCACTATAATGAGACATATTATCACAGCGCCCTCTCTGGATTATGTCCGTGTGTCGACATCCATCTTTCTCGGCAAGATCTCGCGGGAAGTGAGGTTTGGGAAATCAGCGGGCTATCCAAGTGCAAACTAGACTCATCCCTCATTGTACAGGGGCGTGTAAACATTGGGAAGATGATGCAGACAGAGATGGGCTGTCACTGCGTCTATTAAATCCTTCATATGTTTATTAAATAGTTCAGCCAGTGTATCTTAAAGTGTGGTTCGTGCGTTAGCGGATGACCAGCGCGGTTCAAGAGGAGCTCAACAATTCAAGTGATGGCATTTTACAGTTAGCAAGTTGATGTATGAAATTTTGTTATATCTGGTCAACAAAAGTTCAATAGGTGAAAACGTGAAACATGTGTATTAAAAAAATGTGGAACATGTGATCCACGAAAGTAGAATATGTGATCCATGAAAGTTCAACCTGTGATCCATGATAGTGGAACTTGTGATCCACGAAAGTGGATCATGTGATCCATGAAAGTGGAACATGCGATCCATGAAAGTTTAATACTTGATCCATGAAAGTGGAATATGTGATACATGAAAGTGGAATATGTGATCCATGAAAGTTGAATATGCGATCCATGAAAGTTTAATACTTGATCCATGAAAGTTTAATACTTGATCCATGAAAGCTTAATACTTGATCCATGAAAGTTTAATACTTGATCCATGAAAAAGGAACATGTGATCCGCGAAAGTGGAACATGTGATCCGTTAACGTTTAATACTTGATCCATGAAAGTTCAGCATATGATCCATGAAAGTTCAACCTGTGATCCATGAAAGCTCAGCATATGATCCATGAAAGTTCAGCATGTGATCCATGAAATTTCAGCATGTGATCCATGAAAGTTCAGCATATGATCCATGAAAGTTCAGCTTGTGATCCATGAAAGTTCAGCGTATGATCCATGAAAGTTCAGCGTATGATCCATGAAAGTTCAGCTTGTGATCCATGAAAGTTCAGCATATGGTCCATGAAAGTTCAGCATGTGATCCATGAAAGTTCAGCATATGATCCATGAAAGTTCAGCTTGTGATCCATGAAAGTTCAGCATATGATCCATGAAAGTTCAGCTTGTGATCCATGAAAGTTCAACCTGTGATCCATGATAGTTCAACTTGTGATCCATGACAGTTCAACTTGTGATCTATGAAAGTTCAACCTGTGATCCATGAAAGTTCAGCTTGTGATCCATGAAAGTTCAACCTGTGATCCATGATAGTTCAACTTGTGATCCATGACAGTTCAACTTGTGATCTATGAAAGTTCAACCTGTGATCCATGAAAGTTCAGCTTGTGATCCATGAAAGTTCAGCATGTGATCCATGATAGTTCAACTTGTGATCCATGAAAGTTCAACCTGTTAGTCTGCGACCGTCCAGATATGGGTCATAAACGTTTAACAAATGCTACTTGGACAATTAAGCAAATTGCCCATGACAAATCAACAGATGATCCACAAAGGGTCTATAGGTAGCCCACGAAAGGTCTATGGGTGGTCCACGAAAGGTCTATAGGTAGCCCATGAAAGCTCTATATGTGGTCCACGAAAGGTCTATTGGTGGTCCACGAAAGGTCTACATGTGGTCCACGAAAGGTCTATGGGTTATCCATGAAAGGTCTACAGGTGGTCCATGAAAGGTCTATAGGTAGCCCATGAAAGCTCTATATGTGGTCCACGAAAGGTCTATGGGTGGTCCATGAAAGGTCTACAGGTGGTCCATGAAAGATTTACTGGTGGACCATGAAATGTTTACAGGTGGTCCATGAAAGGTCTTTAGGTGGTCCATGAAAGGTCTTTAGGTGGTCTTTGAAAGGTCTAAGGTGGTTCATGAAGCTCTATGGGCGGTCCACAAAAGGTCAATAGGGGGTCCATGAAGCTCTATCGGTGGTCCATGAAGCTGTATGGGTGGTCCATGAAAGGTCTCTAGGTGGTCCATGAAGCTCTATTGGTGGTCCATACAAGTTCAACAGTTGGTCCATGAATGTTCAACAGTTGGTCCATGAATGTTCAACAGTTGGTCCATGGGCTCTCAATAAAGGGTGTACCAATCGCTATGACTATTAGCTGTTCTGTCACCTCTTTGTGCGTGTTGGATTGTGTCGCCATCAACACCAGAACTGCTGAGTGTTCTGAGAAGCCTTACATTACACTACAGGGATGAGGGCCCAGAACACGCCTCTTCAGTACACCCCGGGATGCAAGAGAAGCAGCTAACGCCAGCTCCTAAAGAAAGTTCGTCCAGAGTGACGAACTAACACATGCCTGACAGAGGATGGACGAACTAACACACGATTGACTGATGATGGACGAACTAACACATGACTGACTGAGGATGGACGAACTAACACATGACTGACTGAGGATGGACGAACTAACACATGACTTACTTAGGATGGACGAACTAACACATGACTAACGGAGGATGGACAAACTAACACATGACTGACTCAGGATGGATGAACTAACACATGACTGACTGAGGATGGACGAACTAACACATGACTTACTTAGGATGGACGAACTAACACATGCTTGACTGAGGATGGACGAACTAACACATGACTGACTGAGGATGGACGAACTAACACATGACTGACTCAGGATGGATGAACTAACACATGACTGACTGAGGATGGACGAACTAACACATGACTGACTGAGAATGGACGAACTAACACATGACTGACTCAGAAACCAACAACATCCCCCTGTCCATTCTGCCTGGGATATTTCCACTCGTATATAATTGTTGCGACACGTACAGGTTATCAACATCATCCTTAATACATCCTCAAGTTATCAACATCATCCTACAACATCCTCAAGTTATCAACATCATCCTACAACATCCTCAAGTTATCAACATCATCCTACAACATCCTCAAGTTATCAACATCATCCTACAACATCCTCAAGTTATCAGTCGAAGTTTATTAAATTATCAAACAATTTATTGGAAATCTTGAAATAATTGATTATGTGTGTGTACCTCGGCCGTCCATGAAGTTGTTCCCCTATGTCAAAACTTTGAGAACCTTTCAAACAAAGTGTTGCAAGTGAGCCATTACAAATATTCTTTTTGATGCTAACGATTCTGGCCGGCAGAAGCCAAATTATTTAATCGATTTTGGCTCCTCTAAATTCTGGGAACACTTCGGCATATTTTTATCTTTATTCTTTCCTGATTGCGATGTTTTCTTTTGAAAATGAGACGGTATGGATCTGCACGCGCCGGGAAACTCGAAGGTAAACAATGAACCGTGACACGAATGGCACGGGCTCAGTCTTAGAGGCGGCCATCTTGGCAGCACGGTTTGTTTAATTATCAAAGGCAGACTTAATTGGCGCTGGATACGGATCAGCTACTTTTAGCGGCAGACGGAAAACATATGGATATACATCGTTTACTTAAGGCGACGAACAGAAGCTATTTGGACACCGACTGGTTACTAAAAATTGTCGAACAAATTTATTCACATTGTTGTGATAGTCTAAAACTCACCGCCACTGCTAAAATATACGCTACAGGTGGCATAGCAACACCTGGCGTCAGATGACACATTGCTGCTGAAATTGAACGAGAGGAATAGGAAAACGACCCTATACACCCAATGTTTGGACACCAGAAGCAGATCAGAAGACTCAAATCCAGGCATAGTTTCCTTCAATCAACAAAGCCGATACGGTAAAACCCTGAAAGTCGTCCCTCTGAATTATGGCACGAAATGATACACGACCTAGGGATCAGGTTTTAGGAGGAACCTACTCCTGGACATCACTTACTCTACTCACTTAGGAAGACAATAAATAGCCTTCGAATTGGCGTTTCACGATGTATGAAGAACATGAGAAAATGGTGTCTCTCATACGGCGACACATGTGACTGGGGTGCTAGACAGGATCCAGGTCATCTGATGATCTGTCTCAACTTTCCGGCTACACGTGACAAGAGCAACATGCTGATGGAGAATGACAAGGCAATTCAAGTCGCTGAACACTGGATGAACTATGTACTTGTATGACTGAGGTAATCGGGGGCATTAAGGCTGTGAAATAAAGGCCGCTTCGTCACTGCTGTCGCCACGTCGTGTGCTAGTTATGGTTGTTTATTTCACCCCCAAGAGAAAAACAATATATACCTTACCGAGGATTCGATCCGCTGCCTTTCTTGTTGGCAGGCAAACATGGACACCATTCGGCAACACACTTCTCGCGACAGGTTATTTAAGGCGGTAAACATAAAATATCTTTATACAGATCGTTCACTTAAGACGGTAGACAGAAAGTATATATAGACAGATCTGTTACACGAGATAGTAGACATAAAGTATCTATAGACAGAGCTGGTACATGAGACAGTAGACAGAAAATATCTATAGACAGAGCTGATACATGAGACAGTAGACATAAATTATCTATAGACAGAGCTGATACATGAGACAGTAGACAGAAAATATCTATAGACAGAGCTGTTACATGAGACAGTAGACAGAAAGTATATACAGACTAGGCTCCCAACCCCAAGGTGCTGGGTTCGATCCCCATCACAGCACCGGCCGTTGCCCCTGGGAAGCAAACCCTTAGAAGATGCAGGAGTAAACAGAAGCAGTCCCTTACATAAAATGCACGCTGACGTCGGATGCACTGGGCCGACGGGCGCAAAATAAAAACCACAGTTCTACACACACCGCCTTTGGGGATTAGAGAAATAAGACGAACGCAAAAATAATTTTTTTTTAAATACAAAAGAAAATATGTAGACAGATCTGTAAATGAGACAGTAGACAGACAATAAACTAATAAAGATCGGATAGTTATTTGGAACTTACTTGGAATCCTGGTTTTCACACATTCAAGTTAATGTCTGTTGCCAGGTAACCAAATGCTTCGGCGATCCGTAGTATGCATGTTTCAACTTTCTGTTGCTTACCAGGCCTGGGGGAAGGTTCAAATAATTTGGATAGATTTTCAACTTCAATTTTTGTGCGGGCAACGTCCGTTAGGTGTACTCCTTTTCATTCTCTAACTGCGGAGGGATTTTTAACGTGCTCGACACTGACTACGGAAGTTCGATCTCCCTACCCGATCAGGGGAATTTTTACCAGAATATCCACATGAAAAAAATCCCATCTCCACCGGGATTCGAAGCCGCGACCTCTGGCACATGTGGCAGAAACCTTACCTGCAAACCACTGAGCCTACAGACAGTTAAATTGACAGAAAAGGAGTCATTATTTTAAAATAAATATTATTGTTGTTCTGTACCTGAAAGTAAATAAAACGTGTGCCTTTCCAGAGACAGAAACCTGAGACAACATACATGGGCGTAGCTAACGTCATGGTGGATCGAGCAGCATCGGTTCTCCCGGAAAAGTGGCTCTCAAAAATACTTACGTTTCATAAATAGTATGATTACTGCATAAGTAGCATACTTTTTAAATCGACATTAATTGGCCTCTCCGTTTCAGCGGAAGCATAGACGACGACTGCTGTGTGTCTGACTACATCAAGCCAGCATCCGAGCCTGAGATGGTGGTGGGGATGTCGTTGTAACAGGAAGCAGAATGTTATGAGTTGATATGTCCTACCTCCTTTCTCATTGTCTTCCTTCTGTTAAGACAGGTACTCATATGATCACCTGGCTCAGGTCGATAATGGGAATAGAGGCCGATCCATTTACAGCGTGAAGCGATAGCTCTACCACTGAGCTGGTCAGTGGCTCGCATCAGATCACAGTCTAATGTATGCTACCTTTTAGTTACAGTTGTCTTGGAAACCACTTGTCAAGTGATCTTAGCAACCACTTAGTGAGTTGTTTGTGGCGAAGTGGGCAAGCCGTTTGCCTCGTGTTCAGACGGTCGGGGTTCGAATTCGAACTGCGAAGGTCAGTCCATGATTTCATTTTTTTTCCGGAGATCCCTGGGTTCATCGCTTGAGCTACGGAGTTCGTGCTTTGTGCATGCTCTCGACAGATGGGATACCCATCTGCAGAGAGAGAGAGACCGAGCTAAATGGGGAAAACCCGAGGCAATGAAGTGGAGCCCCCGCTTAAAGTTTGTTTTGTTTTGTTTTTGTTTTATTGGTTTTTTTTCTTCTTGGCAAGCATTTATCCAGTAATCTTGGCAACCGCTTATTCAGTTGTCTTGGCAACCGCTTATCCAGTTGTCTTGGCAGCATTTATAAGGAGTTGTCTTTGTAACCATCTATAAAGAATTATCTTGGCAACCATCTATAAAGAGGTATCTTGGCAACCATCTATAAAGAGTTATCTTGGCAACCATCTATAAAGAGTTATCTTGGCAACCATCTATAAAGAGTTATCTTGGCAACCATCTATAAATAGTTATCTTCGTAATCGCTTATCCAGTTATCTTAGCAGCATATTTAATGAGTTATCTTGGCAAACCAGCTATCTAGAGTTGACTAAGCAAACCATTTGTCTAGTTTTTGGCATCCATCTATATAGTTGTCTTGGCAAACCATCTGTCTAGTTTTTAACACCAATCTGTTTAGTTGTCCTGGCATTCTTCTGTTTAAATGTCTTAGCAAACCATATATCTAGAGTTGTCTTGGCAAACCATCTGTCTAGAGTTGTTTTGACAAACCATCTATTTAGGGTTATCTTGGCAAACCATCTATCTAGAGTTGTCTTGACAAACCATCTGTCTAGAGTTGTCTTAACAAACCATTTACTTAGTTGTCTTGACAAACCTTCTGTCTAGAGTTGTCTTAACAAACCATTTACTTAGTTGTCTTGACAAACCATGTATCTAGAGTTGTCTTAACAAACCATCCAGCTAGAGCTGTCTTGACAAACCATCTGTTTAGAGATGTCTTAACAAACTTGTCTTGACAAACCATCTGTCTACAGATGTCTTAACAAACCATTTACTTAGTTGTCTTGACAAACCATCTGTCTAGAGTTGTCTTAACAAACCATTTACTTAGTTGTCTTGACAAACCATCTGTCTAGAGTTGTCTTAACAAACCATTTACTTAGTTGTCTTGACAAACCATGTATCTAGAGTTGTCTTAACAAACCATCTAGCTAGAGCTGTCTTGACAAACCATCTGTCTAGAGATGTCTTAACAAACTTGTCTTGACAAACCATCTGTCTACAGATGTCTTAACAAACCATTTACTTAGTTGTCTTGGCAAACCATCTATGTCCTCTTATCTTGGTAACCATTTATTCAAATTCCCTATAACTTCGCCTAAACCGGGAAAGAAAACATCAAACTAGGGCTGCATTCCCAACTACATATTGTTTCTCTTAATCTGTACTACAGACCTCATCACAAATATCAGATATCTAACAGAGAACTAGCAGTCTATATCAGGTATCTAACAGAGAACTAGCAGTCTATATCAGATATCTAACAGAGAACTAGCAGTCTATATCAGATATCTAACAGAGAACTAGCAGCCTATATCAGATATCTAACAGAGAACTAGCAGTCTATATCAGATATCTAACAGAGAACTAGCAGCCTATATCAGATATCTAACAGAGAACTAGCTGCCTATATCAGATATCTAACAGAAAACTCTAGCTGCCTATATCAGATATCTAACAGAGAACTCTAGCTGCCTATATCAGATATCTAACAGAGAACTAGCAGTCTATATCAGATATCTAACAGAGAACTAGCTGCCTATATCAGATATCTAACAGAAAACTCTAGCTGCCTATATCAGATATCTAACAGAAAACTCTAGATGCCTATATCAGATATCTAACAGAAAACTCTAGCTGCCTATATCAGATATCTAACAGAGAACTCTAGCTGCCTATATCAGATATCTAACAAAGAACTCTAGCTGCCTATATCAGATATCTAACAGAGAACTAGCAATCTATATCAGATATCTAACAGAGAACTAGCAGTCTATATCAGATATCAAACAGAGAACTCTAGCTGCCTATATCAGATATCTAACAGAGAACTCTAGCAGTCTATATCTAACAGAGAACTCTAGCTGTCTATATCAGATATCTAACAGAGAACTCTAGCAGTCTATATCTAACAGAGAACTCTAGCTGTCTATATCTAACAGAGAACTCTAGCTGCCTATATCAGATATCTAACAGAAAACTCTAGCAGTCTATATCTAACAGAGAACGCTAGCAGTCTATATCTAACAGAGAACTCTAGCTGTCTATATCTAACAGAGAACTCTAGCTGCCTATATCTAATAGAGAACTCTAGCAGTCTATATCTAACAGAGAACTCTAGCTGCCTATATCAGATATCTAACAGAGAACTCTAGCAGTCTATATCTAACAGAGAACTCTATCAGTCTATATCTAACAGAGAACTCTAGCAGCCTATATTAGATATCTAACAGAGAACTCTAGCAGCCTATATTAGATATCTAACAGAGAACTCTAGCAGCCTATATTAGATATCTAACAGAGAACTCTATCAGCCTATATCTAACAGAGAACTCTATCAGCCTATATCAGATATCTAACAGAGAACTCTATCAGCCTATATCTAACAGAGAACTCTATCAGCCTATATTAGATATCTAACAGAGAACTCTATCAGCCTATATCTAACAGAGAACTCTAGCAGCCTGAATTAGATATCTAACAGAGAACTCTATCAGCCTATATTAGATATCTAACAGAGAACTCTATCAGCCTATATTAGATATCTAACAGAGAACTCTATCAGCCTATATTAGATATCTAACAGAGAACTCTATCAGCCTATTTTAGATATCTAACAGAGAACTCTATCAGCCTATATTAGATATCTAACAGAGAACTCTATCAGCCTATATTAGATATCTAACAGAGAACTCTATCAGCCTATTTCAGATATCTAACAGAGAACTCTATCAGCCTATATTAGATATCTAACAGAGAACTCTATCAGCCTATATCAGATATCTAACAGAGAACTCTATCAGCCTATATTAGATATCTAACAGAGAACTCTATCAGCCTATATTAGATATCTAACAGAGAACTCTATCAGCCTATTTTAGATATCTAACAGAGAACTCTATCAGCCTATATTAGATATCTAACAGAGAACTCTATCAGCCTATATCAGATATCTAACAGAGAACTCTATCAGCCTATATTAGATATCTAACAGAGAACTCTATCAGCCTATATCAGATATCTAACAGAGAACTCTATCAGCCTATTTTAGATATCTAACAGAGAACTCTATCAGCTTTGGCATGTGACAACAAATCCTACAACAGATGTCCTCTCATTCGCGAAATCGGTAATTTTAAAACGAAAACTCATAAAAATAAATATCGCACGAGAATCGAAACCCAACTTCGTCCTGACTGCAGTAATGATATAGTTATGCCTGTCTGGCACGCCAGATGTCTGCAATCATATTGCGACCATATTCAGAGTAGGCGCCATAAAATACAAGATGGCGGTTATAAAACTAATATGTCCCTTGGGTTGATGAATATAACCTCATGGACGCTCTGAACTTTGGTATCATATTATCTTAGATTTATAATAGGCTCTTTAGTTGAGTACAAAAGTGTCAATTATGTAGCGGACAATATCATGGTGGGGCGGAAGATTTTTATGTGAGACTATAAATGTGTCAATAAAAAATATGAGGTAGTATTGCACTGATATGTGTGTGTCGGTTTGAGGGTGTGGGTGTGTGTGAGGTTGGGTTTGAGTTTGTGAGGGTGGAAGTGGAGGTGAGTTGGTGTGTTGGTGAGTATGGTTGTGTGTGTGTGCTTATGTGTATATGTGTTTATGATAGATAGATAGATAGATAGATAGATAGATAGATAGATAGATAGATAGATAGATAGATAGATAGATAGATAGATAGATAGATAGATAGATAGATAGATAGATAGATAGATAGATAGATAGATAGATAGATAGATAGATAGATAGATAGATAGATAGATAGATAGATAGATAGATAGATAGATAGATAGATAGATAGATGGACAGATAGATAGATTGCAATAGGAGATACATCTTGGTAGCAACACAACTGAACAGAAGGCACCGATAAACGAATACAAATAAGAAAGAAGCTTCCATTACATTGGGAAATAGTTCCCGCTATCTGGTCCCTGGCCCATGATAAAGTGAGTAGTGACGTTACAAGGATGTCCCAGTTCGTCGTGGGTACAACTGCAAACACACAAAAAAGAAACGAAACAAAAAAACAAACAATATTTTTTAAAAACAAAACAGGTTTTGATTCCTGCGTGGCGACCAAAAACGGCTTCGTCAGGAATAAAAGTGAAAATAATGACCAAACAACATAACACAAAATATAAATCTTAAACGTTAATATTTGTAATGTGTTCTGTTGTGCAGCTCTACGATACGGATAATAACAAAAACAGCATCAAAAATGGTAAGAGATCTTCTCAAATGGGTTACTGGACATTAGAATAATAATAATATTGTTATTATAGACCCATGGGACCCGTTGCGTGGGTATTCCACTTCCATGACCCACTGCTTGGAGTGTTCCAGGCGTCGTCTAGAGCGGATGTTGATGTTTATATCTGTTGGAGTCACACTGTACGGGGACAGCCTTTTCTGCGTCTCCAGCCGATCGGTGAAAGACGTTTGGCGCTGAGGAAGGACTTGTGTAGTATTTTTGGGGCAGGGGTTTCCTGGTCCAGTCGTACAACATGACCGAACAAAGAAACTTGACGCCGGTCAAGTGTTTCTGAGATTGGTTGTAGGCATGTTTTAGTAGAGACCTCCACGTTGCGGATGTAGCCATGTCCTCAGACGCCCAGGATACTCTGATGGTTGGGCAAGAGACCTCCAGTCTCGACATGTCATGTCTCAGCAATGACCAGGTTTCGGAGCCGTAACAACAGGACTGGGACCACGCAGAACTGGGACCACGCAGGACTGGAACCACACAGGACTGGGACCACACAGAACTGGGACCACCTAGAACTGGGACCACGCAGGACTGGGACCACGCAGGACTGGAACCACACAGGACTGGGACCACACAGAACTGGGACCAGACAGAACTGGGACCACCCAGGACTGGAACCACACAGGACTGGGATAACACGGAACTGGGACCACCCAGCACTGGGACCACAGAGGACTGGGACCACGCAGGACTGGGACCACATATGACTGGGACCACGCAGGACTGGTAGACGCGAATTTTGTCCCAAGACAGATCTTGAAATGAGTTATTGAAATTGTATGAGAAGATTAATAATATTAATCTATTGGACAGAACCAGACAGACCAGCGGACAAGGAGGAGAGCAGAAGACGTAACTCACATTTACTTCATTATACTGGTTTAAAAAGCTCAACGGAGTTTGTATACAACCAGTTTATTCTACTGCATCTACTAAAAATAACTCTGAGCATTCAATATATTTTTGAATGTATTAATTGACCATGCCACCACCACATCATGTGCCAATGCATTCCAGGCAACCACCACTGACGTTGGATAGGAAATACATTAAGGGAACCAGCTGACGGCTTTTACAGTCACTGTTCTGGAATCCTCCGGGGAAGGGAAGAAAAGGTAGACCAAAACATACATGGAGAAGCCAGTTCAAGATAAACATTAATGGACCAAGGAAGACGGGTACGGAGCTGGAATGATGGCATATGACAGGCAGACTTGACCTGTAAGTTCCCGAGCTTCAAAGGGAGTCAACATGTTTACGGGAAAGTGCTATAATCTTCATTTTACGAGATTTTAGCTTTTCGTTGAGTGATCAGCTGCTTTTCTTGTTGCCTCCTTTCAGTACAGCAAATTAATGAGGTGGTGTGAAACTGTTAGCGCTGCGGCTCACAACCCAAACTTGGGGGTGTTCGAATCCGTGAGACATAGCGTACCCTTACCGGAAGTAAATCCCTTACAAAATGCGTATTGTAATAGGATACACTGTGCCTGTTTAGGCACAAAACACAGCATACCGCACTCTGTCTTGGGAAACAAAAACCAAAGTTATAAACAAAAACATAAACCGAAGTTATAAACACAACCATAAACCAAAGTTATAAACACAAAGATAAACTAAAGTTATAATATTGGGCAGTGTTTTCACACATGAAGGAGGTCTGGACAGAAATTAAGAGCAGGTACCAAACAGTTTTCATAATGGGCAATGAACAAGACAAATAAAAACAGCTAGCAATAAAGATGAAATGTTATTGGACGGCCGCGTTGTCTGATCGTCGGTAATACAACAGACACTGATATCATGGATGAAGTGTTAAAGACTTAATTGTACTAGGATACAGCTTTTTCCGTGAAACGGGCAGGTCACTTCTTTGGAGTCGGCTATAGCAGGCTCAACTCAAAATGAACCAAATAAACGGTAATAGGTTATCTCCCTTGACTATTTGTACTATTTTTGATTATTTCCCTTTCACCACTACCTGTTCACATATAATTTTTTTTCTCTCCTTTCTTCTTTCTCTTAATTTGATCACCCTTCTACTTGCTCACGACTCTAGGTACAATACTCAAACGATTCTTAGAAATGTAGCAAAAAATAGCGAACGTTTTATTTATGAGCAAACAGATCATATCTTGACATCATACTAACTCGTGATTATATCTCTTCTCTTATCAAGGGATGCA
>JAVGWX010000011.1:4070096-4092596 GCA_036924085.1 Ariolimax columbianus | reverse complement strand
GTTGGTACATGACCTCTGTTTTTTTTTGGGCATTTATGGTCAGGCCAAAATTGTCACATGCGGCAGAGAACCGGTCCATTCCAACCTGCATGTTCAGTTCTGAGTTGCTCATTAGAGCGCAGTCGTCAGCAAATAAAAGTTCCCTGATTATGTCGCCAATCACTTTGGTTTTGGCCTTCATTCTTCTGGGATTGAGTAACTTGCCATATGTGCGGTACTTTATGGGTATTCCAAGCTCCAGTGATCTGAAGGCGTCTGTCATTGTGGCCGTGATCATCATGCTGAACAAGGTCGGGGCGAGTGCACATCCTTGTTTTACTCCGTTTGATACTAGAAACGTTTTAGAGATTGCACCGCTGTCCAGTACACGAGCACACATGCTTTCGTGTAGCTGTTTCACCATGGTTATGAACTTGTTGGGGCAGCCAAACTTGGACATTATCATCCACAGCCCTCCTGTGTTTATTGTATCAAATGCCTTTGTCAAATCAATAAATGTGGTGTACAAGGCCTGATTTTGTTCCCGACACTTCTCTTGTACTTGGCGAGCGGCAAAAATCTACGTAAGGTCCCGTCACATATAGCTTGACAGTCTACTCGCATAGATCCTCAAGAAAAGAGAAAAAGAAAGAAGAGAGAGAGAGAGAGAGAGAGAGAGAGAGAGAGAGAGAGAGAGATACTCAAACAATATACGGAAAAGAGAATGTGAACAACGGTTAAATGATTAGACCTGGAAGACTGTGAGATTGTTGGCCACAGACAGTAAGTAGGTGTCTGGAGAGATGCAGAAAGAGTAGGCCAGGACCGTGTGTGCTGACGGAATGTTGTCGGTGACCTATGAGAGAGGCAGACAGAGTAGGCCAGGACCGTGTATGCTGACCGGATGTTGTAGATGACCTATGAGAGAGGCAGACAGAGCAGGCCAGGCCGTGTATGCTGACCGGATGTTGTAGATGACCTAAGAGAGAGGCAGACAGAGTAGGCCAGGACCGTGTATGCTGACCGGATGTTGTAGATGACCTAAGAGAGAGGCAGACAGAGCAGGCCAGGACCGTGTATGCTGACCGGATGTTGTTGATGACCTATGCCGCGAGAGAAGCGTCTGGCTTTGATTGATTGAACTAAAATCTGCAGATCCTATTTATGTCTCCTTTACTCACTAGTAACAGTTAATATAATAATAAACAATACAAGCACAACCAAAGTGGAAGAAATATACGATTATCATTATCAATACATCTTCAGTTCCCTGTGGAGTATAGGTCTTCAACAAATGCAAGTCTAGTCATCAAATATAGACCTGTCCTTATATATTGAAGTTTTGTGGTTTAACCTTTTTGCAGGATGAGCCAGTCTACTCCATATAAAACCCTCATTGGTATCTTCTCCCGACCTCCTGGTTATAGCGTTACTTTTATTTGCTCCGCTTTCGGGACCTGGTAATACTTATATATATGTATGTTCGTCCTGCTTGAAAGAAAAGTGTTTAGTTTTAGAAGAATTAGTCACTGAACAGCCCGGCAAGAGAAAGCAGATATCAGACATTTACTTTGATTCCTTCCTGAAAAACGTGTGTGGGTTGAGCCGTTCCTACATTGATGTCAGTGGGACAATGAGATGAGATTTCCAAGTCAGCCCTGTGTCCTGGACGCTTTCTGTTATGTCTCCCACTTTCTGTTTTGTACAGTAAGAAAACTGGCATTTAATGGATGCTTCTCTCTCTCTCTCTCCCTGTCTCTCTCTGTTGCTCTCTGTCTCTCTATCTTGTTCTCTCTCTATCGCTCTCATCTCTTTCTGTCTCTCTCTCTATGTCTCTCTCTATATCTCTCTATATCTCTCTCTGTCTCTCTCTATCACTCTCTCTGTCACTCTCTGTTGCTCTCTGTCTCTCTCTCTATCGCTCTCTGTCTCTCTCTGTATCTCTCTATGTCTCTATCTGTCTATCGCAAGTTAGAAGATGTTTGTACAGTAAGTAAACTAATTTAATGAATTCTCTCTCTCTCTCTCTCTCTGTCTCTCTCTGTCTCTCTCTGTCTCTCTCTCTCTATGTCTCTTTATGTCTCTCTCTGTATGTATTTGTCACTCTCTTTCTCTATATGGCTCTCTCACTGTCTGTCTCTGTATCTCTCTCTGTCTGTCTCCCTGTGTCTCTCCTTGTGTCTCTGTGTCTCTCTCTGTCTCTCTCTGTATCTCTCTATCGCTCTCTGTCTCTCTCTGTCTCTCTCTACCGCTCTCTGTCTCTCTCTATCGCTCTCTGTCTCTCTCCATGTCTCTCTATGTCTCTCTCTGTCTATCGCAAGTTAGAAGATGTTTGTACAGTAAGTAAACTAATTTAATGAATGTATCTCTCTTTCTCTCTGTCTCTATTTCTCTCTGTCTCTCTCTAAGTCTGTCTCTCTTTGTCACTCTCTTTCTTTATATGACTCTCTCACTGTCTCTGTATCTCTCTCTGTCTGTCTCCCTGTGTCCCTCCCTGTGTCTCTGTGTCTCTCTGTCTCTCTCAGTCTCTTTCTCTCTCACTGTCTCGCTCTCCCTCCTATCTATATCTCCCCTCTTTTCTCTCCCTCCCTCTCTCTCCTCACCTCCCTCTCTCTCCACCCTCTCTCTCTCTCTCTATCCCTCTCTCTCCCTCTCTCTCATTAGACCATGTTTTGTACAGTATGTGAACTCACATTTAATAGATGTATTCTCTCTCCCTCTATCTTTTCTCTCTCCCCCTTTCCTCTCTCACACACACTCTCTCTCTTTCTCTCCCTCACTCTCCTCGTTCTCTCTTCCCTCTCTGTCCCCTCTGCTCTCTTTCACACACTCTTTCTCTGTCTCTCCCTCTCTCTCCCCCTCTCTCCTCTTTCTCTCTTCCCTCTCTGTCCCCTCTGCTCTCTTTTACACACTCTTTCTCTGTCTCTCCCTCTCTCTCCCTCTCTCTCCCCCACTCCTCTCCCTCACCCCCACTCATTCTCTCTCTCACTCTCTCGTCAGATTACGTTCCCGTTATAGAAATATGTACATGACGTCTAAAATGTACATAAAGATCTGAATTGTTGTACACACTTCCTTATTCATTCATAGTCTCACCATAAAACGTCAATCATATCGCGGGCCTAACGCGGCCCCCAAGACACGAGGTGTGACACCCCTAACCTAGAGAGACAAATATATGGTTGGGCATGGGGCCAGCTGGCCTATCCTTCAGTGCCTATAAGATTGAAGAAAATGACAAAACCTCTCCGCACCAGACATAGTACAAGGGGAGCGAATTAGTCGCCAGACTAGTCATTTCCTGCTTCTGATACAACCTAATGAAGTCCCCTTGTATGTCTCTATGTCACTATCAAATATATGTCCCTTTCAGATCGTCATTCCCCGTTCTGCCAAAACGACAGCCTACACACACTCTTACACACACACACACACACACAACTTATAGACATGAAATATGAAACAATCACAGAGTGAGAGGAAGAAACTGTAACAGGAAAGAACACATTTCATGTGGGAAGACCTCATTAAATTTGCTGTAAATCTAATATGGTGGCGTTGAAGAAACTTCAATTTGATACGTTTCAAAATGTAAAGTATGATGGGCAGTCATTAAGTAACGGCATTTTTGTTAATAACCTTTTTACGAGAGTGCAGACAAGAACATGTTGTGTGTTGGTTGTTGACATTGTCTATGTGCCTGGAAGCACGCTTGGTCCACCTGTCAACTAGCTAATGAACGAGAAATATAGAGAGAAAGCAGGAGAAAGAGAGATAGTGAAGGAGAAATAAATAAATGCAGAGAACTAGAAATAAAGAGAAAAAGATACAGAAAATACGAGGGAGAGAGAGAGAGATGAAGTTTGAGAGAAAGAGAGAAAGCATAACTCCATGCAAAGAAGGTTAGTCTTTCACTCATAACCATTTCTCTCTATCTCTACCCATCTCTCTCTCTCTCTCTCTCACACATACCCTACAGCAACTATCATCAAGCAGAAATAAAATAAAGTAGAGATAAGAGAGAACAAGAGATAGAGATAGAGAGAGATGAAAAGGTGGGGGGGGAGGGGGGGGGGGGATTTGGTAAAAGTATAAATACAAAGAAAATATGTCTGTCTACAGCATTGAGCATAAACGTTTGAATTCCCTTCCTCACCAATCCCCAACACCCACTCACCGTCCTAAGGAAACACAACGAACCCACATCCACAACGAACAAACACAACCCACCCACATCTACAACGAACAAACACAACCCACCTACATCTACAACAAACAAACACAACCCTCCCACATCCACAACAAACAAACACAACCCTCCACATCTACAACAAACAAACACAACCCTCCACATCTACATCAAACAAACACAACCCTTCTACCTCCACAACAAATAAATACAACCCTCCACATAGAACAAATCTTTCAACTGTGTTGCTATCGAGTAAAGAAAAGATGTCGGCCAGCGTGAAAGCAGCAATCAGGAATATAATCCAGAACTAATTATGTCTGAAATCTTGGGATTGCCGGGATATCGTACGACTTCAAAGAAGGGGATCTTAAGTTATGAAGCTATCCTCCCTGTGGGAGGTTGAGAGAGGATGCATGAGAGCACGTGAGATGACTTCCAGACAGTTTATCACAATTGGTTTTTCACCAGTTCACGAAAAACAACTTTGAAAAAAAATACTAGGAAAATGTACAACAAAGCAGACAATATTATTACAGGAGCTATGAAATCAACACCGTTAAAATAAATTAGGAAAATAGTAAAACTCCAACTCATAGCCTATAGAAGAGATTATATGATGTTTCAACTAGCAGAAACATTCAAACGGCTCATAAATCATTCTTCTTCTTCTTCGTACGCAGTCAGACAGTAACCATTATTTTTTCGAAAAAAGCGGCGGTCATCCTGAGGCTGTCGCCACTGCCATAGAGCTTGTCTTGCAGTTCCACTGGCAATGGCCACATCTGCTCTCTCTGATCCTCGTATGTCGGGCAGTTCTGCAGCAGATGTTCAGCGGTAATTTTACCAGTACCGCACGGGCATTCGTGAGTGCCACCTATCTTTAATTTATTGAATAGGTGGTACCTCAGTCTGTTGTGGCCAGTGCGAAGTCTGAAGACAACGACCTGCTCTCTTCGGTTCAACTGGTAGTAGGCATCGTTTTTGGTGTAACCAGTATGTTCGGTTTCCCATTTGGTCATGTATCTGGCTTTGATAAGCCGTTTTGACTCTTCGTACGCCATACTAGTATCTGTTTGTGGTAGTCTTGCACCTTCTTTTGCCAGTCTGTCTGCCTCCTCGTTGCCTTGGATGTTGCAGTGTGATGGGACCCACTGTACCACTACCCTTTTTGGTGCGGACTGCTGGCACAGTTTGCAGAGTGCTGCTCTTAAGTCATTAAGCTCAGTGTTTTTCTGGCTTTTTAGCGCTGTGACTACGGCGAGAGCATCTGTAAGCAGGACTATAGGCTCATAAATCATTCAATGTTGGATATTGTCAAAACAAATTCCATATAAGTCGCATTGCATAAAATAGCAAAGTACTAGCTAAAATTATCTATTCCACAAATTAAAAATTGGTTACACAGACATGTGCCCCTGTGGAGAACAAAGGTAGGACATGTCTTCAAGATCTGCCAGCTCCACGAGAGAAGCAGAGTGACAACATGGTCATCCCAAATCACATTGAGGAATAAACTGAATGGACTTCAGAAGTCAGAAACAGACTTAAGTTTATGAGGGATGTTCAGTTCAGTTCAGTTCATCCCGTAACCCATCAGGTCGTTGGGGCACACACGAAGACACTCCAAAAATGCCACACCATCCCTCTCTGTCTGTCGCCGCCTGTCGTATCTCACCGGGACGAAGGCCTGACCACTCAGCGATGTTGTCCACCCATCTCTTCCTTGGACGTTCTCGCCCTCTCTGTCCCGGTACGGATCCAAAGAGTATCGAGTTGGTAATTCCGTTGGACCTCGCGACGTGCCCGCACCAGGCCATCTTTCGTCTTTTGATAGCTGTAAACAGATCTTCAAAAGGACCAATAGCGAGAATATATGAGAGCATACAACGACGACGATGGAGATAAAGAAGAAGAAGAAGAAGAAGACGAAGAAGAAGAAGAAGACGAAGAAGAAGAAGAAGAAGAAGAAGACGAAGAAGACGAAGAAGAAGAAGAAGAAGAAGACGAAGAAGAAGAAGAAGACGAAGAAGAAGAAGACGAAGAAGAAGAAGAAGAAGAAGAAGAAGAAGAAGACGAAGAAGAAAAAGCACAACAACAACAAGAATAGGATCAAGAACAAGAAGAAAAATAAGAAGAAAAATAAACAAGGCTGAGCCTTGATCTCACTTACATTCCCAACAAACTCTCTCGGCTCCCGCTGGCTGATTGATTGCCCTTTTCAGAGCCAAGAGAATGTAAACGCTGCACACGCTTAGACCTGAAAGGCCGATTAAAACCAAAAGGACTGTTTGTGGTTCAAATGTGCTGTGTCGCGAAAAGTTTACTAATCACAACAAAGACTACACTAACCACTTCCGTTACCTAGGCATAGGTGAGAAGTTCGGACAATGACTGGACTCTCAGAACAATTCCATGTCAAATATATAAACTACATTTGTAAAACAGCTAATCCACATGAAGGCAGCAACATTGGTGAACTCTATTTAATAAACTTCTTTTCGCTGACAATCAAATGCAACATGTAAAAAACATAGTTTGAAAATCAACGTAACAACAGAAAAAAAAACAGAACGTGAAAATTTCGAATACAGCCGGAGACATCAATATCGTTATTGAAAAACAGCAAATCAAACAGGTGAAAGATTTCACATACTTAGGAAACACGTTATCAGCAGACGGAAGAATCATAGAAGAAATCTAACAGATGCAATAAGGCAAACCCGATAATTGAACAATTAACTCCAATACTTAATTGCAAGCGCAGTCTTGAAGTTCCACCCCTGCAGACACGAGTGGAGCAGTCCCAACTACAGTGGTTTGGCCATGTCTGTAGAATGGAAGAAGATCGGATGCCAAAGCGGTCATGGGAGATCAAAAGTCAAGGACGCAGACCCCGAGGACGTCCCAAAGTACGTTAGGAAGACAACATACGACAGTCCCTAAGTGATAGAGGGCTGGATTGGAAAGAGGCCAGGAAAAAGACGGCGGATAGAGCAGGGTGACGTTCTCTTTGGCAAACCTCTACACCTCACGGTAGAAGAGGAGCAACTAAGTAAGTAAGACTTATTTGCAAGCACCAGACAATAACTACAAAAAGAGCTTTATCAAACATGATTATCGTCCCGACACTAAGCTACCAATCTCAAAACTCGACACTATCATCACATGGAAAACAACACATTGTAACAACAGTTAGGAATTGCCCGCGACAAATATTGGCCGTAAGAAGTGAGACCAGATCAGAAACAATGGCATCAGGAGACAAGTAGGAACAACACCAGTATTACATTTTTTTTAAACAGCACATAAAATGGTTTGGCCACGTAACAAGACTACCACAAGAAAAGATACAATTGATTGAAAGCCGCAGGCAGACCCCAAATAAAGGTGGCTTACGGAGATATTTGATGCGATGAATCGAACTGTGCGTGAGGTAAATAGTAGGGCTCGTTCTAGAGATGTCTCCATAATCTGACGCTGAAAGGTAAAACAGGATAAGCGGAAAGAATAGAAGGATTGAGATGTGCCCTTTGATTTGCTGAGGAGGTGGTGATTGTAAAAAGGTTAAGGATCCCTGTTGGAGACAAGAAACGCGAGATGTGGTCGTTGGGGAGAAGCCCTATCCGAGACGGGCGAGAGAAGATTAATCTGGAATGTCCGGAACATGCGGTCTAACGGTCAGTCGGCTAGGGAGATAAGCGTCGCTTCCTTGGATAAACTCGGTTTCAGGCCGGATCCAAGGGTCGGGTCATGCAGTGAAGGACCAGGCTAAAGATTAAGTTGGGAGGTTAGCAAATGATGGAACAGAGTAAGGAACTATCGATCTGGCTGGATCTTTTGTTTCCCTGCCATCGCTTCGTTCATTCCTGTCAGAAGATGAATGTCAGAGTAATTATTTCTTTATCCGTATTCATCTTTTTCATTTTAATATATGTAATGTGGGGGGTAGAGTTTAGAAGCACGGCTCGCAACCTAAACTTACTTGCGTTCGAATTCATGACAAAGGTTATACCGATCTGGGAAATAAACCTATTAAAACGTGTGCTGGAGTCGGATGCATTTAACTGTTAGGTACAACACACTACACATTAAGAAATAAAGCGAACGAGAAGGAAAATTTGGTGGTTGTTTTGGTACTCGCGAAGACCTTTTAAACGTAATGTAACAGTTCCAGCCGGAGCATGGGCGTTTAGGGCAGGGGGTGATGGGGCTGACGACTCTGGGAACAAAGGTACCTGAATGTGTGCTAAGGTCACTCACCGTCTCGGCACTAAGTCGACAAAGGCAAACGGGGGAGGGGGGGGGAGGGGGTTGAGGGGAAGAATGTATTTGGTACAGGTAGGGGCTAGGAGCTGACCACTCTGGCGTTCCGATTTGAGTAGGGAGTTAGTGATAGACAAAGGCCACCAGGTCTTGCTGCGACATTTTAGAGTGACATGAATTCATGGTGATTTGTTCAAATAACAACTAGTTGGAGGTAGATCCAAACTGTGGCGATGGCTGAGTCAGACAACCACAGAAGACCATTGGACAGCCCTGATGCTGCTTGAGACTATATAATACTAGGCAATGATTAACTCAAGCAGACTAGCCATGGAGAGAGAGGGACTGAGAGTTTAGCTAGGAGACTGGCCGGAAAGGAGTGAAAGTCTAGCTCCCCGTCTTACTAGAAGAGTGATTGATAGGCTGCTACCAGTTAGCAGGCTGTTTTGCGAGTGTGTGAAGGATGGGATGAGTTGAAGGGAGACTGAACCAGCAAAGGCCTATGATTCTTGGCCAGTCGTTCTATAAGGTGTGTGTTGGGCACCCCGTGACTTAAAGAGATCTCAATGTGTGTATGGTGTGTGCAGGAAACCGAGGGAACGATGCATATTCCGGAGTATGTGTATACGCAGATCGACTGAGTGTGAGTATACATTGAACAAATTGAATGTGTAATGTCAAGATCACCTGTCTGAATGGATCTGAATGTGTAATGTAAAGATCCCCTCCCCCTATATCACAGACCATGCCCCCACCACAACATCACAGATCATGCCCCCCACCACTACATCACAGATCATGCCCCCATCCACCACTACATCACAGATCATGCCCCCCACCACTACATAACAGACCATGCCCCCCCCCCACCACTACATCCCAGACCATGCCCCTCCCCACTACATCACAGACCATCTCCCTACCACTACATCACAGACCCTATCCCTCCGCCTCCCCCCCACCCAACATCACAGATCATATCCCCCCACCCAACATCACAGATAATATCCCCCCCCCCCAACATCACAGATAACCCCCCCCCCAACCCAACATCACAGATCATATCCCCCCACCGAACATCACAGATCATATCCCACCCATACCCAACATCACAGATCATACCCCCCCCCCCCAACATCACAGATCATACCCCCCCCCCACCCAACATCACATATCATACCCCCCCCCCCACCAAACATTCCAGATCATATCCTCCCCCCCCAACATCACAGATCATATCCCCCCACCCAACATCACAGATCATATCCCCCCACCCAACATCACAGATCATATCCCGCCATCCAACATCACAGATCATATCCCCCCACCCAACATCACAGATCATATCCCCCCCCCACCCAACATCACAGATCATATCCCCCCACCCAACATCACAGATCATATCCCCCCCCCCCCAACATCACAGATCATATCCCCCCACCCAACATCACAGATCATATCCCCCCACCCAACATCACAGATCATATAAACATCACAGATCATATCCCCCCACCCAACATCACAGATCATATCCCCCCCCCCCACCCGACATAATAGATCATATAAACATCACAGATCATATCCCCCCACCCAACATCAAAGATCATTTCCCCCCACCCAACATCACAGATCATATCCCCCCCCCCCCTCCCACCCAACATCACAGATCATATCCCCCCAACCCAACATCACAGATCAAATCTCCCCACCCAACATCACAGATCATATCCCGCCATCCAACATCACAGATCATATCCCCCCACCCAACATCACAGATCATATCCCCCCACCCCACCCAACATCACAGATCATATCCCCCCACCCAACATCACAGATCATATCCCCCCCCCCCAACATCACAGATCATATCCCCCCACCCAACATCACAGATCATATCCCCCCACCCAACATCACAGATCATATAAACATCACAGATCATATCCCCCCACCCAACATCACAGATCATATCCCCCCCCCCCCCACCCAACATAATAGATCATATAAACATCACAGATCATATCCCCCCACCCAACATCAAAGATCATTTCCCCCCACCCAACATCACAGATCATATCCCCTCCCCCCCCCCACCCAACATCACAGATCATATCCCCCCAACCCAACATCACAGATCAAATCTCCCCACCCAACATCACAGATCATATCCCCCCACCCAACATCACAGATCATATCCCCCCACCCAACATCACAGATCATATCCCCCCCCCCCAACATCACAGATCATATCCCCCCACCCAACATCACAGATCATATCCCCCCACCCAACATCACAGATCATATCCCCCCCCACCCAACATCACAGATCATATCCCCCCCTCCCACCCAACATTACAGATTATATCCCCCCCCCACCCAACATTACAGATCATATCCCCCCACCCAACATTACAGATCATATCCCCCCCCACCCAACATTACAGATCATATCCCCCCACCCAACATCACAGATCATATCCCCCCACCCACCCAACATCATAGATCATATCCCCCCACCCAACATCACAGATCATATCCCCCCCACCCAACATCACAGATCATATAAACATGACGATTCATATCCCCCCACCCAACATCACAGATCATATCCCACCACCCAACATCACAGATCGTATCCCCCCCCACCCAATATCACAGATCATATAAACATCACAGATCATATCCCCCCACCCAACATCACAGATCATATCCCCCCACCCAACATCACAGATCATATCCCCCCACCCAACATCACAGATCATATCCCCCCACCCAACATTACAGATCATATCCCCCCACCCAACATCACAGATCATATCCCCCCACCCTACATCACAGATCATATCCACCCCCCCCCACCCAACATTACAGATCATATCCCCCCCACCCAACATCACAGATCATATCCCCCCACCCAACATCACAGATCATACCCCCCCCACCCAACATCACAGATCATATCCCCCCACCCAACATCACAGATCATATCCCCCCCCCCCCACATCACAGACCACACCCCCACTACATCACAGACCACCCCCCCCCACATCACAGACCACCCCCCCACATCACAGACCACCCCCCCACATCACAGATCATCCCCCCCCCACATCACAGACCACCCCCCCCACATCACAGACCACACCCCCAACATCACAGACCCCCCCCCCAATAACAGACCATACCCCCCCCCCATCACAGACCATATCCCCCCACATCACAGACCATATCCCCCCCCCCACATCACAGACCATATTCTCCCCCCCCCCCCCTACATCACAGACCATATCCCCTTCCCGACATCACAGACCATATCCCCTTCCCGACATCACAGACCATATCCCCTTCCCGACATCGCAGACCATATACCCCTCCCCCCCCCCAATAACAGACCATCTTTCCCCCCCCCCCCCCCCCAATCACAGATTCCGTGGTATTATCACTGAACAGCTGTTTTATTTCCAGCCCAACAGACAGGGCTCGTATCTAGCTGCATTCTTCGTGAATGGAGTTATCGCTTCTTCTCTTCAATATAATTTCTCACTTTCTCTATCTCTCCCTCTCTCTCTCTCTCTCTATCTCTCTCTCTCTCTCTCTCTCTCTCTCTCTCTCTGGTTATATCTGCCGGCTCCCCCGATCACACCTAAAATATTTCGATGCAATGTTTAATTTCCATTGACTAAATCCTATTGGAAGATTCCTTGCATGTCTGTCTACCTCAAGATCCTTACAGCTTCTGCAGCAACGCAATTTTATTTCATTGCATAATTTCCATTCATTGTATACTGTTCCTAGATGTCTTTATGTCCACCAGATCCCAGTAAAAAGCCTCACATAATTTGCTGTAATTTCCCATCTCCAGGGTAACTCTTGTGTACATCTGGCCCGCACATCAGTTTATCTAATCCCTTATTCTGTGTACAGAGCCTGCACACAAAGAAACACAGACATAAATATTTATATACGCCAGACTTCGTCCATTGAGTTGTGAGTATGGTGATCAAAGTTTATGATATAGGAATCTTGTATCCAAATGTCAATGCACTTGCACGTATATTTCCCTCGTGACATATTGCCTCGTTATACGTTCTGTCTATTTTTAATACGCGTTTATTTTCAGTGAAAAGGTTGTAGTAGATTAGACCATTAATCTCGTACATTTCCCGAGGCTTGCTTTATACAGTCAAGTATACATGGATTCAATTTTAGGGAATGTCCAGTGCTGTCAAGCATAGAAATAAAATTGTTTGAGAATAATGTATGCCTGTTGGTTTATTAATGATCAAAGTCAGTAATTGCTTGGATGAAGATCTGTTTATTCTCTGTCTTCCTATTCTTCTTCCTTGTCTTCTTCTTCTTTTTCTTCTTATTTCGCTTGAAATATGTAAATATCTGCAATGTTGTCTCTTGCAAGATCACTTTCTATTGTAGTTTTCATAAAAGTCCATAGTTTCTCTTCCAGCGTTGTTTCTACGGACACAAAGGATTTTCTTTGTATATTATATTTGGGGCAGTTCTATAGCAATTGCCATGCAGTCTTGGGTGCTTGCCCGCATGTACACATGGCTGAGTTGCCAATCTTCAAATGCGTGTGCATGTGGTAACGGAGTCGGTTGTGTCCTGTTCTAAGGCGCAACACAACAATTTGTTCTTGTCTGTTTATCTTACGGTAATGATTTGGTGTTCCCGTTGGTGGCTTTCTGATTTAATTGATCATCCGTATCTTCTGTTGGTGGCTTTCTGATTGAATTGATCATCCTTATCTTCTGTTGGTGGCTTTCTGATTGAATTGATCCTCCTTATCTTCTGTAAAAGTCTTTCTGATTGAGTGATCATCCAAAGTCTGGAAGGATGGACTTAGAGTCAAGCTAAGAAGAAGTGATGTCTGTGGGAAGATGTACAAGTCGATCAACCACTACCTCAAACAAAGAACGGCCAGAGTCCAAGTACAAGGGCAGATGAGCAAAAAGGTGACACTCGAGCAGGGAGTACCCCAAGGGGGAGTATTGTCACCCACACTCTTCCTGGTATATATAAACGATATTACAGAGAATATACCAAGAAGAGTCCATAGCTCAATGTTTGCAGACGATCTGGCTATGTGGACCTCTGAAAAGAATCTCACCATAGCAAGAAATCGGATGCAGACGGCCCTAACATCGCTGGAAGAATGGGCGAACTCATGGCTGGTCAAAATAAACGAGGAGAAAACCACGTGCACAATATTCTCGCTCTCATTAAAACCCCAAAGTACCAAATTAAGGCTAAATGGCAAAATCCTGCAGCCAAACGACAACCCAACCTATCTGGGAGTCACATTTGATCGGCGCATGACATGGAAAAGTCAGATTGAGAGAAACCGAATGAAAGCCAGAGAAAGAATGGCGATCATGAGGAAACTTGCTGGCACAAGCTGGGGAGCAGACGAAGGCATACTAAAGAAACTGTACACTGGAAGAGTGAGACCAGTTCTCGAGTATGGCATTGCGGCATGGACAACCGCAGCGAAGGCGAACTTCGATAAAGTTAACAAACTTCAAAACCAAGCATGAGAATTATAACAGGTGGCATGAAGTCAACGCCAATTGTAGAACTTGAAAAGATTACAAAACTGCAATCCATGACCGATAGAAGAGACTGCAGAGCCCAGCTGCAGTCAGAGAAACTCCGAAGACTGACGGACCATCCAATGTACCAGAGACTAAATAATTTGGGAAATGGGAAACTAAAGCGGAGAAACTTTGCAGAAATAGCCAAAGCAAAGATGCACGAAGATCCCATAAACGCACTAACAACACCAAAACCCATCACTACTGTACGAAAACCTACTTGGAGGCAGGATATATTTCCAGAGGTGGTAGAAAATATACCAGGTATTGCAAACAAAAACTGCCAGAGTGAAAAAGAAAGGAGAGACACTACCCTAAGCTTCTTAACGAAAAGCTACCCAAGCATGGACTGGACCCATGCATACACCGACGGTTCTGTAACAAACACTACACAGAACGGAGGGGCAGGAGCATTCCTGAACCTACCAAATGGCAGAAAAATAACACTGTCATTCGCTACTGGTAAGTACACAAGCAATTTCAGAGCAGAGGCAGAGGCACTGAGGGCGGCAGTGGAAGAAATGGTAACACACAGTGAAAATGAGAGCCATATAGTCCTGCTGACAGATGCTCTCGAAGTAGTCACAGCGCTAAAAAGCCAGAAAAACACTGAGCTTAATGACTTAAGAGCAGCATTCTGCAAACTGTGCCAGCAGTCCGCACCAAAAAGGGTAGTGGTACAGTGGGTTCCGTCACACTGCAACATCCAAGGCAACGAGGAGGCAGACAGACTGGCAAAAGAAGGTGCAAGACTACCACAAACAGATACCAGTATGACGTACGAAGAGTCAAAACGGCTTATCAAAGCCAGATACATGACCAAATGGGAAACCGAACATACTGGTTACACCAAAAACGATGCCTATTACCAGTTGAACCGAAGAGAGCAGGTCGTTGTCTTCAGACTTCGCACTGGCCACAACAGACTGAGGTACCACCTATTCAACAAATTGAAGATAGGGTGTACCGACGAATGCCCGTGCGGTACTGGTAAAATGACCACTGGACATCTGCTGCAGAACTGCCCGACATACGAGGATCAGAGAGAGCAGATGTGGCCATTGCCAGTGGAACTGCAAGACAAGCTCTATGGTAGTGGCGAGAGTCTCAGGATGACCGCCGCTTTTTTCGAGAAAATAATGGTTACTGTCTGACTGTGTACGCAGAAGAAGAAGAAGAGTGATCATCCTTATCTTCTGTTGGTGGCTTTCTGATTGAAATGATCATTCTTATCTTGTGTTGGTGGCTTTCTGATCGGCTGATCCTCCTTATCTTCTGTTGGTGGCTTTCTGATTGAATTGATCCTCCTTATCTTCTGTTAGTGGCTTTCTGATTGAATTGATCATCCGCATCATATATTTGTGGCTTTCTGATTGAATGATCATCCTTATCTTGTGTTGGTGGCTTTCTGATCGGCTGATCATCCTTATCTTCTGTTGGTGGCTTTCTGATTGAATTATCATCCTTATATTCTTTGAGTATGCATCTGATACATCTGGTTGCTCATCTGCAGCACCCTCCTTTGTCAGTTAGTCTACTCTCTCGTTTCCTGGTACTACACAATGAGAAGGTATCCACTGCATGACAATCTTGCGCTGGTTGCTCAGTTCAGACAGTAGAGCCGGTGGTCTGTTCATGATGAAAGCCAGGAATGTGTGGATAAAGGTCTATTAATGATGAAAGCCAGGAATGTGTGGATAAAGATCTATTAATGATGAAAGCCAGGAATGTGTGGATAAAGGTCTATTAATTATGAAAGCCAGGAATGTATGGATAAAGGTCTATTAATGTTGAAAGCTAGGTATGTATGGATAAAGGTATTTTAATGATGAAAGCCAGGTATGTGTGGATAAAGGTATTTTAATGATGAAAGCCATAAATGTATGGATACTGGTCTATTAATGATGAAAGCCATTAAGTGTGGGGATGAAAGTCTTTTAATGATGAAAGTTGCAAACGGAGAAGAAATGAAAATGAATGAAAAATAACCAGAGATTCATGGTCAAAACTAAAGAGCAGCTGAAGACCCCTCCCATTTTATTCCCAAATACGGGCACTCCCATATACCGGCTGACCACAAATAACACTCTTACAGAATGCGATCTTACTATATTTGCCACAAGTGTGCCACCAGATTCTACTTTTTTTGTCCGATGTAGAAATCAGCATGATTCACTCAAGGAAACAAGAGTAAAGAGTTTAGCATCAATATGCAAAGAGGTCAAACGAAGACCTTAAAATTTGGATAGAAATTCGAAATACCAGGCCGTTGCGATGTTAGTTAGCATTTTTGTTGTTAAGAGCTTCGAGCGTGCCCTGTATATGGTATCATAGGGCAGACGAGTTATTTGACGTCACAGTAGCCTCTTATATGTCGCTGCATGATACGCACAACACAGGAGCAACGTTCTGTTATCCATTTTGAGGGCAGCGACGGGATGAAACCTTTCATATGGGAAATTCATGCCTGCCACTCCAGCAAGTATACGAGTGAAGTAGTAAGTTCCGAAACTGAGTTATGTGATAACGTGTTCTCAATCGGGTTAGGCACACCGAGTAGTCACATTAGAGTCGATTGCAGTAGTTGATCGCATTGTGTTACAAATATGTCGAGCGGCAAAATAAAGCTGCCGCACTTCTGAACATCAGTAAAGGTTCAGCTCACCCCGCCACCAATGTTGTGCTTCAATTCCACAAAGTTCCTGCATGATGGGCGCTACGGCATATGACACGTGACCAGCACATTGTATTTTCTAGAGGAATCCATGCAGATTGTTGGCGATGGGGGACTTACATCTAGCGCAATGGAAACGTTATCATAATATATTTTATAGAGGACAAATTGACAAGTTTTGATCTGATGCCCATCTTGGGCTAGTCTCTCGGTGGCTCGATTGACTCGCATCCAGTCTTCGTACAGTGATCTCAGTCCCGCCAGGCGGAGTGAGAGCGCGGGCTTGCCTACCAAGCTCGCCCGCCTCTCTCCGGCACTCTAGCTGGACTAATTTGGTGGAGTCGTACCTCTTGTAAAGGTGCGTTACTGTAGTCAGTATCGAGAAATTTGTCAGTCCGTATGGTTCGTCGAACGCTAGCGCGTATAGCCAATCTCGACAGTTCGTCTCGCTTAAAGTCCTTCTCTCGCAATGAGCTTGTGACCAACAAATGGAAAGCAGGAATCATGCCTAAAGGCCCTGTCCTCGCTCGACCAACTGGTCGGAGAAGGGCAGTCCGGCAGGCAAAAATCGTCCCCAGTCAGAGTGAAAATCATCGCCGGTGCCGTTGGAATCCGTTCTGCACAGAGCGCTGCCATCCCTCCTCGAGCCAGCCCGGTCGGTCGGTTGGCGTGTGTACGGTGGCCCCTGCCTGCCAGACGGTCTTAGGTCGACGGAGTGAGGGACGGAACAACCGTCCGTCCGTCAGTCGGTCCCTGCAGCCGTCCTAAAGAGGCTTTTTACACATCCATCCTTCGCCGACCGGTGTGTGTGGTTCGTCCGTCTCCGACAGATATCTGGTTGATCCTGCCAGTAGTCATATGCTTGTCTCACAGATTAAGCCATGCATGTCTAAGTTCACACTGTCTCACGGTGAAACCACGAATGGCTCATTAAATCAGCCGAGGTTCCTTAGATGACACGATCCTACTTGGATAACTGTGGCAATTCTAGACCTAATACATGCTTACCAAGCTCCGGCCCTCGCGGAAAGAGCGCTTTTATTAGTTCAAAACCAATCGTCGTTGTCCCTCGCGGGGTTGCGGCGTTCCCACTGGTGACTCTGGATAACTTTGTGCTGATCGCATGGCCTCATGTGCCGGCGACGCATCTTTCAAATGTCTGCCCTATCGAATGTCGATGGTACGTGACATGCATACCATGTTTGTAACGGGTAACAGGGAATCAGTGTTCGATTTCGAGAAGGGAGCATGAGAAACTGCTACCACATCCAAGTTAGGCAGCAGGCGTGCAACTTACCCACTCCCGGCAAGGGCAGGTAGTGACAAAAAATAACAATACGGGACTCTTTTGAGGCCCCGTAATTGGAATGAGTACACTTTAAAGCCTTTAACGAGGATCTATTGGAGGGCAAGTCTGGTGCCAGCAGCCGCGGTAACTCCAGCTCCAATAGCGTATAATAAAGTTGTTGCATTTAAAAAGCTCGTAGTTGGATCTTAGGCGCAGGCGGGCGGTCCGGCTCGCTCCGGTTCATTGCTCGTTGTCTCCTGCCCTACCGTCTGCCGGCTCTCTCCCGCGGGTGCTCTTCGCTAAGCGTCCCGGGTGGCCGGCGGTTACTTTGAAAAAATTAGAGTGTTCAAACCAGGCCTCGGCTGCCTGAATAATGGTGCCTGGAATAATGGAATAGGACCTCGGTTCTATTTTGTTGGTTTTCGGAACTGGGGGTAATGATTAAAAGAGACAAACTGGGGGATTCGTATTGCGGCGCTAGAGGTGAAATTCTTTAATCGCTGCAAGACGAGCTACTGCGAAAGCATTTTTCAAGAATGTTTTCATTAATCAAGAACGAAAGTCAGAGGCGCGAAGACGATCAGATACCGTCGTAGTTCTGACCATAAACGATGCCGACTAGCGATTCGCAGAAGTTGCTACGATGACTCTGCGGGCAGTTTCCGGGAAACCAAAGTATTTGGGTTCCGGGGGAAGTATGGTTGCAAAGCTGAAACTTTAAGGAATTTACGGAAGGGCACGACCAGGAGTGGAGCCTGCGGCTTAATTTGACTCAACATGCCAACACTGAAATGATTGACAGGCCAAGAGCACTTTCGTTAGGTCTAACGGGGAACGTAGGCTTGAATTAGACCTTCGGAAGACAGGTCAGTTTACCCTACAAATGACAGGGTGTTCCTACGGTAATCCTGTTCAATCCGAGAGGAATCGCAGATTTCAGACTCTTGGTCATTGACTGACAAATAGCTCTCTCTTGATTCGTTGGGTCTAATAGTGAACGGGTGCTGGTATTAGACCCTCGGAAGACAGGTCAGTTTTACCCTACTAATGACAGGGCGTTGCTACGGTAATCCTGCTCAATCCGAGAGGAATCGCAGATCTCAGACACTTGGTCCACGTGCCTGGCTGATAAGCTAATGGTGCCAGGCCACCATCTGAGGGATTACGGCCGAACGCCTCTAAGCCGGAATCCCGCCCTGAATCTCAGCACCACTGCGACGGGAGGCAACGATATGGTTGGGACCTGGGGCTCGCTTCTCAGTCCGCTTCTCAGTCGGGCCGCATCAAAACGGGTGGGGAGCTGTTCGATATTCACCCCATACGGCGTTGAGGTGTGAAACCACTAGTAGAAGATTTAGTTCTCGGTCGGGGTGTCGTAAGCAGTAGAGCAGCCACCTCACTGCGAACTGTTGAGACTCAGCCCTTGACCATGAGATATGTCCGCACACCAGGCGAACAACATCTCCGTGCTATGACCAGGCTTGTCCCCTGGTTAAATGCACTCCTGTATTGCTCTTTACCTCTGTCTGCTATTAGTCATCCCAATGGACGCAGAAGAGATGCAGGCCAGCGGACATTGCACCTCTGCCCTATTGTGACAACCTCCCAGGTGGCGGGGAATGCTAGGCGTACCATCACTGCAGAGGAGCCGAGAAATTAAAGGGAGCAAGGAGATACCCCACTCACATGCATATGGTACATTTCTGCAGGACGTGACCATCCTGGGACACAAACACACTGGACTGCCTCTCTTCCGGGATAGTACAAACTAGTACATAGTCCATCATATTATATCATCACCACACCATATAGACACGAGTGGTGCTGACTCGATAGTCCTGCAAGAGAAGTTCCCTAAGAGAGACAACTCTGATTACAAACAACTGCTGCCTTGCAGATAGGCTGAGGACAGCCAAAGGCTAAGGAGGGCATCCCTACAGAAACGCCTGTTGAAATCGGATGCACTGGGCCACAGGCTTAACGAAACAGTGCAGCGTATATCGCTGTATGATGACGGTACAACTTAACAGAAACAAGTGTGGTGCTCATCCTGTGGTGTCCCGCCAGACAGCGAGAGTGCCGGGCCCCACGCCTCGAAGGGGCCCACCCAATGCTACTGGTGGTCACCCACCCATGTGGTGTGGAGTCAAGGCACAAGGTGATGGGGCAAAAACTATTGACCAAAAACCTAAGACTCTCAGAATACTACAGTGGAATGCGGAGGGAGTCATTAACAAAAAGCTTTCCCTAACACATCACCTGCGTGAAGGTAAGATTGACGTGGCATGTATCCAAAAAACCCACCTTAACAACAACCACAAATTCTCAATCAGAGGATACCAGATCTTTTGTCTTGATAGAGAAGGTCACAAAGGAGAGGTTCTGATACTGACACGTAACTGCATACCGAGTAGCGCGGTAGCTGTCAATCACACTGGACAAGCAGAAATTGTAGGAGTCGACATAATGACACAAGAAACGAAGATCCGCATCTTCAACCTGTATGGCCCACCCAACAAAGACATGTCGCTCTCGAGTATGGAAATCAATGACTCCAGATGCCTAGTGGTCGGAGACTTCAACAGCCACTCGGAGAGATGGGGATATTCGGACACAGACAACAGAGGTGACGAAGTGGAAGACTGGGAGATAGACACAAATCTCTATCTTATCAATAGGCCGGAGGACAGCCCTAGCTTCTATTCTAGAACATGGCATACCACTTCTACTCCAGACTTGGCCTTTTCCACGGTGGACATTCACCACAAAATGGACCGTCAGGTGCTCAACAAATTGGCAGGTAGCGACCACAGGCCAATTAGACTAGAAGTTGAAATAGAAGTAGGCCCACAGGAAATAAAATCGCTCCCACGTTGGAACTATAAACGAGCCGACTGGGACAGATTTGCAATGCTGACAGATGGGCTGTGTGAAACCATCAACACACAGAATAACAATATGAAACCCATGGTGGAAAGCCTAAGCAAAGCAATAATGCAAGCAGCCACCGAAACCATCCCAAGAGGGGCAAGGAAAAACTACAAGCCATATTGGAATGATGAATTGCAGAAAGAGGAAGACGAAATCTCAAATGCTAGGAACATGGCAGAGAGATAATAATGTATGGAGGCAAATATCGCCCTCAAAGCCATCACGGCGAAATAAAATAGAACACTAAGCCAAATAGCAAGAGACAGCTGGAAAAACAAAACAGAAAGCCTCAATTTAGATAAAGAAGGGAACAAACTATGGAAGTTAGTCAGAGCCATGAATGACGAAACCCCATCAAACAAACAAATTACCATCAAGCAGGGCGACAAAATGCTCACTGGAAAAAAGGCAGCAAACGCCTTTATAGAACATTATGCCAGAGCAAACCACATTGATGTCCCTACAGATAGGCATACATACATTAGTGAAGAATAAAAGAGTCACGACAACATAAATATGGCACCAGAGGAGTACATGATGGCAAAACTAACAATGAATGAAATGGAAGAGGCCATGACAACTTTAAAGAAAAAGAAATCGCCCGGAAAAGATGTGGTAACAAACAAAATGCTGATGGGGTTGGGCCAAACAGCAAAGAGAAAGTTACTATCAGTCCTGAACCAAAGCTGGAAAAGGGGAATTGTACCTCAGGCATGGAAAGACGCTGTACTTATACGAGTACCAAAGAAAGAAAAAGAACAGATCCAAATGGATACAGGCCTATCAATCTACTGAGCTGTGTAGGAAAACTGATGGAGCGTATGTTAAACACCAGACTGATGTGGCATCTGCAAGAAAAACACATATTAATTCCACAGCAAGCAGGCTTTAGACAGCACAGATCCACTGAGGACCAGATCAATCTCATAGCACAGGAAATAGAAGATGCTTACCAGGAGAAAAAACACACAGTAGTGGTTTGGGTGGATTTAGAGAAGGCATTTTACAAGATCTGGAAAGAGGGACTTAAAGTCAAGCTACGAAGAAGTGAAGTATTTGGAAAAATGTACAGATGGATCAGCCACTACCTCGAAAACAGAACAGCCAGAGTTCAAGTACAAGGGCAGATGAGCGAAAAGGTGACACTTGAGCAGGGAGTACCCCAAGGGGGAGTACTGTCACCCACATTTTTCCTGGTGTTTATAAGCAACATCACAGAGAATATACCAAGAAGAGTCCACAGCTCCATGTTTGCAGACGATCTGTCTATGTGGACCTCTGAAAAAAATCTCACCGTAGTATGAAATCGGATGCAGCAGGCCCTAACATCGTTGGAGGAGTGGGGGAACTCATGGCTGGTCAAAATAAATGAGGGAAAAACAACATGTACGATATTCTCGCTTTCAAACAAACCACAGAACACCAAAATAATTCTTAACGGCAAATATCTGCGGCGAAACAACAAACCAAACTACCTGGGAGTCACATTTGAGTCGCATGACATGTAAAAGTCAAATCGAGAAAAAGCGAATAAGAGCCAGAGAAAGAATGGCAATCATGAGGAAAC
>JAVGWX010000011.1:3870096-4065096 GCA_036924085.1 Ariolimax columbianus | reverse complement strand
ATGGAGGCAAAATACGAAAAGGGGAGGCTTGCAAACTACGTATTGGCATGGAGATGGGTAGACACACAAGGAGGTCCCTGAAAACTATTTTCTGACATTGAGATGAGTAGATACAAAGGAAAAAAGACAAATATGGTTGTTTGAGCTCATGTGCGTCCAAAGTAGAAAAGTTCATTGTAGAAACAGAATACATAAGGGAAAGATAACTCAGCCTACAGACAATCGAAAGGGGAACAACAAGAACAATAATCCAGGTCTGCGCCTGCAATAAGAGCCAGAGCGAGAAGGGCAAGAGAGAGAGAAATAGAGAGAGAGAGAGAGAGAGAGAGAGAGAAAGAGATAGAGTGCTTTGAGTGTCTTTCAGACATTATCTAAAGGGTCAATGAGAGGGATGATCTGGTCCTAATGGGCCATTTTAATGGCAGAACAGAGGGAGAAGATCAACCCATGAATATTCATTAAAAGGATTCAGTGACACGTCATTAGAGCGGAATAGCAATAGAGAAAATCTTATAAATGTGTGTGCTGAGGAAAGTCTAACAATAACTAACAAGAGTCAAGTCTAACAATAGCATAACAGGAATCACGTCTTACAATAACTAACAAAAGTCAAGTCTAACAAAAACTACCAAGAGTCAAGTTTAACAATAACTAACAAGAGTCAAGTCTAAGAATAACTAACAAGAGTCATGTCTTAAAATAACAAACAAGTCAAGTCTAACAATAAAAATGGAAAAGTTAAGTCTAACAATAACTAACAAGATTCAGTTCTAACAAAATAAGAGTCAAGTCTAACAATAAAAAGTGAGGAATCAAGTCTAACAATAAAAATGGAAAAGTCAAGTCTAACAATAACTAACAAGATTCAGTTCTAACAATAATAAGAGTCAAGTCTAACAATAACAAACACCATCCTTCAGCAAGTAATACCCCAATATCTTACAGGTGAAACAAGTCATAAATAGCGTCACAACCTGATTTAGACGACACAGGCAGGGAGAGGGCCATTGCTAGACAACATCTTTATGACAGTATAAAAAGAAGTAAGAGTAACAGGGAACTGCCACCAAGCTACAACAGCTGTGGAGGGGAAAAGGCAATATAAGAAACTCTGATACTTACAGAGGCATATCTCTTGTAAGTTGGACAGAAAAAATGTTTGCAAAGATTCTGGAACAAATAAACATGCCAGTTGTTGAACCTCACCTGAGCTATGGTTGAATGTGGGTTCTGTAAGGAGTGGTCCGCCAGGGTCTTTGTGTAGGACAAGAACAAGAATAGCACCACTGCCCCACAGAGAGCATGTCGTAAGAGGCGACTAACTGTGTGACATGGCATAACACCGGTCATGTTTTAGTTGTTTGTTTAGAGCAGCATAGATGGCTCTTAGCAGACTGCGGGTCTACTTTGCGCTAGTGTTTGAGTCTATTGAGATGGATTTGCACATCGGTTAATCACCCTCCGCGGTTCTTGTCCCAACGTAACGGAGTATAAGCTGCTCGAGCCTAGCCCGCTAAGCAGGAAATCCTTCCCACGGCTCCATCCAGCCCATACCAGAGCTGGGACCTGCACAGGGGCATCTGCCACTGTAGAAGTACAGGTCGACTAAGTGGGACCTGCACAGGGCATCTGCCACTGTAGAGGCACAGGTCGACTAAGTGGGACCTGCACAGGGGCATCTGCCACTGTAGAGGCACAGGTCGACTCAGTGGGACCTGCACAGGGGCATCTGCCACTGTAGAGGCACAGGTCGACTAAGTGGGACCTGCACAGGGGCATCTGCCGCTGTAGAAGTACAGGTCGACTAGGAACTAAGAAAAGAACGGGAATTACTGATGTCTTAACACAAGCTGGAAGATTTGTTTGGGACAATGGGGATCGATGGGAAAACGCTTGGCTTGTGACTCATCAACTGTCACTATTAGTTCTACACAAGCACATCAACTGTCACTACTAGTTCAACAAAAACATCAACTGTCACTACTAGTTCAACACAAGTACATCAACTGTCACTACTAGTTCAACACAAGTACATCAACTGTCACAACTAGTTCAACACAAGCATCAACTGTCACTACTAGTTCAACACAAGTACATCAACTGTCACTACTAGTTCAACACAAGTACATCAACTGTCACAACTAGTTCAACACAAGTACATCAACTGTCACTACTAGTTCAACACAAGCATCAACTGTCACTACTAGTTCAACACAAGCATCAACTGTCACTACTAGTTCAACACAAGCATCAACTGTCACTACTAGTTCAACACAAGCATCAACTGTCACTACTAGTTCTACACAAGCACATCAACTGTCACTACTAGTTCAACACAAGCATCAACTGTCACTACTAGTTCTACACAAGCATCAACTGTCACTACTAGTTTTACACAAGTACATCAACTGTCACTACTAGTTCTACACAAGCATCAACTGTCACTACTAGTTCAACACAAGCATCAACTGTCACTACTAGTTCTACACAAGCATCAACTGTCACTACTAGTTCAACACAAGCATCAACTGTCACTACTAGTTCTACACAAGCATCAACTGTCACTACTAGTTCTACACAAGTACATCAACTGTCACTACTAGTTCAACACAAGCACATCAACTGTCACTACTAGTTCTACACAAGTACATCAACTGTCACTACTAGTTCAACACAAGTACATCAACTGTCACTACTAGTTCAACACAAGCACATTAACTGTCACTACGAGTTCTACACAGGTACATCAACTGTCACTACTAGTTCAACACAAGCACATCAACTGTCACTACTAGTTCAACACAAGCACATCGACTGTCACTACTAGTTCTTCTTCTTCATCGTACCCTGTTTACAGCGATATACGTTGCACTGTTTTATTTTGTTAAAACTGAGGATCAGTGCATCCGATTTCAACAGGCGTTTCTGTACGGATGCCCTCCTTAGCCTTTGGCTGTTCCCAGCCTAACTGCAAGGCAGCAGTTCACTACCTGTTTAACACAAGCACATCAACTGTATGGATGCCGTCGAGCCTCCTCTGCAAGTTGGTTTTTTTCTTTTTTTAAAAACTTTATATCCATGTCCAGGAGAGAAAGTTAAAATGGCCATTGTCCGCAGCCTTCAACAATGATAGATTTAAGAGGGTACCAAACAAAGGTCAAGTTCTCACAGCCACAAATCGGCACGTGCAAGCGAAATCTCACGACCTTTTAGGTCAAAAGTAAGAATTCAAGAAACGACATCCGTGCTTCCAGTGCGACATGTCAGGAAACGTAGACGCGCGAGGAAACTGGACAGACAAAATACATAAGCTGGAGATAGGGTATTCCTGATAGATCGACCATAGAGCTGAGGACTACCGAGTAGATTGCTAGGATAGACTATAGAGCATGGCCAGTGAGTAACTAGAATAGAGAGATAGAATAAAGAAGTCACTGAAGTACACTAGCACTGAGAGGGAACCAGAGACAACGCACCTGTAATCATTTGACTGTGTGTGTTGTCATGTTTGAGTCGGCGCTGACATCTGTCACACGTGACGCCGACTTCCAATTCCCTGAGTGGCATTCATATGCATACTCGTCAGGGGGAGACGTGATGCTTTAGCGCGAAGCTGTCGTCCTGGATAACACGTCGTAACACAGGTGCTACTATTGGCCTGACAACTACACTAACAAAACCCCTGTTGTCTGTCGTGGACACAAGAACCTCTGTTGTCTGTCGTGGACACAAGAACCTCTGTTGTCTGTCGTGGACACGAGAACCTCTGTTGTCTGTCGTGGACACGAGAACCTCTGTTGTCTGTCGTGGACACAAGAACCTCTGTTGTCTGTCGTGGACACAAGAACCACTGTTGTCTGTCGTGGACACGAGAACCACTGTTGTCTGTCGTGGACACGAGAACCTCTGTTGTCTGTCGTGGACACAAGAACCACTGTTGTCTGTCGTGGACACGAGAACCTCTGTTGTCTGTCGTGGACACGAGAACCTCTGTTGTCTGTCGTGGACACGAGAACCTCTGTTGTCTGTCGTGGACACGAGAACCTCTGTTGTCTGTCGTGGACACGAGAACCTCTGTTGTCTGTCGTCGACATGAGAACGCCTAGCGTTAGACTTTAGTGGGGAACTACCACAGTGCAAGAACCGCAGCAGTCACAGAGTTCCGGACTAGACAACAAAGAACGGGAGCCAGAAGATTCTCTTCCTGACATTAAGACAAGAGGCTCAGAAGACACATACGTTGCAGAAGCTGAGAAGTGGGACATAAGGCCACCAGACGTGCGAGGACAGAAAGATAGGACATAGAACAATTGGTTAGATAGAATTGTCTCAACTCAAAGGGATATAGATTTGTGAATGGAATATTAGCTGGTATTGATCACGTGATAGAACCTATGGTCCAGAGAGACATTACAGATAAGTGTTGATGGGCAATATGAAACGATTCTCGTGGCTTTATGTAATAAACATTTATTTTTGTTACTGTTGTTAAAATAATTGTTAGTGTTTTAATTATAGTTGTGAGTTATGAGTGATAGATGAAAGGAATAAAGCTCAGCGTACGAAGAAGAAGAAGTAAGGAAGAAAGCTAAGTGGTGATAGAGTGGGTCTGTAACAACTGCGTAATTATAAGACAAGAATATCTGGCTACGAGACAGACCTGGTGGCAAATGGATGGCATGCACGTACCACCTAAGACAGCCAACTGAAGCTTCCTACGACGCTTACACGAACAAGTGGATGGAAATGTCAATAAACGAGTAAGCTTTGACTCCATAATGGCAGTTAGTGAATAACAACTCTTATTTATAAAATCTTTTAAAATATGTCTGTCCAGCAACAAAGTATTGTGTCTAAAGATCAATAAATAATTAGCTGTTAGTAGCTTGCACGACATTTCCGACAGCTGTGTAAAAGAATCCTGCAACTATTATTAGAACATTTAATGATTTTCGTCTAGCAAGTTTGCTAAAATTTTGCATAATAAAGTTCAACAATTTGTGACTTCTTGTCATTACTGGTTTTTAATACTTATTTTATTTTGGTGCATTTTTTAGGGAAATTGGCAGTTGTCTGGAATACTTTCTGTTACATAATAATGTTGCTCTATTTTAAATGATAAGGTTTGCTAAGATCATTTGCGACCATCATTATTGTCTGCTCCTGTAATCTTAGCAGGACACAGCTGTACTCTCCATTGATCCGTCTGGTGGGCTCTCGGATTTCACAAGGGCCAGACGGTCTCCGATATCAAACTATGCAGACGGTAACTTGAGAATGTCAGCAACGAGGCGGGATAACTGACTAAAGATAGGCTGGAATGAGAGATACATTCTGAACAGAATATGTTAGATGATGTGGCAGTAACTTATATCTATAAGAAGAAGAGTGAGATGAAGAAGCAAATGAAAAGGAATAAGTAGAAGATAGTTGTGAAAAGTAAAATGAAGAACAATAAATGATAATGGTGACTGTGAAGTGTATGATGAAAAAATGTGATGTTTAAGAAGACAAAAACAAAAATAATATGACGCATATGATGAAGAATAGGAAAAATATTAGAACGACAATAAAAATACATAAAAAGAAGAGAAGCTTGTGATGATAATGTACGTTAACGTTAACCCTGACAACTGACATGTGGATGTGCAGACTCGCATTTGAGATTTTGGAAAGGTATTGATTGCGCATGTCCGGAAATGAAGTTCTGGGAACAACCTGAATTCTGAAATCGATGCCGAATTGTAGCTTGAAGCTGTCACGATTACAGATGTATTATCTTATCACATAATGAAACTATCACACTCGATGGAGCTCGTGAGACCTCGCCAGCGGTTTCGCTGATTGATGGACACTGCACATTGGACGCCAGCCATATGTGTTTCGTCATTTTCTTTGTTTATTTAATTGTACCCTTTCACAGCGGGGCGTAGGGCACAGTTTGGTTATGATAGTTCGCCTTTCTGGAGCCGTCATTGGTACAGCTTTCCCATTTACGGGAAGTCTGAATGCGAATATCTGAAGTCGCGGTTTCAATAGAAATAGTTTTACATAAAGAGGTTGCTAGCCCCCGTGTACAATCCGTTTGCATGCCTTTTGCAACATGCTTGGAAGGTTACCGGGTTCCTACTCTCTTCAACATGTTCACCACTTGGGTGGTGGGACATTTACTGCAACAAAACTGTTTACAGGTGTGGAGTCCTTTATCATACAGGGGATATAAACATGCTGGAAAGGATAAACAAATGAAGCCACAAAGCTGATAGTGGGATGCCAGAATTATAGTTATGAGGAAAGAGAAAAACCGGCCTACGGTGTCTAGAAAAGAGAAGAATTCGTAGTGACAATACATTAGACTATAACATTTTTTTTCCCTTCAAAATACAACCACCTACAAGAACAAGAGGGCAGGGCATAGCCACAAATTAACTAAAGAAAGGTCCAGATTAGATATTAGGAAATATTTTTTTAGTCAGAGAGTGGTGAATGCTTGGAATGCATTGCCACAGGAAGTGGTGGAGGCAGCGACAATTAATGCATTTAAGAATAGATTGGATGCACATAGCTTTTAGAACAAGGTGATGTAAATTAAACTGGTGGTTCACATACTCTGCAGTCTTCTAAACCAGTATAAAGAGGTTAAGTTCGTGTCTATACAATTCTTTTCTGTTAAGAATCGACGTTACTACATTCTAGGTAGACGCATAGGTGATAAGCCTCTCTTAGCAAATGATGAAGATCGTAGATACTAATGATTCCCGTAGCTCGCTGATAATACACACTCTTTCTCCGTCCTCTCAGATGATCATCTCTGCTATGATTTCATAACTTTGCGATCTGTGTATCGACGGATCATTGGTGCCTGGTGGAATCCTCCCTCAGAGATGGGGTCATTGATTGTCAGTGTTACCTTCAGAGATGGGGGTCATTGATTGTCAGTGTAACCTTCAGAGATGGGGGTCATTGATTGTCAGTGTTACCCTCAGAGGTGGGGTCATTGATTGTCAGTGTTACCTTCAGAGATAGGGTCATTGATTGTCAGTGTTACCCTCCGAGATGTGGTCATTGATTGTCAGTGTTACCCTCAGAGATGTGGTCATTGATTGTCAGTGTTACCTTCAGAGATAGGGTCATTGATTGTCAGTGTTACCTTCAGAGATAGGGTCATTGATTGTCAGTGTTACCTTCAGAGATAGGGTCATTGATTGTCAGTGTTACCTTCAGAGATAGGGTCATTAATTGTCAGTGTTACCTTCAGAGATAGGGTCATTGATTGTCAGTGTTACCTTCAGAGATAGGGTCATTGATTGTCAGTGTTACCCTCTCATATGTGCTCATTGATGTTACCAACTGAGTTGTGGTCATTGATGTCCAGATTAATCCTCTAAGATGTTGTAGTTAATTATCCTTGTAATCTAAGATGTGGTCGCTGATTATCAGTGTTGCCCTCTGAAGTGTGGTCATTGATGTCCAGTGTAATCCTCTAAGATGTGGTGCTTAATATCCTTGTAATTCTCTAAGATGTTGTAGCTAACTATCCTTGTAGTCCTCTAAGAAGGGATAGTTGATCCACTTCAAAATGTCACCACTCCATCTAACTCATCCACCCCTCCTCCCTCCGCGCGTGACGGGTACCTTCAATGGCAGCGTGTCAGCTCTCTAGCTACCACAAACCCCCACCCCAGAGCAGTCGATCACATCCTAAAAGTTTGCTATCTACTTATACCATAGCAACCCCTCGTACAACTCCAGTAACCATAATTAACAACCACAAAACGATTGAAGCACTCTTTAAAGACCAATTAGATATTCACATCAGAGCTGAAATCATTGCCTAAATCTCTAATCTTATAATGTAGGCTTCGTCATGTATTCCCCGCTCGGCTCGGCAACGACATTGCCTCCAACTTTAGCAGAGAATCCCCAACCGGATCTCCCACCATATGTGCCTTCAGGATGTCTGAGTGAGGGATTAGCTTGATAATCTGTGGTAGGTGTTGGACGACAGGAAATGAATTCGACGATCGGCATCTTTGACTGGATGTTCCAACATCAGCTAGGTCCGAAGTAGAGAAGGCAGTAAAAGATATGGCTTAGCTTGGCTTGGCTTGGCTTGGTCTGGCTTGGCTTGGCTTGGCTTAGCTTGGCTTGGCTTGGTTTGGTTTGGCTTGGCTTGGCTTGGCTTGGCTTGGTTTGGTTTGGTTTGGTTTGGCTTGGTTTGGCTTGACTTGGCCTGGCTTGGTTTGGTTTGGTTTGGTTTGGCTTGGTTTGGCTTGACTTGGCCTGGCTTGGCTTGGTTTGGTTTGGCTTGTCTTGGTTTGGCTTAGCTTGGCTTGACTTCGTTCGTTCTCAATCTCCCGCTATCAAACCCTGAAAGGGCTTAAGTAGCAGAATGTAGTCCAGAGAACGGAATGCGTTGTGTCGTAGTTTACAGCTTGACTGCGATATTTGCACCTTTAGGTCTAACACATCCGACTTTAGCAAACATGTACAGGGTTAGCATTCCCTCTTCGATCCCTTCTCCTTAGCCAGTCTGCCCTGCTGCAGCCTGTTATCCAGGATCACCGTGGGGAGGTGTAGAAGGGTCTTGGCAGCTCTAGTTCGCTGGCACTGACGCTAGCAGTCAGCTATGGTTCGCTGGCACTGACGCTAGCAGTCAGCTATGGGTCGCTGACCACTGCAGCTCATGCGCTGCTCAGCATCTTGTTCTCGTAAAAGATATGAAGAAGGGGAAAGCAATATACACGAGACTCACACAATATACTCGACTTCATTCCGGCAGGTAGGGAAGAAAGACTAACGTCTGGTCAGACAAAATATACTGATCAGACATGTTAGTCAGTATCAAGAAAAATACTGACCGAAACCCTGACACTGACAGCCTAGTAACCCTCCCTGGAAACGGGTTGTTTTCATGGCAGCCTGGCTAACAAGGTTAGGGATCGTCATGATCCCGGTAGTAGTGAGCGACACGCAGATGAAGCCAAACATAGCACAACCGCATGGAGGACCTTGATCCACCTTGATCAGCACGCTCATGATGTGGAAAAAGCTACGATAACACACCAGTTAACGTCTTTTCATCGCGCACAAAAGAGTCCCACTCCTCATTGTGGACATTCAACAACATTCCGGCAAGTACGCCGCGCCGTATGCGAGGGGGTCAACAAAGTTCTGTACGTAAATGAGTTCTTTGCCTTGTCACACCATTTCGGGCCTAGTTTCTCAGCAAATCATTTCGCCATGAGTGGGGGAAAGGGGGGGGGGGTGGTGTATAACGACATAGAAACTACAGAACACAGAGAAGCTCGAGAGAAATTCAGTGTAGAGAAAATCTCTGATCTCTCTAATGGCATTTGCGAGGCGTGTTCTTATAATACCAGATCTCACTGCATCAAGTGAACATACGTACGATGTCCATGATGACGTCACTTCTGGTGTAAACAGCAAATACCAGCCGTCAAGTTTGCAAAATTAAATTACTCTTCGTCTCATAGTTTCCTCAGTTAGACCGTTGAAAACATGACGGGTGTTATACTGAATCTGACCAGACTTGATTAGCGAGCGGTGATTCTGTGTCTAACAGCTGAAGGATGTCGACCAGTTGACATTCATCACAGAATGTAGGCAGTGTATGGTGAAAAAAGTCTGGCGAAAGTCCGGCGACGGTCCACCCGAAATGCGTCATTAATTTTGGCGATGCCATCTTCTGACGCAACAATATGCGCCTGACCTGGTCTCGGAAGATCTTTCCTTAACTCACGTCCTTCTTTAAACACCGTTGTCTAGTTCTTTACTGTTGTCTTCGACACACTTTTGTCACCATACACTGCCAACTGGTCGACATCCTTCAGCTGTTAAAAATCGATTCACCGCTCGCTGATCAACTCTGGACGTATCACACCCGCCATGTTTTCAACAGTCTACTGAGGAAACTATGATTCGGAGAATAATGAAATTTTGCAAACTTGACGGTTGGTATGTGCTGTTTACATCAGAAGTGACGTCATCATGGCCATCGTACGTATATTCACTTGGTTCAGTTATCCGGTTTCATTTGAACACGCCTCGTACAAAAGGAGATCTATATCAAGCGACAGTATTGATAACATTACCGAAGAAAGCTCTGGCAAATGAATTACTAAATTTAGGAATAAACAGCTTAATGAACCACACGATTAAGACGCCGGTCTAAATTTTAGAGGACAGAATTATTCGTAGGGTTTGCAGCGAGGCACACATCAGGGGAGGGGTTGGGGTATGGTGAAAGAGATTTAGAGTTCAAATGAAGGGGTACAAGAGAGGATATGTTATGTAATTACACTTGTAGAAAAGTATGAAGAAGTGCGGAGAAACATTGATGTGTGGTTTATAGATTACAGAGGGGCCCTTGACAGTCCAGCATTATAAACTAGTTATGGAAAACATAGGTATGGATAGGCAAGACAGAAACTCAGTAATCTATCTATCTATCTATCTATCTATCTATCTATCTATCTATCTATCTATCTATCTATCTATCTATCTATCTATCTATCTATCTATCTATCTATCTATCTATCTATCTGTCTGTCTGTCTGTCTGTCTGTCTGTCTGTCTGTCTGTCTGTCTGTCTGTCTGTCTGTCTGTCTGTCTATCTATCTATCTATCTATCTATCTATCTATCTATCTATCTTTCTATCTATCTATCTATCTATCTATCTATATCTCTATCTATCTATCTATCTATCTATCTATCTATCTATCTATCTATCTATCTATCTATCTACCTATCTATCTATCTATATATCTATCTATCTACCTATCTATCTATCTATCTATCTATCTATCTATCTATCTATCTATCTATCTATCTATCTATCTATCTATCTATCTATCTATCTATCTATCTATCTATCTATCTATCTATCTATCTATCTATCTATCTATCTATCTGTCTGTCTGTCTGTCTGTCTGTCTGTCTGTCTGTCTGTCTGTCTGTCTGTCTATCTATCTATCTATCTATCTATCTATCTATCTATCTATCTATCTATCTATCTATCTATCTATCTTTCTATCTATCTATCTATCTATCTATATCTCTATCTATCTATCTATCTATCTATCTATCTATCTATCTATCTATCTATCTATCTACCTATCTATCTATCTATATATCTATCCATCTACCTATCTATCTATCTATCTATCTATCTATCTACCTATCTATCTATCTATCTATCTATCTATCTATCTATCTATCTATCTATCTATCTATCTATCTATCTATCTATCTATCTATCTTTCTATCTATCTATCTATCTATCTATCTATATCTCTATCTATCTATCTATCTATCTATCTATCTATCTATCTATCTATCTATCTATCTATCTATCTATCTATCTATCTATCTTTCTATCTATCTATCTATCTATCTATCTATCTATATCTCTATCTATCTATCTATCTATCTATCTATCTATCTATCTATCTATCTATCTATCTATCTATCTACCTATCTATCTATCTATATATCTATCTATCTACCTATCTATCTATCTATCTATCTATCTATCTATCTATCTATCTATCTATCTATCTATCTATCTATCTATCTATCTATCTATCTATCTATCTATCTATCTATCTATCTATCTATCTATCTATCTATCTGTCTGTCTGTCTGTCTGTCTGTCTGTCTGTCTGTCTGTCTGTCTGTCTGTCTGTCTGTCTGTCTATCTATCTATCTATCTATCTATCTATCTATCTATCTATCTATCTATCTTTCTATCTATCTATCTATCTATCTATATCTCTATCTATCTATCTATCTATCTATCTATCTATCTATCTATCTATCTATCTATCTATCTATCTATCTATCTACCTATCTATCTATCTATATATCTATCCATCTACCTATCTATCTATCTATCTATCTATCTATCTATCTATCTATCTATCTATCTATCTATCTATCTATCTATCTATCTATCTATATCTCTATCTATCTATCTATCTATCTATCTATCTATCTATTTATCTATCTATCTATCTATCTATCTATCTATCTATCTATATATCTTCAGAGCACGTCGGTCGTTAGACGTCGTGGGGAGTTGTCAGATGAGAATCCGCTGGCGACTCACCAAGTCAATCCTAGTATATGTTACCAACCGTTAGGTAGGTTGCCTCTGGAATATACGATCGCCTATTTTTGGAACTGGTTGTGGTGGAAGCGTAAATTGGAGCAAGGTAGACACGCAGCCTCTCAGGCGCCATCTAAGCCGCTCCGCTAACCACATAACCAAGATCCGATGTTATAGCCACACAGTTCCATTTTTTTGTGACATAGTTTCTGTAGGACGAGAGTAAATTTTGAACTTTAAATTTGCCTGAACAGCGGCCGTTACGCCTACCCTTTTCGATTTCCAACTGCCGAGGAATTTTTAACGTTGTTTAAGGACGTAAGTTAACGAAAGATCTTCCGAGACCAGGTCAGGCGCATATTGTTGCGTTAACTCACGTCCGAGACCAGGTCAGGCACATATTGTTGGGTTAACTCACGTCCGAGACCAGGTCAGGCACATATTGTTGCGTTAACTCATGTCCGAGACCAGGTCAGGCGCATAGTGTTGCGTTAACTCATGTCCGAGACCAGGTCAGGCGCATATTGTTGGGTTAACTCACGTCCGAGACCAGGTCAGGCACATATTGTTGCGTTAACTCATGTCCGAGACCAGGTCAGGCGCATAGTGTTGCGTTAACTCACGTCCGAGACCAGGTCAGGCGCATATTGTTGCGTTAACTCACGTCCGAGACCAGGTCAGGCGCATATTGTTGCGTTAACTCATGACCGAGACCAGGTCAGGCGCATAGTGTTGCGTTAACTCACGTCCGAGACCAGGTCAGGCGCATATTGTTGCGTTAACTCACGTCCGAGACCAGGTCAGGCACATATTGTTGCGTTAACTCATGTCCTACTTTAAACATCGTTGGCCAGTTCTTCACTGTTGTTTTCGACACACTTTTGTCACCATACACTGCCTGCATTCTGCGATGAATGTCAATTGGTCGACATCCTTCAGCTGTTAGAAACCGAATCACCGCTCGCTGATCAACTTTGGACGGATTCCATCTCACACTCGTCGTGTTTTCAACGGTCTGCTGAGGAAACTATGAGTTGGAGGATAACGAAATTTGGCAAACTTGACGGTTGGTATGTGCTGTTTCCACTAGAAGTGAAGTGATCATGGGCATCGTACGTATGTTCACTTGTCGCAGTTTGGTCCGGTTTCATTTGAACACGCCTCGTATATAGTACGGATAGCCTTCGACTACCTGACAGCAGACATTAACATGCATGTTTGAATACCAGAATTCCAAGTAAGTAGTATCGTGAACTTGGTAAACCAGAACAACACATATTCTTTGTTCACTTAACTTAACTTAACGTCTTTATACTGGTTTAGAAGACCCTGCAGAGTCTGTATACAACCAGTTACATTTACATCACCTTGCTCTAAAAGCTATGCGCATCCAGTTTATTCGTAAATGCATTAACTGTCCCTGCCTCCACTACCTCCACTGGCAATGCATTCCAAGCAGACACCACTCTCTGACTAAAAAAATATTTCCTAATATCTAACCTGGACCTCTCTTTAGTCAGCTTGTAGCTATGCCCTCGTGTTATTGTAGGTGGCTGTTCTATGTCTGTGCTATTCGTGTATATTCAGTCTCTGATAAAGATCTTATTAGGTTGGAACGTATGATAACGTTTGTGAAAGGATTTATGTACAAACTTTTTTTGGTTGTATCTGTGTTCAATAACAATTTTTCCATGTGCCTTTTTTGTTTCTGAGATATCAGACTCAGTATGTTCCATGTGCCATTTTTCGTTTCTGATGTATCAGACTCAGGATGTTCCATGTGCTATAGTTTGTTTCTGGGTCATCAAACTCAGAATGTTCCATTGTTTGTTTCTTCTATACTTCGAGCGCTGTTCTAAATGCCTGACATAAACGGAACAAATGTTTTATTTACTTTCAGACCATGATGACGTCACAAATTGTGACTACCCAACATCCACCGGAAGAGGAACTTTGTTGCAGTGGTGTGCTGGGATATGCCTCAGACAATATGTCCTTGAACTTTCCGTGTCAGAATCGACCATGTTGTAACAGCAGCGATACGGTGGCTGTTATAGCAATCGATTTCGCCATGGGCTTCATGTTTCAGTGTATGGTAAGTTTACAGAGTTTCATCAATTTTACTTTAACATAAGCCACCCAGAAAATCCTCGAAATATTTGTTTCAGTGAATTTGTCTGATCAGAAAAAAAAGGAATCCTCCATCTGATGTTTTTCCCCATCTTATGTTTTCCCCCATCTGATATTTTTCCCCATCTGATGTTTTTCCCCATCTGATGTTTTCCCCCATCTGATGTTTTCCCCCATCTGATATTTTCCCCATCTGATGTTTTTCCCCATCTGATGTTTTCCCCCATCTGATGTTTTCCCCCATCTGATATTTTTCCCCATCTGATGTTTTTCCCCATCTGATGTTTTCCCCATCTGATGTCTTTTTCCCATCTGATGTTTCCCCCATCTGATGTTTCCCCCATCTGATGTTTTCCCCCATCTGATGTTTTTCCCCATCTGATGTTTCCCCCATCTGATGTTTTCCCCCATCTGATGTTTTTCCCCATCTGATGTTTCCCCATCTGATGTTTTCCCCCATCTGATGTTTTTCCCCATCTGATGTTTCCCCCATCTGATGTTTTCCCCCATCTGATGTTTTTCCCCATCTGATGTTTCCCCTATCTGATGTTTCCCCCATCTGATGTTTTCCCCCATCTGATGTTTTCCCCCATCTGATGTTTCCCCATGTGATGGTTTCCTCCATCTGATGTTTTCCCCCATATGATGTTTCCCCATCTGATGTTTTCCCCCATCTGATGTTTCCCCTATCTGATGTTTTCTCCCATCTGGTTTTTTTCCTCCATCTGATGGTTCCCTCCATCTGATGGTTTCCTCCATCTGATGTTTCCCCATCTGATGTTTTCCCCCATCTGATGTTTCCCCATCTGATGGTTTCCTCCATCTGATGTTTCCCCATCTGATGGTTTCCTCCATCTGATGTTTCCCCATCTGATGTTTTCCCCATCTGATGTTTCCCCATATGATGGTTTCCTCCATCTGATGTTTCCCCATCTGATGGTTTCCTCCATCTGATGTTTCCCCATCTGATGTTTTCCCCCATCTGATGTTTCCCCATCTGATGTTTTCCCCCATCTGATGTTTCCCCATCTGATGTTTTCCCCCATCTGATGTTTCTCCCATCTGATGTTTTCCTCCATCTGATGGTTTCCTCCATCTGATGTTTCCTCCAATGTATGTTTCCTCCATCTGATGTTGTTCATCATTCTTGTAGAGTCAGGTGCGCCATATTGTCCTTGACCATCCCAATTCCCACCCACACGGTAACCATGGAAACATGATGTGATGCAGCGGCCTGGCTAAGAAATTCTGTTTCAGTTTCTAAGAATCGACGCCACTGCACTCCGGGCATACCCATAGGTGCTCAGTCTCTCTCAGCAAATGGCGTAAGGTATGGATGATGATGGTCCTTGTAGTTCGCTTGCTTTACACTCTCCTAATCTGTCCTCCCATACGCCAAACTTCGCTAGAACCTCGTTTAATGTCATAACTTCGCAGCCTGTGAATTGATGCTTTATCTATTGTGGTGTCCTCATCTATCAGGTGGTCATTGATTAAGTTCAAAATGTCACTTCTATTCATCACTAATGTGCCCATGAAGGGAGCTTGTGAAGCCATGATATCAGCTCCATCATTGTCCTAAACCCCTGCATGAGCAGGACAGAAGATCCATGACAACCCCTGGAAATTTGAAGCCTTAACAGCTGCTATCCACTCGTTCCTAAGCCATCCCTTCTGTACCTTCTTAAGTACGTCTTGTGCGTCTGTCACAATGACTGCCCTTGTTATAGAAGTCTCAGATATCCATTTCAGACCTGAGGTCACTGCTTCCGTCTCCATTCTCAAACTGGAGGTTGTTGACATGTATGCCCTACTACGCTCAACAAAGACCTGTCCTCTCACTTTAGCCGAGAAACCCCAGCCTGATGTCCCACTCAGCAACAACCTGTCCTCTCACTCTAGCCGAGAAGTCCCAGGCTGTTCCACTCAGCAACGACCTGTCCTCTGACTCTAGCCGAGAAGTCCCAGCCTGATGTCCCACTGCGCAGCACTGATCCGTTGGCCAAGAAATTTAGGGTCGTCACAGCGATCCTCTCGATGATGAGCCAGTCAAGAAGTCTAACATTTCACTACAACCATCAAGATGCCTTCTCATCTCGTCGATGCATCTCAGGAGAGCCACTGTAACCTGCCACCATATCAAAATCGTTAAAATTGGAAACTCAGCAGGAGTAGCTTCTGTAAGAACAAGCATGTGTTACAAGCGTTTATATTTACAGGTAATTTTATTTTCCTTATATGTTCCCACGTCATTTTATTATGTTTGTGTTTTTATCTAATGGTTTTATTATTATATGTAGATATGCTATGTTTATATGTCAGTGTATTATACTTATGTGTAATTGTGTAATGTTTATATGTAATTGTGATCTGTTTATATGCGACTGTTTGTGTTTATATGTAATAGTGTTACTATTATTTGTAATTGTGTTATGTTTATATGTAATTTCATTACGTGTATATGTAATTGTAATATGCGTATATGCAATTATGGTATTTATATATGCAATTGTGTTCTGTTTATATGTGATTGCATTATGTTTATATATAATTGTGTTGTATGTATATATTTTTCAATTATGTTTGTATTTCATTGTACTACGTTTGTGTTTATATGTAATTATGATTTGTATATATGTAATTGTATTACGATTATATGTGCCTTTATTGTGTTTATATTTATACGCAATTTTAGTATGTTCATGTGCTGTATAGACTCCAGTGTAACAAGCTTATTATGCAGGACATGTCTTACCATTAGACCAACTAACCAGCCGCCTAGAGTACAGACTTAAGAAGGGCAATGAATGTAGAGGGGCACAGAGTGTAGAGGGGCATAGACCACAGAGTGTAGAGGGGCACAGAGTGTAGAGAGGCACAGAGTGTAGAGAGGCACAGACCACAGAGTGTAGAGGGGCACAGACAACAGAGGGGTGCAGTTTAGAGGTGCACAGAGTGTAGAGGGGCACAGAGTGTAGAGGGGCATAGACCACAGAGTGTAGAGGGGCACAGAGTGTAGAGGGACACAGAGTGTAGAGAGGCACAGACCACAGAGTGTAGAGGGGCACAGACCACAGAGGGGCACAGTTTAGAGGTGCACAGAGTGTAGAGGGGCACAGAGTGTAGAGGGGCACAGAGTGTAGAGGGGCACAGAGTGTAGAGGGGGACAGTTTAGAGAGGCACAGACCACAGAGTGTAGAGAGGCACATACCACAGAGTGTAGAGAGGCACAGACCACAGAGTGTAGAGAGGCACAGACCACAGAGTGTAGAGAGGCACAGACCACAGAGTGTAGAGAGGCACAGACCACAGAGTGTAGAGAGGTACAGACCACAGAGTGTAGAGAGGCACAGACCACAGAGTGTAGAGGGGCACATAGTGTATAGTGGCGCTATAATTATAACTTGTAAAAATATCTACCTTCTATAAACATATAAAAACATATACATTCTACAACTTTTGAAAATGCACACTTTTTTTTTTATTCAGCCTCGCAGAAGCATTCAGCCACTGTGTTACGTAAGTGGAGCGGAAGTTAGAACGACCAATCAAGATCCTGATTTCATTCCTCGCACGTGCTGTCCAGGGTTAAAGTTCAAAGTCGTGGTTAATCAGTGGTACTCTGCCATGGTGGTCAAGTGTGTAGAGCAGGAAGAGGAAGAAGACGATCACCACTCCTGATAGAAATGCATGTGTGTGTTTGAGTGTGGGAGTGAGTGTGTATATGTGAATATGTATGAGTGTACACGTGAGTTTTTAAAGAAAAGCTACACAAATGAGAAGAGGTTAAATTATGTCATTCTTAAGTATTTTTTGTTAATGGAATCTGCAGATTGATATAATTTAAATACAGATTAGTTTAACAATAATTGTCCAAAAATGTGCATTTAAATCCTGGTAAATAAATATGCATTTAAATCCTGGTAAATAAATATGCATTTCCGATATGATCCACAAATATGTTTTTGAGGCCTGATTATAGATCTACAAGGCTGCGTCTATGCATCGATACTAGTTGAATGATACTACAGAAGCTCGCATTTGGCAGTACAACAGAAGGGATTTGTTTTCACAATAGATCAAATGGATGTATGTTTATTATTTCAAGGCTCAAAGCTAAAACCTTCACACTAGATAAAATGGCTGTATGTTTATTATTTCAAGGCTCAAAGCTAAAACCTTCACACTAGATAAAATGGCTGTATGTTTAATCTTGCGAGACTCAAACCTAAAACCTTCACATTAGATAAAATGGCTGTATGTTTAATCTTGCGAGACTCAAAGCTAAAACCTTCACATTAGATCAAATGGCTGTATGTTTAATCTTGCGAGACTCAAACCTAAAACCTTCACATTAGATAAAATGGCTGTATGTTTAATCTTGCGAGACTCAAAGCTAAAACCTTCACATTAGATCAAATGGCTGTATGTTTATTATTTCAAGGCTCAAAGCTAAAACCTTCACATTAGATAAAATGGCTGTATGTTTAATCTTGCGAGACTCAAAGCTAAAACCTTCACATTAGATCAAATGGCTGTATGTTTATTATTTCAAGGCTCAAAGCTAAAACCTTCACATTAGATAAAATGGCTGTATGTTTAATCTTGCGAGACTCAAAGCTAAAACCTTCACATTAGATCAAATGGCTGTATGTTTATTATTTCAAGGCTCAAAGCTAAAACCTTCACATTAGATAAAATGGCTGTATGTTTAATCTTGCGAGACTCAAAGCTAAAACCAAGATTAGGGAAGTTATTGTGAGGGACTTGTTATTTGCTGATGACGCTGCAATTGTCAGTCACAGTCAGCAGGAACTCCAGAGATTGATAGATCGCTTCTCCCAGGCGTGCAAAGATGTTCGACTTACAGTAAGCCTGAATAAAATAAATGTGCTGAGCGGCCACTGTAAGGGGCCGTGTTTTTCTATTCATGAAGGGAGGCCACTGTCAGGGGCCGTGTGGTTCTATTCAAGAAGAGAGGCCACTGTCAGGGACCGTGTTTTTCTATTCAAGAAGGGAGGCCACTGTCAGGGACCGTGTTTTTCTATTCAAGAATGGAGGCCACTGTCAGGGAGCCGTGTTTTTCTATTCAAGAAGGGAGGCCACTGTCAGGGGGCGTGTTTTTCTATTCAAGAAGGGAGGCCACTGTCAGGGGCCGTGTGGTTCTATTCAAGAAGGGAGTCCACTGTCAGGGGCCGTGTTTTTCTATTCAAGAAGAGAGGCCACTGTCAGGGGCCGTGTTTTTCTATTCAAGAAGAGAGGCCACTGTCAGGGGCCGTGTTTTTCTATTCAAGAAGGGAGGCCACTGTCAGGGGCCGTGTTTTTCTATTCAAGAAGGGAGGCCACTGTCAGGGGCCGTGTTTTTCTATTCAAGAAGGGAGGCCACTGTCAGGGGCCGTGTTTTTCTATTCAAGAAGAGAGGCCACTGTCAGGGGCCGTGTTTTTCTATTCAAGAAGAGAGGCCACTGTCAGGGGCCGTGTTTTTCTATTCAAGAAGGGAGGCCACTGTCAGGGGCCGTGTTTTTCTATTCAAGAAGGGAGGCCACTGTCAGGGGCCGTGTTTTTCTATTCAAGAAGGGAGGCCACTGTCAGGGACCGTGTTTTTCTATTCAAGAAGGGAGGCCACTGTCAGGGGCCGTGTTTTTCTATTCAAGAATGGAGGCCACTGTCAGGGGGCCGTGTTTTTCTATTCAAGAAGGGAGGCCACTGTAATGGGGCCAGTGACTTTAAGAGGACCTTCTTTTTTTAGATATACATTTTTTCAGCATGACAGACTTTTTATATACTTCAAAAACGTGTTTGTTCTTTAGTTCTAAAATACAAATGGTCAAAATAAACCAATACCATGTTAGGTCAACGTTAGATAATTTCATAAATGAATGTAGTTTCGAAACAAATGTGTCACAAACAACAGAATATGTAGGTTAGCATTATATATTTAATAAATATGACATGTACATTTTTTGTCCGCAAACACATTGTGCTGTTGTATTTCTTCTTTCTTTACTATTTTAGAATTTGAGATATATTTATATAATTTATATTTTCTTATTGCCCATGAAAACCTTCTTTGATCAACACGACCATATAATATGATAATATAAACACAGAGACATTTTAATTGTAACCCTATAAGAAAATATCTACTAGGGAACGAGATGTCCGATAGATTGGCAAACACTGGAGCGACGAAACAAGAGTTGAATAGACCCTGCAGTAACCACACAGTAAAACGAATTATTAAGGATAATACTTGAGAAATCTGGATAACAGTTGGGCGACGGGAACAACAGGTGGGTGACGGGAACAACAGGTGGGCGACGGGAACAACAGGTGGGCGACGGGAACAACAGGTGCGCGACGGGAACAACAGGTGGGTGACTGGAACAACAGGTGGGTGTCTGGAACAACAAGTGGGCGACGGGAACAACAGGTCGCAGTGGATTTAGCCGTCACAGCCAAAAAGTAACGATGACATAAATAAACTACATAGAAGAGATCAACGTCTCATCTTTCAGTTCCGAACAGGACATACCAGAATCAATAGCCACTTGAACCGCATCAATCCCCAGCACCTGCCCTTGTGCAGACATTGCTCTCATCCTGATGAAACAGTTCGACACCTACTCATTGAGTGCAAGCCGCTTGCGGACATGAGGAGAAGATTCTTACAAGTACTGCCGACAATTACCAACACACTGTACGGGGCAGTGACACAACTGAAAAAGACCTGTATCTATATAAGAATGGCATTGGGCTGCCAAAAGCTGGCTTCCTCAGCAGCAATGGGATAACAACAACAACAACATATGACAATCTTACATGCACGGAAAATGCGCTGCACACAACATGGGAATTTCGCTACCTCCTGGAAGGAGTTAACAGTTCATCTAGTTTTATTATGATGACTAGCTAAGTTTAAGACCTCTAAATGGGTGTGACCTCGAGAGTACTCAATGCACGGCATTAGCGTGACGTATATTTCTGCTTCAACGTGAAGAATAAGCAATCAGTGTGGCTGTCCCTCTTTTAAAATTGAACCTATTTCCCAGGAAATGCAATCATTCCCCGTTCTATTGACCAGACGAAGTTGACGGAGTTTGTTTCCACAACTGATGTAGGCGTGATGGTCGCTGGCCATTTGACTAACCACTAACCACTTGACCAACCCCTAACCGCTTGACCAACCACTAATTAACTTGACCAACCACTAACCACTTGACCAACCACTAACCGCTTGTCCAACCACTAATTAACTTGACCAACTACTAACCACTTGACCAACCACTAACCACTTAACCAACCACTAACCACTTGACCAACCACTAACCACTTGACCAACCACTAACCACTTTATCACTCACTAACCACTTTATCACTCACTAACCACTTTACCAGTTACTAACCACTTTACCAGTCACTAACCACTTTACCCGTCACTAACCACTTTACCAGTCACTAACCACTTCATCTGTCACCCGACCACTTTACCAACCACTCTATCCACTTTACCAATCACTAACCACTTCATCTGTCACCCGACCACTTTACCAGCCACTCTATCCACTTTACCAGTCACTAACCACTTTACCAATCACTAACCACTTCATCTGTCACCCGACCACTTTACCAGCCACTCTATCCACTTTACCAGTCACTAACCACTTTACCAGTCACTAACCACTTTACCAGTCACTAACCACTTCATCTGTCACCCGACCACTTTACCAGCCACTCTATCCACTTTCTCAAGCGCTGACCAAGAATCTAACATGACAAAGAGAACGAGATCTAACTAAACCCATGTACCACCACAAGGACAAACCCAAAGCCCAAGTGCGTAATGGAACCATGCGTCATGTTCAAAGACCAGATCTCACCCCAGGGGTTTACTAGATATGTACACCTTCTCAGACAAAGCGCTTTTAGCGCTATCCAAAAGCTTCGACCTGGCATCTTGCTATTTCTGAGTGACTCACGTGGTCCGACATAACCAAAAAGTCTGTGTCTGTGATTGAAAGAAGAACTTCGTCAAAAACAAGTTCGAACATTCCCGATTAACAACAAAAAAGGAGATAACCCTGTCATAATTTGTGGATCGTCCATCCTTTGTTATCCGATAGGAGCAATGCATCAACATGTATCACTTATGCTCGTGTTATGACAATGGTTGTGCGTGTGCCACCTGTTGTGGTGTGGGATGAGGTGAATACATGGCTTCTATGTAAATATAAGTGACCTTGACATTTCAATGTTTATGTGACATCGTGACATATATAGCTATGTATAACGTATGTGAATATCATCCTGTGTTCTAATTTAAAAAAACATATACCCGTTCACTGTCACTTTTACATCACTATCAGGATCCATATTCAACATTAAACGCTTACTCAACATTATATTTAGACAAATGGAGCATCGCTTTCTTCTTCTACGGACTTTGGTCGAATGCTGACAAAACAATCAGTGGCCAACACACCTAATGGCGTTCTTCACGGACAGCAAGAATCGTCGGTCGTTCATTCTCATGGTGCCACAGCACTGGTTCATGATTATCATTTCCGCTTTTGCTGTTCCTATGGTCAAGCTATCTTTGATCGGTCTTCTATTTTTGCTTCCCTCTAATGTCCATAGCATTGGTGTTCTGGTGTTGGAGTCGAGTAAACATAGCATTGGTGTTCTGGTGAGGGAGTCAAGTAAACATAGCATTGGTGTTCTGGTGATGGAGTCGAGTAAACATAGCATTGGTGTTCTGGTGATGGAGTCGAGTAAACATAGCATTGGTGTTCTGGTGATTGAGTCGAGTAAACATAGCATTGGTGTTCTGGTGATTGAGTCGAGTAAACATAGCATTGGTGTTCTGGTGATTGAGTCGAGTAAACATAGCATTGGTGTGCTGGTGATGGAGTTTGGTAAACTTTTAAATCAAATATGTGTTGTTATGTAATCTCGTTGATTCTTCTCTGTGAGTGTTGATACAACGTGATTGTCACATTCGTATCCACTCTCTGGCTAATGTAACAGTAAAGTAAAGTAAAGTAACCAATAGCATTACTGCCGTAGGGGTGTGAGGTGTTGGCGATCTCACATTTCAAAGGCTCGGCTATATGAGGGCGGTAGCCATCTCCTCTCCCTTGCCTATTTAACTTCCCGGACTGAACCGGACATTAACCAGACGTCAGTACAACATTAACCAGACGTCAGTACAACATTAACCAAACATCAGTACAACATTAACAAGACACCAGTACAACTTTTAATTAGACGTCAGTACAACATTAACCAGACGTCAGTACAACATTAACCAGACGTCAGTACAATATTAACCAGACATTAATACAACATTAACCAGACATTAATACAATATTAACTAGACGTCAGTACAACATTAAGCAGACACCAGTACAACATTAACCAGATACCAGTACAACATTAACTAGACGTCAGTAAAACATTAACCAGACGTCAGTACAATATTAACCAGACAACAGTACAACATTCACTAGACGTAAGTACAACATTAACCAGACGTCAGTACAACATTAATCAGACGTCAGTACAACATTAACCAGACGTCAGTACAACATTAATCAGACACAAGTACAACATTAACCAGACGTCAGTACAACATTAACCAGACGTCAGTACAACATTAACCAGACGTCAGTACAACATTAACCAGACGTCAGTACAACATTAACCAGACGTCAGTACAACATTAACCAGACGTCAGTACAACATTAACCAGACGTCAGTACAACATTAACCAGACGTCAGTACAACATTAACCAGACGTCAGTACAACATTAACCAGACGTCAGTACAACATTAACCAGACGTCAGTACAACATTAACCAGACGTCAGTACAACATTAACCAGACGTCAGTACAACATTAACCAGACGTCAGTACAACATTAACCAGACGTCAGTACAACATTAACCAGACGTCAGTACAACATTAACCAGACGTCAGTACAACATTAACCAGACACAAGTACAATATTAACCAGACACAAGTACAACATTAACCAGACGTCAGTACAACATTAGCCAGACATTAATACAACATTAACCAGACACCAGTACAACATTAACTGGGCATCACTACAAGATTATTCCGAAACTGAAAGAGTATTTCACTGTTAATCGTCCCACAAGGCAAATCTGCTTTCAGCCTCCATAGTCCAATATGGACTACAAGAAAGTCACATTCAGATGTTCCGCATTCATTTACATGTAAAAACAGTCTATTGTATGGTTCATTAACATAACATGTAATTACCCTAACATAAAACGCGCAATGTTTGCCCATTTAGACCTGCTAAATCTCGCGTCTGTATTATACGTCATCACTAAGAATGGGTCATTTTCAATTCCTTAAGAAACTTGCATTGGAAAGTTTGCCGCAATTTGAAAACAAAAATGGCACGAAATTGAATATGCCATGTTTTTTTCTCACTAGAAAAGTATCTTTCTAGTGAGAATGGTGACGAGAGAGATCAAAGTACCTTAAATTTATATTTTCCGTATCTATTTCTGTTTGTTATTACTCTTACATTAGTTTTTTAAATAAATGTTTCAGAAAATAAAATCTTCAATAATCATGATGCGCATTGCACACGAATTTTCGTTTGACAGAAAACGTGTGTTCAATCACAGCCTACTGTAGATACAGGCCTTCTGACTGACGGAGAATTTCACGGCTGCCTAAATAACGGAACCTGCATGTGTCAACAATGCAATATAATATGGTGTTCGAGAAACAAAGATGGGGATACAGTAGGTTTTAGGGCATGACTTTGTGAAAGGATCACTCTCAGCGGTGATTTGTTGTGTTTTGTACAGTGAATTTGTTTTATTTATCTGTGTGAAGCATTGGTGGAATATAAACCGTGGCACAATTTGAGTACCGTTATTTAGTCGACGGTGAAATTTGACGTTTCAATGGGTTTTCTTGGTGATTCAGACGGCATATTTAAAGTAGGACATGATCGGATTAAGCATGCGTATTATACACGAGTGTGCATTATGTGCGAGATTTGACGACAAGAGTATCACATCCAAGCTGGAGACTTTCACCAAGAGTATCACATCCAAGCTGCAGACTTTCATCAAGAGTATCACATCCAGGTTACAGACTCTCACCAAGAGTATCACATCCAAGTATCAGACTTTAATCAAGAGTATCCCATCCAAGCTGCAGACTTTCATCAAGAGTATCACATCCAAGCTGCAAACTTTCATCAAGAGTATCACATCCAGGTTATAGACTTTCATCAAGAGTATCAAATCCAAGTTAAAGACTTTCATCGAGAGTATCACATCCAGGCTACAGACTTTCATCAAGAGTATCACATCCAAGCTGCAGACTTTCATCAAGGGTATCACTTCCAAGTTACAGACTTTAATCAAGAGTATCACATCCAAGCTGCAGACTTTCATCAAGAATATCACATCCAAGTTACAGACTTTCATCAAGAGTATCACATCCAAGCTGCAGACTTTCATCAAGAGTATCAAATCCAAGTTAAAGACTTTCATCGAGAGTATCACATCCAAGTTACAGACTTTCATCAAGAATATCACATCCAAGTTACAGACTTTCATCAAGAGTATCACATCCAAGTTACAGACTTTCATCAAGAGTATCACATCCAAGCTGCAGACTTTCATCAAGAGTATCACATCCAAGGTGCAGACTTTCATCAAGAATATCACATCCAAGTTACAGACTTTCATCAAGAATATCACATACAAGTTACAGACTTTCATCAAGAGTATCACATCCAGGTTACAGACTTTCATCAAGAGTATCACATCGAGGCTATATACTTTCACCAAGAGTATCACATCCAGGCTGCATACTTTCACCAAGAGTATCACATCCAGGCTGCATACTTTCACCAAGAGTATCACATCCAGGCTGTAGACTTTCACCAACATAATTATGTGTGGCGTACCTTAAGATGCATGGCGTACCTGGCCAGATGCATTCGCAAGCAGAGGCATGTGACCAGGATCCCTTAAACAACAAAGACATACGGAGATTCTTGTTCACGCTATCACTCCAATCTGGCCAAATGTCTATCATTACAGCTGGGCTCGTTTATGAGAAAATTGATTAAGGACGGTGGTTACTTCTTGCATATCCATTTTACAGCTCCGACTTAGGCCTTAGCAGACTCCACCTGTTTGGGACTAAAAAACAGCCTACCTTGGTGGAAGAGATTCCACCTGTTTAGCACGTCATCAAGAGGTGCCTCAATTCACCACGAGCAGCATCGAACAACACCATGGATATGGATGGAATTTTGAAGTGGATGAAAAACTACCACTTGGGTTATAACTTAACTTAACTTAACTTAACGTCTTTATACTGGTTTAGAAGACCCTGCAGAGTCTGTATACAACCAGTTACATTTACATCACCTTGCTCTAAAAGCTATGCGCATCCAGTTTATTCTTAAATGCATTAACTGTCCCTGCCTCCACTACCTCCCCTGGCAATGCATTCCAAGCAGACACCACTCTCTGACTAAAAAAATATTTCCTAATATCTAACCTGGACCTCTCTTTAGTCAGCTTGTAGCTATGCCCTCGTGTTATTGTAGGTGGCTGTATTTTAAAAAACTTGTTATAGTCTAATTTATCGATTCCTCTGATCCAGTTATGACACTGCAATCCATGAAGCAGCACGAGAATCTGGCACGTCAATGGGGGAAATCAAGCACGTGAATGGCGGAAATCAAGCACGTGAATGACAGGAAATATGCATCTGAATGGGAAAACACGGGAATGGCAAGAAGCAAGAGCCCGAATGGTGGGAAGCAAGAGCCCGAATGGTGGGAAGCAAGAGCCCGAATGGCGGGAAGCAAGAGCCCGAATGGTGGGAAGCAAGAGCCCGAATGGTGGGAAGCAAGAGCCCGAATGGTGGGAAGCAAGAGCCCGAATGGTGGGAAGCAAGAGCCCGAATGGTGGGAAGCAAGAGCCCGAATGGTGGGAAGCAAGAGCCTGAATGGTGGGAAGCAAGCGCCCGAATGTCGGGAAGCAAGAGCCCGAATGGCGGGAAGCAAGAGCCCGAATGGTGGGAAGCAAGAGCCCGAATGGTGGGAAGCAAGAGCCCGAATGGTGGGAAGCAAGAGCCCGAATGGTGGGAAGCAAGAGCCCGAATGGTGGGAAGCAGGCGCCCAAAAGGTGGGAAATAGGCGCCCAAAAGGTGGGAAGCAGGCACCCAAAAGGTGGGAAGCAAGAGCACTAATGGAGGGTAGCAAGAGCCCGATTGACGGGAAGCAAGAGCCCGAATGGCGGGAAGTAAGAGCCCGAATGGAGAGAAGCAGGCACCCTAAAGGCATTCATGTTAAAAGAAAGACATACAACTGAAACCTGCTGTTAGAGACTTCATTATTCGAGGCCAAGGTCTGTTTATTAGGTGAAGTGGCCAGAGCCCTTTATTCACTGCCTTTTTTTCCCTGACCATAAAACAAGTACCCATTTGCTGCTGGGTCACTTGAGCGTGTCGATAATTGGAATCAAACCAGGTATATAAATATGAAAAAAAACTGTCGTGCGACTTTATTCCCATTGATGGGATGGTCGTATAGTTTTAAATACTGAGGCCTACAGGCCGCTTCGCCACTACTGTCGTTACGTCGTGTGCTGGATATGTTTATTTCACCCCTAAGAGAAAAACGTACGTCTTTCGTGGATCGATCCCCAGCATTCCGTATCAGCAGGCAGGCATCGAAACCATTCGGCCACCCGCTCCTCTAGCAGAGGCACGTTGCTGGTATATGTGCCGCGAAAATCGAGATCTCTAACACTGGGCTAATCTGACGCTCATGAGGCATTGATCTTGTAAAAATCTGCATCCCAACCTTTGCTAGCCCCCCCCCCCACCCCCCCCCCCCGCCCCTCCCCCCTCTATTTGTTTCATTTATTTAATCGATTTTCCCCAAAGCAATTCTCTTATTTTGTTTGGTTCTTTTAACGGCAATGCGTTCATCCAGGCCAGTGCTCTTCAGCCTTTTTCTACCTGGCGACCACTTTTATAACTTTCGTGATGGTAAATGTTCTTTGCTGCCCATTAAAATCTAAATTGAGGAAAATTCCATGATCGTCCACCGTTTGTTTGTTTTGGATGTGTTTATTCATCATGTAGGATCGCTTTCAGAATGTCGCTCCATTTACAGATCGTCTGACAGAAACTCGATCTCTTGCCAAACTTCCAGCCTGCTCCAAGGTCATGCCCAAGCATTCCTTGACATCTTCGTGTCGTCGCATTCTTGGCCTGTCTCTGCATCTCTTACCAAACTTCCAGCCTGCTCCAAGCCATCCTTGACATCTTGGTGTCGTCGCATTTTTGGACTGTCTCTGCCTCTTTTACCAAACTTCCAGCCTGCTCAAGGGTCATGCCCAATCATTCCTTGACATCTTGAGATCATTGCCTTCTTGGCCTGTCTCTATTGCCAGGAGCCCTACCCTCCATTACCGTTCCCTCAAGACCGTTGTGTATTTGTTATTTATGAGCTAGTTCTCCTCTATCTCCAACTGTTGCCGAATGCCTGTATTCTCCCTTTTTTCAGTCCACGGTATTCGGAAGACCTTTCTTTTACATTTCGACTCGATGGAATCGATCTTTTTCTTGAGGTTTTGGGTAACTGTCCATGTTTCACAGCTGTATGCTGCCACTGGAAAAACACATGTTTTCTAAAGTTTTACTTTTGTTGGTTTTCTGTCATAGTTCCCTCAGGTTGTGTTCTACACAGCATGGTATTGTTCTGATCCGAGTGGTCTTGGGTGCATTCCCCAGTTGGAGCGGAAATGGGTTTTTTCAGACCGCAATTGGTACCGGCTCGACCCAGCCGTAAATGGGTACCGGTTCCGTCCGGGAAGTTAAGGCAGCTGGCGTGATGCTGACCACATCATCCACTAAGTGTCGTGGGTTACAAAACAATATGGACCTAACACCATATCTCCTATGGGTCGCAGGACGTGATAGGATCTTTACTTACTACAAGTGAGGGCGGTATCGCCCAGGTTGAAGAGCACTGGTCCAGACGTGTCTCTTATTTCACCGTCATTTCCGTTGTACGAGATGTTTTTCTAGTGCGTATAAAAATGTTTATCTTTGCTATCATTGTCGAGTAGCTAGACTCTTTTGGAGTCTCTCGCCTCGGGGTTCTTAAGTTTTGTGACGAGCGACCTCATACGTAGGCGTTCTATTTCCAGTAATCAACCTTGCCAGTGGGAAGATGGGATTATGACAAAATGGGGTTTTAATGAAATTTCGATGCTCAGATGAAGTCTTAGGCACGCAATAACGGGTCTGCTTGTTTGATGGTAAGAACGAACCCAACTCGAAGTTTAGTTATTATGAAAATCGAATTCTGTTCAAATCAGCGTTTTGAATCACAATTATTGAGTTTTTTTCCCCCCATCTCTTATGTTTCACTCTTCATATATCCTCTTTCTGTTTGTTTTCATCGGAATTGTTTCTTGCCATTTTGTTCACAGATTGTTTTAAAATAAATTTTTGGTTTTAATATAAAATTCTCGAGATTATGAATACTCTGAATTTAACAATTTAGCAGAGACAATAAAAAGCCAGGGTGTAGTGATACTCCAGTCTGTTATCGGAGTTCGAAATGAAGGCAAATAGAATCACACTGTAACGTGCCAGGCACTTTGTATGAGGTGACTTTGCTCATCTCCGCAGCATTAGGAAGGGACTGTAATAACTGCCCTAAGCAGAGAGTTGACGACGCTATTGGTCCTTTTGAAGATCTGTTCACAGCTATCAAAAGATGAAAGATGGCCTGGTGCGGGCACGTCGCGAGGTCCAACGGAATTACCAACTCGATACTCTTTGGTTCCGTACCGGGACAGAGAGGGCGAGGACGTCCAAGGAAGAGATGGGTGGACAACATCACTGAGTGGTCAGGCCTTCTTCCCGGTGAGATACGTCAGGCGGCGACAGACAGAGAGAGATGGTGTGGGATTTTGGGAGTGTCTTCATGTGTGCACCAACGACCCGAGGTGTTACGGGATGAATTGAACTGAAGCATGGCCTGCTAAGGGCCTGCCCTGATCAACTTAACGCAGCTGAAGGTGATTCCGTCAATTGAGGGCGAACTAAAGCATAGAAGAAACAGAATAGTCCTACCTTCGGCCCGTGGAAAGTGCGAACTTTATAAGATGACAGAGACCGACAGATGAGCACAGTTTGACGGCTCTACTGTCTACAGAACTGGCCCGCTAAACTGTGGATGATGCAGATACTGTGGGACTCATGAGGGCTTGATTACATTCTGTTAGAGTGGATGTGGCAGTTTTTTTTTAAAAAGGACTGATATCGGATTCGCCATAAAATGTCAACTTGTTTTCCAGCCTGTTGAATCTATAAAAGGGAAAGTTATCTTATTATGACTCAACAGTGTTCTCTGTGAAACAAGAGAAAGGCTATACTACCAGGGTATGTGTCCCAAGAATGGCCAAATCAGAGAACATGGAGAATTTCTGTATGGAACAGAACTGCCAGCTGGTGTCAGTTCCAACGTCCGAGAAACTTTTCATTCTTGGTCAGTTTAATGGTAGATTGGGACCGACCCTCAAACCCGGGAGGGATCACTTGGAGCACATGGCATAGGTCATTGTAACAGGTAAGGGCTCCTATTGGTGAGATGTTGCGTCACACACGGCCTATCTGTAACTGACATAACGTTTCGTGTATCCCACTCCAACAAAACCCCATGGATGTATCCTCCTTCTAACCAGTGGTACATTGACTATGCCATGATCAAAAGGAATGGATGACTAGAGATGAGAAAGACAGAAGGATATCATCACCAGTCCCGTAACCCTAAAGGTCATCGAAGTACCAATACTGCAGATTGTTGGACCAGTTCCCGCCACTCCACACAGTTTTGTGCCAGGATATTTGTTCTAGCTATGGACCTTCCCTTCCACTCTCTGGTGATGTCTCCCCCTCTTACGCTTCCTAGGCTCAGGCAGGATCGTCTTGGTCAACCCAAACGATCTTGAAACATGTCCATACCATGTGAGCTTTCGTGTTTTTTTACAATAGTCAATAAGTCTTTATATCGACCGACCTCTTTCCAGTGTCTCGGCCTGCCTTGTTCGTGTCGTGGTCTAGACACGAAATGCACAGGATCCGACGCAGGATATGTGTAATGCCAGATTCTGAACAGACCACATGCTGTTCGTGTCATTCAACCTCCACACAGAGCGCGCGCGACGTCATCATGGCCAGTGACCCGTGAAACGACTCAGACCTAAAGGACAGAGCTTCTTATGAGATCTGGACTGCCAGTCAAGGATGAACAGTTCTACCTGACGCCAGTGAAGGTAGAATGGGTCAATCTAAAAGATATTGTTTACTTGACTGCTTCAGTTGATCTGGGACGTAACCAGGCAAGAATCCTGACTGGCTGAATGAAAACGACGAAGTTATGCAGCCACTGCAGGCTGATAATCATCGTCTGTATAGATTCAACAGAAATAATCTATCCTCAACATCCAAAGACGCACACCTAAACAATGTGCACCAAACTGTCCAGAATAAGCTTATGAAGGCGCAAGATGCATAGCATAATCATCATCATGTAGCATGTCATTTATAGAACGTCGCTACCATCACAATCTGTCTGAAAGAAACTCGTTCCCTTGCCAAAACTCCAGCCTCCGCCACTGTCATACTCAGGCATTCCTGGATATCTTTGTGCCATCGTCTTCTTGGTCTACCCGTTCCTCTTTTGCCTGGCACCATACCTTCCATTACCGTTCTCTCGAGACCGTTGTGTCTGCTGATGTGACCAAAGTATTTGTATTTTCTAGGCATAATGGAATTGATAAACCAGTTCTCCTCTATGCTCAACTCTTGATAAACCAGTTCTCCTCTATGCTCAGCTCTTGCCGAATGTCTACAGTTGGCTCAGCAACAAACCAGTTTAACTATACCTTGGAGGCAGCTTGTGGTTCTCAATTCTATCACTCATCTCTTCTCCTCAATAATGATGTTACAGCACATCTCAAACAGTCAGATTCTAGAGAGCTAAGCAGAGCACTTTAGTGCTGTTCTAAACTATCCTTCAATGATCAACAAGCCATAGCACGCATGCCACACGTTACAATAAATGATAGGTTGAATATCTCACTCAGCGCAGATGATGTTAAGAAAGCAGTATTCATAATGTCCGACAACAAAGCCCCTGTATCCTAATGTCTGACAACAAAGCCCCTGTATCCTAAGCTCCAACAACAAAGCCCCTGTATCCTAATGTCTGACAACAAAGCCCCTGTATCCTAAGCTCCAACAACAAAGCCCCTGTATCCTAATGTCTGACAACAAAGCCCCTGTATCCTAAGCTCCAACAACAAAGCCCCTGTATCCTAATGTCTGACAACAAAGCCCCTGTATCCTAATGTCTAACAACAAAACCCCTGTATCCTAAGCTCCAACAACAAAGCCCTTGTATCCTAAGCTCCAACAACAAAGCCCCTGTATTCTAATGTCCGACGACAAAGCCCCTGTATTCTAATGTCCGACAACAAAGCCCCTGTATTCTAATGTCCGACAACAAAGCCCCTGTATCCTAATGTCCGACAACAATGCCCCTGTATTCTAATGTCCGATGACAAAGCAGAAGTTCACAAAGCAGAATGCTCTTCAAGCTAACAATTCCATTTCGTTCAATTTGGCATGAAGGCAGGACAGGGGTGATTTGATCCTGTATTGAGTGAGATGAAGCCGCAGACTGTACTCCTGGTGGTACCCTTTCATTACTTCCTTTAAGTTTCAGCTGTGCAGCTATATACCCCCTTCCCCCCAGTATCCAACCACTTTGAGGTTTCCCGAAACTGCTCGAAAGAGGCATTGAAGAAACTCCTAAGGATCGTTAGTCTGCATCGTTATGGCCAGGCCTTTGACTTTCGTTTTTGATTAACTAAAACATTCTTCACAAATGCTCTCCAGTAGTTCATACAGTAGACCCCACCACAAGTCAAGGTCAGGTGAAACCTACTGACCAAGACTTCACCACAAGTCAGGGCCAGGTGAAACATACTGACCAAGACTTCACCACAAGTCAGGGCCAGGTGAAACATACTGACCAAGACTTCACCATAAGTCAGGGTCAGGTGAAACATACTGACCAAGACTTCACCACAAGTCAGGGACAGGTGAAACATACTGACCAAGACTTCACCACAAGTCAGGGTCAGGTGAAACATACTGACCAAGACTTCAACACAAGTCAGGGTCAGTTGAAACATACTGACCAAGACTTCACCATACGTCAGAGTTAGGTGAAACATACTGACCAAGACTTCACCATATGTCAGAGTTAGGTGAAACATACTGACCAAGACTTCACCATATGTCAGAGTCAGGTGAAACATACTGACCAAGACTTCACCATACGTCAGAGTTAGGTGAAACATACTGACCAAGACATCACCATACGTCAGAGTCAGGTGAAACATACTGACCAAGACTTCACCATACGTCAGAGTCAGGTGAAACATACTGACCAAGACTTTACCATACGTCAGAGTTAGGTGAAACATACTGACTAAGACATCAACCATCAGTCATCTTACTTATCTCATTAAAGGGTGATTCATTCCCACGATAGCAATGCTCAAACTATAGTTCAGTTCAGGGCAGATTTCTTTCTAGCGCTGCTCAAGAGTTTAACCTAGATGCAAAACAGCCTTTGATAGCTCATGCGACTAATATAACCAAAAGACAATATGTGGTTGAGATGAGCAGACTTTCACCTAAAGAAGGTTAAAGTCACAATGAAGAACTTGTAAAGAGCTGAAGAGCAGTTTGAGCAGCTACCTCTCTGCAGCAAAGTCAGGTTGATCATGATGATGATGTATACTATCTCACTGTCATTTGTTATTCATTATTCGTTTTCGACCAATCAGTTTGTATGACAGTTTTCAGCCTATCAGGAGACAGGAAATCAGTTTTCAGTCAATGAGAAGGCAGGATGTAGGTTATCAGCCAATCAGGATGTTGGATATCAGTTTTCAGTCAATGAGGGTATGAGATGTCAGTTTTCAACCAATGAGGATGCAATGTATTATATTCCAGCCAATGAAGAAGAGTGATGAATTTCAGCCAATAAATAGGTGTGATTAAGTTTTCAACCAATGAGGAGACAAGTTATCATATTGCAGCCAATGAGTAGGCGGGATGAGGTTTCAATCAATGAGGAGGTGGGATGCAGTTTGAGCCAATGAGGAGGTGGGGTGAAATTTGAGCCAATGAGGAGGTGGGATGAAATTTGAGCCAATGAGGAGGTGGGGTGAAATTTGAGCCAATGAGGAGGTGGGGTGAAATTTGAGCCAATGAGGGGGTGGGATGAAGTATTCAACCAATGAGGAGGTGAAATAAAGTTTCAGCCAATAGGGAGGTGAGATGAAGTTTTCAACCAATGAGGAGGTGGAATATAGTTTCAGCCAGTAGGGAGGTAAGATGAAGTTTTCAACCAATGAGTTGGATGAAGTTTTCAATCAATGGGGTTGCAAGTTACCATATTTCAGCCAATGAGGAGAAGGAGTGACATTTCAGCCAATGAGGAGATGGGATGAAGTTTTAGTCAATGAGGAGGTGGGATATATATTTTCAGCAAATGAGTAAGCAGGGTGTATGTTTTCTGCAAATCAGGAAGTAAGATGTCAGTATTTGATCAAATAGTAAACAAAAAAGCAGTTACTTGACAAAATTATTATTATTAAGTGTATGATTACTGAAAGAAATAAGTAGACCATCACCGCTCAATTATATTTCTATTTACACAAAATGTCATATCACAATAAAGATTATCATCAGTCATTACAATGTGTACTAAACTATATCATTTCCCTGTCAGCTTTCACTGTAGTCTAAACTACATCATTTCTTTGTCAGCTTTCACTGTAGTCTAAACTATATCATTTCCCTGTAGTCTAAACTATATCATTTCTTTGTCAGCTTTCACTGTAGTCTAAACTATATCATTTCTTTGTCAGCTTTCACTGTAGTCTAAACTATATCATTTCTCTGTCAGCTTTCACTGCAGTCTAAACTATATCATTTCTTTGTCAGCTTTCACTGTAGTCTAAACTATATCATTTCCCTGTCAGCTTTCACTGTAGTCTAAACTATACATTTTCTCAGACAGCTTTCTTTGTGGTCCAGAACTCTTTGACATAAAGCGTATATGTCATAAAAACTGTTTTTCCAATCAGCTTTAGCTATGCAACAAAAATATACACAAGCTAGCATCTATTTAAACAAAAAGTGATGTAAAGGTGGATTAAATAATCAGCCTTCTTTGTGCTGTCCGGTCCTTAGCATAGCTCACAAGAAGAGCGCGCTATACAAGCTCTTTCTTTTATTAGATAACACTACCCCCTACTAGACAGATTCGTGAAATAAAAGATGTTTGATCATTCAACTTTCTTTGCACACTCTAGCCCTGAATAAGGATTCTAGGAGAAAATGGTAAAAATGATGTTTCTTCGGTTATCTTCTTGTTCGTCATATTTGTTTTTTCTCTTTACCTCTACATACGAGGCCAGTTTTCTAAATAAAGGTTTGCTGTAGTGACAAGTTAAGTTTCCATCACAGCTTTGTGTGCAGATTTGGTTCAGTGGGTCAGTGCTTAAGTGGGTCAGTGCCCAGTAGGTCAGTGATCAGTGCCCAGTGGGCCAGTACAATATTGGCTAAGCTTACACCAGTCTTGCAGGATCTGTCCTGCTGTCTGTGTTGCTTGCCCACAGATGCACATGAGTGAAGGAGCCAATTTCAACTTGTGTAAGCGGGGATACTATATCCCCTCCCCACACAGAACAGGATCACATGCACTGCTCAATTAAGGCACTGATAATTATGTCTCATTTGGTGTTTCTTCAATCAAAATCAATATTTAATATAATTTACACAGAACAAGAATCTCAAATATTGCCCAAAATATATTTCTTTCGTCAGCTCCCTGTTCACATGATAAAACAGGTACACTAGTCCTTAACTCTTACAGGCCAAATTCTTCACCCCAGTTTTTTAACAAACATATCCTGCTGGTTTCACAAATGAAAATACAATGAGTCACTTCCCTTGCTATATAATGAAAATACAATTGAGTCAATTTCATTAGGTCAGGTCAGGTCATCCCGTAACCAGTGAGGTCGTTGGGGCACACATGAAGACATCCTCACAATCCCACGCCACCCTCCTCTGTCAGCGGCCACTGCCTGTGCCTCTTCTGGTCAGAGATTGGTCCATTATTTTATGTTGTCCTCTTACCTCTTTTTGGGCCAGCCTCTTCTTCATCTGTCTTGCACCATGCCGTGGAGGATTGTATTTGCAAGACCATTTCTTTACTATATAATGAAAATACATGAGTCACTTCCCTTACTATATAATGAAAATACATGAGTCACTTCCCTTACTTCATTATGAAAATACATGAGTCACTTCCCTTACTTCATAATGAAAATACATGAGTCACTTCCCTTACGATTTAACAACTCAAATACTGAAATAAAACTTTTTTCATTCAATGTGAAGTTAATGATCTTAGCACTGTTTTGGTGTCATGGCGTGTATGTCCTGGAAGAGCGACTCAAGTGTTTTTTTGGTCTTTAAGAGTTAATTAAGCTGGTAGTCAGAACACGTAAAGGCTAATTCTTCAATCATCTTGACTGATTTGAGATATTAGCAAAATATTTATGACTTCATATATACAGAATAATATATCAACTGGAGTTTTCATCATCTGAATTTTCAGTCTCAAGGTGTTGTCAATGCCATCAAAGTCTTTGGTCTGGTATGTTAGTCATGTAACATTTGACCAAACTGATGAGTCAATCAACCATCCAATCAGCTTTCACTATTTAACACAATTTAATCACACAAAAATCACCAGAGTTTCACAACAATATCTTCACTCAGACGAAAGTCTGACCTTATCGTGAAGCTGATTCTTCAGATAGATTCGTGATCTAGACATTATAAATCTTGTACAGGTTTCACAAAATGTGTACACTGTTTGCTATTTCCTTTAATGTACGTGCCATACAGTTTTGTAATGGCTGAAATTCAAATAAAGTTGAGAAAAGTCTCTACCATTTCTCTATCAGCCATAGCAGCGCAGTGGTTAGTGTACCAGGTTGTCTACCACAGACAATCTGTCTACACTGAAGCACTAAGACCTGGTTGTCTACACTGGAGAACTGAGAACTGGTTGTCTACACTGGAGAACTGAGAACTGGTTGTCTACACTGGAGAACTGAGAACTGGTTGTCTACACTGGAGCACTAAGACCTGGTTGTCTACACTGGAGAACTGAGAACTGGTTGTCTACACTGGAGAACTGAGAACTGGTTGTCTACACTGGAGAACTGAGAACTGGTTGTCTACACTGGAGAACTGAGAACTGATTGTCTACACTGGAGAACTGAGAACTGGTTGTCTACACTGGAGAACTGAGAACTGATTGTCTACACTGGAGAACTGAGAACTGGTTGTCTACACTGGAGAACTGGTTGTCTACAAGAGAAAATCTGTCTACACTGGAGAACTGAGAACTGGTCACAAGTTGACATGACAACAGGGAAGTCACTAAGTCAAGTCAACATAACAACAGGGAAGTCACTAAGTCAAGTCAACATAACAACAGGGAAGTCACTAAGTCAAGTCAACAAAACAACAGGGAAGTTACTATGTCAAGTCACAAGTTGGCCTGACAGAAAAGAAGTCACTAAGTCAAGTCACAAATTGACATAAGTCATTAAATCAAATCGCTAGTTAACACGTAAGAAACCTACAATACAACATGGAAGCCATCACAAACTCAATACGGTATTCAATATTGAGTGACTCTTTGATTAGATTTCGTGATCTAAGATTTCTATATTAGCGAAGCAAGCAAGCCAAGAAAAAATGTAAGATTTCATAAGGTATATTTATAACGGTAGGGATGAAGAATGTGGTGGAGTGGTTAGTGAAACAGCCCATAAGCCAAGCCTGCTTGTGTTCTTTATTAGAAGTAAAAACAGTTGTTTTTTTTAATGTGTGTTAAAGTTGGATGCATTGGGTCATTAGACACAAACCATAGTACAGCGCACAAAGAAATAAGACAAATGAGACATTTTTAAAAATGGTACATATAATATTTGACATATCTAAAACCGTTTCTATGTTGCAAGCCACTATTTTTGCAAATCAAAAATGTTCCCCAAAATAATTCAATATTGTTTATAAGAGCCAATATAATCATAAATAGGTATGGCTCAGCTATTGCATCCCGATGACACTTTTAGAAACTACCAACTACATTTTTCAACTATTCCATATCAGTTTGTGTGACCTACTTACTGACTTGCCTTTGTATATACAAACAAACATGTATGCACATACAGACACACATGCATATATATATATTTATATGTATATATATATATATATGATACAGAAATGAAAGAATAAACACAAGAAGAGAGATATACACAGAGAAGTGAAAGAGTAAACAGGGAAAAGAGAGACATGTATAGAGAAGCCTGCGCAAAGGTATGGAATGTATTAAAACCACAAGGTTTAAGGCATACCTTAAGGAAGTTTAAACAATTCTCCAGCTGAAAATGGTGTCGATCATGAGCGAAGCAAGACATGATGCTTGTAACTCTGAATAAACTTTCCCATGATTTCCTGGACTATTGAAGTGGTTGGCGACGGGAGATCTGGACTTTTTATAAATATCGTTGAGGTATTGGTGGAACTGAGCAAGGCGTTAAAGCCTCCCTGATGTATTTTATATTGCAGTGGTGGGAAATAACAGTGTTAGTTAAGTTCCATGAATTGCAGGTGAGCTCCTCTTTAATCTCAAACACTGCTTTGAGGAAGGCTGGCCACCGAATGTGTTTGCTTTACGGCCAAATACAAGAACTTGCACAGTTGTATGGGTGGAACTGTTGACACCTTATATTAGTGTCTGTTACAATTTGTTGTCTACATAACACCTCCCACTCCATACAATAGCTGTGGAGTCTTCAATAGCTACCAGGCATCAGTCATAACTGATCTGCCTGACTGAATACCATGAATGTAGTACTCCAGTAAAGTGACTATGTACATGGGTTTTACATATCAGTGTTTAGCATGCCAAACTGTATGTACACTGATGGTTCCAGTAAGTTGCAGGAGTGTGTACAACCAAGAGGCTACTGGAACCATCAGCATACATACCCTTCATGTTTAGCTTAGCATGTGAGCTCCAGGCATACATGAAGTGGAAGTAACTTTGAGCATTCAATCATTCTTCATTCCTGAGTTCAGACTTGCACATTTGTCTTGAGAAGACGACTTTGTTTGGGAAGGGAGTCGGTGACTTGAGAAGAAGACTTTGTTTGGGAGGAGAGTCGGTGACTTGAGAAGAAGACTTTGTTTGGGAGGAGAGTCGGTGACTTGAGAAGTAGACTTTGTTCGGGAGGAGAGTCGGTGACTTGAGAAGTAGACTTTGTTCGGGAGGAGAGTCGGTGACTTGAGAAGTAGACTTTGTTCGGAAGGAGAGTCGGTGACTTGAGAAGTAGACTTTGTTCGGGAGGAGAGTCGGTGACTTGAGAAATAGACTGTGTTCGGAAGGAAAGTCGGTGACTTGAAAAGTAGACTGTTTGGGAGGAGAGTCGGTGACTTGAGAAGTAGACTTTGTTTGGGAGGAGAGTCGGTGACTTGAGAAGTAGACTGTGTTCGGAAGGAGAGTCAGTGACTTGAGAAGTAGACTTTGTTTGGGAGGAGAGTCGGTGACTTGAGAAGTAGACTTTGTTCGGGAGGAGAGTCGGTGACTTGAGAAGTAGACTGTGTTCGGAAGGAGAGTCAGTGACTTGAGAAGAAGACTTCTTCTTCTTTGTTGTACGCTGTCAGACGACAGCCTGTATTTTTTTGAAGAAAGCAGCAGTCATCCTGAGGCTGTCGACACTGCCATAGAGCTTGTCTAGTGTTGCCACTGGTGATGGCCACATCTGCTCTCTCTGATCCTCGTATGTCGGGCAGTTTTGCAGCAAATGTTCAGCAGTCATTTTCCCGGTACCACACGAGCATTCGTCAGTGCCACCTATCTTCAATTTGTTGAATAGGTGGTACCTCAGTCTATTGTGGCCAGTGCGAAGTCTGAAGACCACGACCTGCTCTCTTCTGTTCAACTGGTAATGGGCATCGTTTTTGGTGTAGCCAGTATGTTCTATTTCCCATATGGTCATGTATCTAGCTCTAATAAGCCGTTTTGACTCTTTTATGTCATACTAGTATCTGGTTGTGGTAGTCTTGCACTTTCTTTTGCCACTCTGTCTGCCTCCTCGTTGCCTTGGATGTTGCAGTAGGATGAAACCCACTGTATCACTACTCTTTTTGGTGCGGACTGCTGGCATAGTTGACAGAGTACTGCTCTTAAATCATTAAGAGTCAGTGACTTGAGAAGTAGACTTTGTTCGGGAGGAGAGTCGGTGACTTGAGAAGAAGACTTTGCTCGAGAGGAGAGTCGGTGACTTGAGAAGTAGACTGTGTTCGGGAGGAGAGCTGGTGACTTGACATAGGATCAACAGACCAATAGAAGCCCACCTTGTGGACTGACCAGACCGGTAATCATCATCCACGTCAAGATAAAACTAGAAGAGAACATTGTTCTGAATACAGCAAAACAGATAGACGAAAAGAGCTGACTGGACAAATAAGCCATGAGGACCACATTAAGAACTTAGTCCTAGAATTAGAACCATATGATTTTATGTATCTCTTTTCTTCGTCTTCTTCTTCTTCGTTCTCAATCTCCCACCACCAAACCCTGAAAGGGCTTAAGTAGCAGAATGTGGTCCAGAGAACGGAATGCGTTGTGTCGTAGTTTACAGCTTGGCTGTGATATTTGCACCTTTCGGTCCAACACATCCGACTTCAGCAAGCATTTTTTGAGTACCAGGTTAGCATTCCCTCTTCGATCCCTTCTCCTTAGCCAGTCTGCCCTGCTGCAACCTGTTATCCAGGATCACCACGTGGAGGTGTAGAAGCGTTTTGGCAGCTATGGTTCGCTGGCCCTGACGCTAGCAGTCAGCTATGGGTCGCTGACCACTACAGCATCTTGATCTCATTTTATGTATCTAAATGTTATTACTTCTGATAAAGGATGTGGATCAAATTGTTTTTCTTTTATTTTTGTAAATCTTTAACTGTAAAAAAAAAGTGTTTCCTCTTTTGATGCTCATAAAGTTCAAGTGCCGACTGACATATGCGCTCATCCAACCATGAAGTAAATAATTGTAATCCCCAGAAATATTCATCAGACAAGATTTATCCTCTAGAAATACAATTATTCTAGCCTTTACATGCATTGTGTACATTTCACTGCATATAGAACAAAATAAATTACAAATTAAACCTTCATGTGGACATAAAATTCGTCAAAATGTAAACATCAATTCTGTACGTCTTGAGATTTGTTTCCTCGTGTGGTTTCCACACAAAATGTGTAGAATTCATAGTACAGGGGGAGGGGGGAAAAATGAGACGGGTTAGGTTTGGAGAGAGGGGCTGGGGGTGCAAACAGATAAACAATAGAGAGTCTGAGAAATGCCAGGTATGTGGAATTATTTCTGTGTAGGAAGGTCAAGGACAGATCTGATAAATACGAGATTTGTTTGATTTTTTTTATGCAAGGAAAGGCCAATGCCAATGTGAAGGTCAATATCAAGAGGTTAGTTAGTTACCCATTACCCAGCGGTGATGGCGACATCATCAGACAGTTTTGTCTTGATGGTGTAACTTGCGCTGTATTTGGATCATAGTGAGAAAGAAACTGCGCTGGCCATCAACCTCACTCTCTGGTCCCGCATTACCCTTGACCAGCGGCAAGACAAGAGAGATGAAAAGAGAATGAAGAGATGTGTGTATTAGAGAAATATGTGTAGGGAGATGGAGGAAGAGAAAGATAGAGAAAACATGAGTGAGAGGAGAGAGAGAGAGAGAAGAAGAAATGAAGCAGAGAGTGAAAGCAGGCACATATTAAATGTGAGATATGTACATTATTTGTGAAAATACTCGTGTTTTTCATGTCTTAATTCTAGAATGACCCAAACCTTGAGGAATGTCATTCCTTCCTTTAAGCATCACTGACTATTCAGTAACTCATGAACCAAGCAAGAAAAAACATGCTAAGTACAGCTTAATAATAAACATTCTACAAAGTCTAAATTTAAACAAAAATAGAAGTCAAATCAACATATAATTTCAAGTGACAACCCTAAATGCATTGATATGAACTATTCAATAACAACCTGGCAACATCAGCTCTAAATGCAATGATACGAACAGCCTAATAACAGCTGCCAACATAAGCCCTAATCGCACTGATACGAACAGCCTAATAACAGCTGCCAACATAAGCCCTAATCGCACTGATACGAACAGCCTAATAACAGCTGCCAACATAAGCCCTAATCGCACTGATACGAACAGCCTAATAACAGCTGCCAACATAAGCCCTAATCTCACCGATACAAATTGCCTTATAACAGCTGCCAACTACAGCCATAATCGCATTGATACAACTAGCCTGATAACAGCCTTCTACTAAGGCCTGTATCAGCAGGATACAGAAAGACCATGGAGCTGACGTTTAACGTGATCTGTCAAAGACGACGGTAGATAAACAATGAGAAATTCCTTGACTAGTCAACTGCAAATCAAGTACCAACCTCAATTGTAACAAGTACACCAACACCTCCATTAATGTCGTTTCATTATAACATGACTGAGGGAAAAAAAAGATATAAGTACGAGAATATGCCAAAATACTCTATCGTAAATGACAATATCAAATATTTGACATCTGACTATGAAAATGGTCCGTTATGTAAGCAGCCAGCTTAGGCGCCATATTTGTTTGTTACAATCAGTGGTTTGGGTGATTCTCTTCAAACATCCATTTAGAAACCTATCCTAATTTTATTTCAGCCCAAGACCAATGAGTGTTGAAGGTACAGTGTGCACCATTGCTGTCTGTTATAGAGAAAATCCAGACAAGAGCCATACAAAGACTCTCAGTGATGAAAAAACTGGCTGGTACATCTGGGGGGCGCAACAAAAATATCCTCAAGCAGGTCTTATTAGCTTTTTCCGTCTTGTCAGACAATAGTATTTGTGCTTTGAAAAAAGGTAAGCAACTACAGTCCATGACGGTAACGATTGTGACTCGCCAATCCGGACAGAGAAGCGTCTTCCACATTGTGTGCAAGGAAAGTCAGGACCGTTTGCAGCATCGCATGCTGTGGCGTGTCTTCTCAAACTTTAATCTTTAGCATATCAGCAATCAGTATCTCCTTTGTCTGTAAAGAAAAGTATCCCATAGCATTACTGCCGTAGGGGTATGAGGTGTTAGCGATCTCACATTTCAAAGGCTCGCCTATATGAGGGCGGTAGCCATCTCCTCTCCCTCGCCGCTTTTACTTCCCGGACTGAACCGGTACCCATTTAAGGCTGGGTATTCGATGCTTAATCCTGCCCCTCCATGGCGTCCTATTCCCATGATTCCAAATCCATGCCTACATCATTCATATCCTGCTTGCATACACTTTTGTACCGAAGTAGTGGCTAGCCCTGAGACCTTTTCGTCAACTGTAATTCCCCATAGAGAAGATATTTTGGTATTCTGCCACCATCCATCCTCCGAGTATGTCCCAGCCAGCGGAGCCTTCAATGACTAAGCATGGTCTAGATTGTGACGGTGCCTGTTCTCTCCAACACCCTCCGTTGGTGATCTTGTCTTGCCACCCAACGCCCAGGATTCTGCGCAGCCGCCTCTCCTGGTGCATGTAGGTAGACCATGTCTGACTGCCATAAAGAAGGGTGCTGAGGAAAGTGTTTTTGTTTTAACAGTGAGCTTCTTGTTCTCCCAGACCCTTTTTGTTAATCTGCTCATTGTTCTTGCTGCCTTGGCTATCCTGATATTGGGTCTCTTGGTCATCAGTTGATCGACGAAGAAGAAGATTGCTTAGAAATTACATGAGATGTGTTAAAGATATTCACATAAGAGCAAGTTGTGGGCATAGTAATAGCACTCAGCTTGGAACTTACAGCTGTACAAACAATCCATGGACATAGTAATAGCTCTCAGCTTGGAACCAACAGCTGTACAAACAATCCATGGACATAGCAATAGCTCTCAGCCTGGAACCAACAGATGTACAAACAATCCATGAACATAGCAATAGCTCTCAGCCTGGAACCTACAGCTGTACAAACAATCCATGGACATAGCAATAGCTCTCAGCTTGGAGCCAACAGCTGTACAAACAATCCATGGACATAGCAATAGCTCTCAGCCTGGAACCTACAGCTGTACAAACAATCCATGAACATAGCAATAGCTCTCAGCCTGGAACCAACAGCTGTACAAACAATCCATGAACATAGCAATAGCTCTCAGCTTGGAACCTACAGCTGTACAAACAATCCATGAACATAGCAATAGATCTCACCTTTTAACTTACAGCTGTACAAACAATCCATGAACATAGCAATAGCTCTCAGCTTGGAACTTACAGCTGTACAAACAATCCATGAACATAGCAATAGCTCTCAGCGAGGCCAGTCAGTAAAGCTAGTCCCTATTTATAGAAATATTTCCACGATAAAAACTCAACGCTGTTTCAGTTAAAGTCGTGGCTTTTAGTAACTATGACGTTAATGGTTGAGTTGATGTATATTGAGAAATCTGAAAATTGACAGCAAACAAGAAAATAGAAAGTCAGCCAATTTGCTTGAGGATATAAAAGTTGTGAATTAATAGTCAATAGTTAAACCACTACGAACTAGTACAGACCAGGGAAATCTGAATGTCTAATTAAAACAAAGCAATGCAATGGACAAATTTAGTGCTCAAAGCGTCATTAGCCGGGTGCGGATCTTCATGGTAGTAGTACACTGCCACTGAGATTGTGCACACAGTAGACAATCAACATCCTCTCCCTCCCCTCACATTGCTTATCGTCCCTCAGCGGACCCGTCGACACCCAAGTGTTCTCGGGTTAAACCAAATAGGGTCACTGTTTCCTTCCTGACATCTCCTAAGATATGATTAGGTGAAGGTTGTGTATGGAGCTAGCAACCTTACCATGTAAAAACCATTGCTACTGATACCACACTGCACACAAATCGATACAGGATTCCCTAAAAACTGGCTCAAAGAGTTAGAGCTGTACTCCGCCATATGGAACAACAGGTAAATTATAATTTATGGAATGAACTTGGTATATAATTCATTAATTGCAAATTTTGGCATGAGAAACACTTGTTTGGAGTGTCTCATCTACCTTCAAATGAGGCACACAAGTCACCTGTAGGTCATGCAAGAGTTATAAACTAGACTATCGCTTCACTTCATTTCTGTTTTTTGGAGTTCATGTTTAGTGATTGTTTTTCTTGTTTATGTTTACTGATTTTTTGTGTGTTTTATGTTTTTTAAATTTCTGTATTTTAATGTTTATGTTTACTGAACTTTTTTTTTGTGGTTTATACTTACTAGTATTTTTTGGGGTTTATGTTTACTTTTGTCTTTTTTTTGGTGTTTATGAAAAATGATTTGTTTTTTTAGTGTTTATGTGTACTGATTTAATTTGTTGGTGTTTGTTTCCTGATTTTTGTATTTTAGTGTTTATGTTTACTGATTTCTGCATTTCGGTGTTTATGTTTACTGATTTTTGTATTTTGGTGTTTATGTTTACTGATTTTTGTATTTTTGATGTTTATGTTTACTGATTTCTGCATTTTGGTGTTCATGTTTACTGATTTCTGAATTTTGGTGTTTATGTTTCCTGATTTCTGTATTTTGGTGTTTATGTTTGTTTAATGTTTATGTTTTCTAATTTCTCAAAATTATTTATCTTTGAAATTTTCTTCAATATTATATTTTCAAAGATGCCAGAGCACAAACCGGCTAATTAAATACTTTCAGCTGTTTGACCTACAACTCTCTGGCATCAGACAGAGCATAAGGCCACAGCTATATTCTTCTGGGTTAATTAATTCACTGCTGCATCCAGCACCTTGAGAGATGCTCAGTCGGAATCACTCTCCGCAACCAACGTATGCAAAATCTCCATAACTCTGACAATGATTGTCTCTGGTGAAGGATGCGGTAATTTATGTAGACTAGACGAAACATAGATGAGCGGGTCACATGTTGTAACGAAACGATGAAGTACAGCAATTTGTTAGCCCCTAGGTAAAAAGATACTGCGGGTAAGACCTCCAATGCGTTGGTCAGATTCCTTTGATGTATGCAAAAAACATCCGAGACATCTTTAGAGGAGTGCTTGTCACGCGCTGGACTTCCGTAGCCCAAAACAGGGTCCGCTGGAGACGAAGTTGTGACCCACAGCTACGCTGAGGAACAAGTCATTAAGATCAAGCACCTTTCATTTCATAGTTGATCTCATTCGCTGACACCCACACCTTAGCTTTTTTCATCTCCTTATTCTTTGTGGGTTCCATTCTAGGTCAGTCTGGCTATACTTTCATCAGTCTTCTTGATAGCATAAATAATGTGTCATCACATCGAATATTAAATATCACTCACTGATTCTTCCACATTCACCTAGCTTTCACTATCTCCTTATCCATTGCTGGCTCCACTCAAAGGCTTGCCTGTTATACTTTACAATGTTCTTGAGAGTGTAGCCTGTCAACTGCATGATATGATACCACCACAACATTAGTTGCACATTCTTTCAGTTCCCTGTAGAGCATAGGCCATCAAAGACCTGTTATGTTTGTTTGTGTCTTAAAGTTTATACAGGAAGGGCTAGCCAACACATTAATCAACTCTCTTACAACATTCCTGGCAGGTTACAATATTAGCATTCTTTGCTCCCCTTTTGGGCCCCAACAAATACATAATCAAAATATACATATGTTATCTCATTCTGCTACTGCTCATATGCTTTTCTTACTCATCTTCCTTTTTTCCTGTGTTCCACTGAAAGACCTGTCTGGCTACACCTTCAACATTCACCCTGAGAATGTGGTATACCCACTAACTGATGTATTATTCTCACATCACTGAAATACTGATTCTTGGTGATGATTTTTGACAATGAGGAAATCACTTAATTAACTTGCACCTCTCTTTCCCTAAATAGATATCCAGACAGCTACTATGGATCAGTCATGCAGAATCCAACAAACATCGAATCATCAATGACTCCAAAAATCTAGAATTGCCCATGACTCCAAAAATAGGGAGTCATCCATGACTCTAGAAATTAAAAAACATCTATGACTAAAATAAACTAATAATTATCCATGACTGGAAACATCAAGCAGCTACTCCGCAACTCCAAAAATAGGGAGTCATCCATGACTCTAGAAATTAAATAACATCTATGACTAAAATAAACTAATAATTATCCATGACTGGAAACATCAAGCAGCTACTCCGCAACTCCAAAAATAGGGAGTCATCCATGACTCTAGAAATTAAAAAACATCTATGACTAAAATAAACTAATAATTATCCATGACTGGAAACATCAAGCAGCTACTCCGCAACTCCAAAAATAGGGAGTCATCCATGACTCTAGAAATTAAAAAACATCTATGACTAAAATAAACTAATAATTATCCATGACTGGAAACATCAAGCAGCTACTCCGCAACTCCAAAAATAGGGAGTCATCCATGACTCTAGAAATTAAAAAACATCTATGACTAAAATAAACTAATAATTATCCATGACTCAAAACATCAAGCAGCTACTCCGCAACTCCAAAAATAAAGAATTAGCTATGACTAAAAAATATTAAGAATCCATTCATGACTCTGAACAACAATGAATTGTCAATTAGTTTTTCTTTCAAAATGTATCTTGCATGATACAAAAAGTGTTTAGAATCGTGCGATTCTATAAATCAATAATCATTAACGACTTCAAATAACAGTATTATCCCTATTTCCAAAATAACGATTCATCAAGTTCTGAAAATCAAGTTCATCTCCAAGTCCAGACATCTAGGATCACAAGGTGTTTTAGGCCGTCTGCTACTATCAAGTTCATCTCCAAGTCCAGACATCTAGGATCACAAGGTGTTTTAGGCCGTCTGCTACTATCAAGTTCATCTCCAAGTCCAGACATCTAGGATCACAAGGTGTTTTAGCCATCTGCTACTATCAAGTTCATCTCCAAGTCCAGACATCTAGGATCACAAGGTGTTTTAGGCCGTCTGCTACTATCAAGTTCATCTCCAAGTCCAGACTTCTAGGATCACAAGGTGTTTTAGGCCGTCTGCTACTATCAAGTTCATCTCCAAGTCCAGACTTCTAGGATCACAAGGTGTTTTAGGCCGTCTGCTACAACTTTACCCTAAACAAAATGTTAGTCACATGACACAGGTGAAGAGCTACGACGCAATCTTTGTCCCCTGATCAACATGGTTTCTCCCATTGCTTGGAGACCAGGAACTGTATGAGCCATTAATAGCTACATTTGTCTTTCTTTCTGCCACCTCCCCCAATATCAGTGTGGGTGTGTCCACTTTGGCGCCAGATTCTGTTTTCCCATCTTGGTGCAAGCTAGATGCCATGAAATAGCTGTTCTCCATAGACAATGATGTGGGGAGTGGTAGGAGACCCAGAACCTCTTTCACAGCTTCTGGAAGCTTCTTGTACTCCTTCAACTGCAAGAAGATCCCCTCAGCCTTGCAGAGAGTTTCCTCCAATGGTATGGACAGGCTGATGTCATTGATATGCTGCAAACAGACAAGGTTGGAACCATTTTTATTTATTTATATATTACAAATAAAACCTTAGATGTGAAGGCTAAGGCCTCAGTGCAACATTCTGAAAAATACACAGCAATCTCCGTAGTGGTAAACTTACTGAGAAGCCTAACAGAGCCGGAAGATGCAACAGTGAAAGAGATTGTTATCCTCATAGTACTTAGCCAATCTGGCAAGGTCTGTAGTGAGTTCATTTTCCCTAAGCAGTAATTGTCGTGTCGTCTGCATATGTGAATTGTCCAGTGCATGGACTGATCAGTTCATCAATTATGTAAACATTGTACAGCGAAGGTGCCAGACCGGCAGTCTATTTTTAGAGTTCGTACAGCAACTACTTTTTATTTTGCCTAAATTTAACTACCTGGGTCAGACACCAATCATTTGTGATCTTGTATATCTTTGATAGGAGTAGGCTATCACAGTAACTTATCTGGGTGAGACTGGCTCACTACCATTGTTTTTCTGCATATTTACAATACCCTGTTGAGACAGGGTGTTTTGGTCACTAGGGCAAACGCCAACGTTGTTCAATCAGTATATCATGCTCTCATGCACAACCCTGTTGAGACAGGGTGTTATGGTCACTAGGGCAAACGCCAAACGTTGTTCAATCAGTATATCATGCTCTCATGCACAACCCTGTTGAGACAGGGTGTTATGGTCACTAGGGCAAACGCCAAACGTTGTTCAATCAGTATATCATGCTCTCATGCACAACCCTGTTGAGACAGGGTATTATGGTCACTAGGGCAAACGCCAAACGTTGTTCAATCAGTATATCATGCTCTCATGAGCTACCCAATCATCTTCAACAAAATTATTTTTTACAAGAAGGTTAACTTCTTCATCTTCTTCGCTCATCCTCAGATCAAGGTTCTGGTTACTCTTATAAAGGACACCATTGTTTGTAAGGCTATTTCATCTATATACAGCTTTTGTCTCATATCTGTCTTACAAGGCCAGTTTTGTTTTCTCTTTTCCTGCATGACTTTGCAGCTTTGCAGGACGTGTTCCACGGTCATGGTATGCTCCCCACATCGGCACCTGTCATCTGTCCCAATCCTCATTTTGTTGTAAAGATGACCCTTGAGTCTGTTATGCCCAGTTCTCAGTCTGAAGATGATGACTTGCTCTTCTCTAGTTAAGTTATAGTAGCTGTCTTCTTTTCAGAAGTCAGGGTGTTGATTAGCCCATTTTACCCTGAAAATGGCTTTAATTATGGTCTTGGCTTCATTATATGTAATGCTCAGGTCTGTCTGTGGGGATGCTCCTCCGCTCTTTGCTAGTTTGTCTGCAGATTCATTGCCTTCAATATTGCAGTGGGATGGGATCCACTGTATGACCAACAGCTGTGTCAGGGAGAACATACATTGCTCGAGATCTTCATCTTTGTGTTGTTTTAGCACTGCTATTTACTGACGCGGCATCAGTCAGGAATACTATGTTTTCTTGGTGGATATCTTTATCTTGGATTACAAGCTCAGCTGCGGCCTTCAGTGTCTCTGTTTCTGCAGGGAAATTATTGGAATATGTTCCCGTTGTTAATTCTAGAGTTTTTTTCTTCTCCATTCCTTAGTCTGTAATAGACCCCTCCACTGGATGTGGCTTTGTTAGACGAGCCATTTGTATATACGTGTATCCATATTTCTGGTGGGTATACTCTCCTAAGATATTCTTCTGTGATAAATTTCCCTTCTGAATCTGTCTGTTCCATTTTTCCATATTCCCTCTATGGTTTCCACCATCTCAGGGAACTTTGCTTTTTCCATTGTGGAATTTGGGATGTTTGTGTTAGATTTCCAAATTTCCAGCAATGAAAGAAACTGATCACACATCTTACTGTTCTTGACTGACGGCATCAACTGCGGAGCATGACCTCCACAGCGCCAGTTATAATTCTCATTTATGACGCTAAATGACCTAAGACCAGAACTTTGTCAACTATGTTCAAATCGAGAAGAGTCATAGTACAGTGGGTCTCATCCCACTGTAACATTCAAGGTTAACGAGGAGTCAGTCAGACGGGCGAAGGAAGGTGGAAGGTTACCTCAACTAGATTCAAGTGCGACTTACGAAGAGTCCAAAAGGTTTATTAGGGCCAGATACATGGCCAAATGGGAAACAGAGCATACTGGCTACACAAGAAATGATGCTTAATACCAGTTGAACAGAAGAGAGCAGGTTGTGGTCTTCAGACTCTGCATAGGCCACAACAGACTGAGGTACCATCTATTCAATAAACTGAAGATAGGTGGCACTGACGAATGCACCTGTGGTACAGGGAAAATGAACGCTGAACATCTGCTGCAAAATTGCCCGACATACGAGGACCAGAGAAAGCACATGTGGCCATCACCAGTGCCAACACTAGACAAGCTCTATGGCAGTGTCGACAGCCTCAGGATGAACACTGCTTTCTTTGAGCAAATTCAAGTTGACGTCTGACAGTGTACACAAGAAGAAGACCTGTGAAGCTGATACAAGTGACGTACATTAAGTCCAGGACAATCTTACCGTAAGGATTTCAGTAAACTGTGAGCAAATTCAAGTTGACATCTGACAGCGTACACAAGAAGAAGAAGAAGACTTGTGAAGCTGATACAAGTGACGTACATTAAGTCCAGGACAATCTTACCTTAAGGATTTCAGTGAAGCCAAATTTATTTTCTATCAAAGTTGATTTCTCAGAGTCCAACACGGCCAGTGAGATGATGAGGTGGAAGTTTTTGCAGGGTCGATCAGTCCAGAGCACCTAAAGAGATGACCATTAACCATCAATCAATCAATCAAAACATTAACAGCTTCCTGGTGAACACATGCTTCAACATATACATACAAGGTGATCAAATGTTTGCCTTTCTATATCTGTTATAGTTTTTGTAGCTGAACCCCTTAATCAGTGGTTGTGTCCATAAATACCGTATTCTCTGAGCCACCCATTCGTCGGTGTGATGGATGGACCATTATTTTAAGGTGCAGTTTGGGCTGTACTGCTTGAATTTTGGCCACAATATAGTGACATCTACACAGTTCAGGCATTTCTGGAAATAACAAATATGGTTCCGGCCACATTGAAGCATGTTTCTCAATGTTTTTAAATTAATTTTTGTGACAGAAAAGCGTTTAGAAAATTTGGGAAATTGGCACTTTAAAAGGTTAACAACAGAACGATAAATTAGACTATAACAGGTTTTTTTAAATACAGCCACCTACAATAACACGAGGGCATAGCTACAAGCTGACTAAAGAGAGGTCCAGGTTAGATATTAGGAAATATATTTTTAGTCAGAGAGTGGTGTCTGCTTGGAATGCATTGCCAGGGGAGGTAGTGGAGGCAGGGACAGTTAATGCATTTAAGAATAAACTGGATGCGCATAGCTTTTAGAGCAAGGTGATGTAAATGTAACTGGTTGTATACAGACTCTGCAGGGTCTTCTAAACCAGTATAAAGACGTTAAGTTAAGAACAAGCCATCGACAGTATTCTCAAGGATATGGAGAATGATGAATCGGGTTGAGATAGTGACTATTCTTAATAGGGCAAGTGATTATTTGAATGATGACATGTGTCATTTGGATTATTACTGATTATGATCAAGCTTGATCTATTTCTGTCCTTCGAAGGATCACAGAGTGTGGTCTGAGGGGCTGTCCCATATAATCTATCACGTAAATTTGATACAGGATGGTCTTTAGTAAACATATTCCACAATATACTGACATAACATGCATTGAAGATTTTCGGAGGATGGTCTTCAGTAAACATATTCCATAATATACTGACATAACATGCATTGAAGATGTTCGGAGGATGGTCTTCAGTAAACATATTCCATAATATACTGACATAACATGCATTGAAGATTTTCGGAGGATGGTCTTCAGTTAACATATTCCATAATATACTGACATAACATGCATTGAAGATGTTCGGAGGCCGGTCTTCAGTAAACATATTCCATAATATACTGACATAACATGCATTGAAGATGTTCGGAGGATGGTCTTCAGTAAACATATTCCATAATATACTGACATAACATGCATTGAAGATGTTCGGAGGATGGTCTTCAGTAAACATATTCCATAATATACTGACATAACATGCATTGAAGATGTTCGGAGGATGGTCTTTAGTAAACATATTCCATAATATACTGACATAACATGCATTGAAGATGTTCGGAGGATGGTCTTCGGTAAACATATTCCATAATATACTGACATAACATGCATTGAAGATGTTCGGAGGATGGTCTTTAGTAAACATATTCCATAATATACTGACATAACATGCATTGAAGATGTTCGGAGGATGGTCTTTAGTAAACATATTCCATAATATACTGACATAACATGCATTGAAGAAGTTCGGAGAATGGTCTTTAGTAAACATATTCCATAATTTACTGACATAACATGCATTGAAGAATATACTGACATAACATGCATTGAAGATGATCGGAGGATGGTCTTTAGTAAACATATTCCATAATATACTGACATAACAAGCATTGAAGATGTTCAGGTCAGTTAATTTGAGATAGAATAAAGACAGTTTTGTCATAGTAAATAGCTTCCTCAGATGTCTACCTTGTATATATTTTCTCAGGAGTAAAAGGAATTACGATTTAGCAGACCAGGTGGCCAGAGCTCAAAGCAAAACATTTTCTACATTAGCCCCATGCCTGACCTTCCTTAGTCCCCTCTTACAATATGCCTGGCAGGTTACAGTGTCAGTATTCTTTGCTTCTCTTTTGGGCACCACTAACACTTGGATGTGATCAAATAGTAGGCCTTCATAAAAGATATGTATATAATTTTGTAACCTACATATTTTAGGACAGTCCAACAATAGCAGATATTGCTGTTAGGGATAAAGTGTTAGATTCATCATACTAGGTATCAGCTTTTTTTTAGAAGTAGTGGCCAGCCGTAGTGTGGTAAAAGGGTAGCTGGAGTGTGGTAAAAGGGCAGCTGGAGTGTGGTAAAAGGGCAGCTGGAGTGTGGTAAAAGGGCAGCTGGAGTGTGGTAAAAGGGCAGCTGGAGTGTGGTAAAAGGGCAGCTGGCATGTGGTAAAAGGGCAGCTGGCTGACCACAGCTGCGGTTCAAAGATGCATGTAAGCGGGACATTAAGGCTCTGGATTTGGACCTGGCATCTTGGGAAGACATAGCTGCAGACCAATCCAAATGGAGATGTAAGCTGAAGAGCCACCTCAGGCTGGGCGAAAATAAGACAACACAGGGAAGTGAAGAGACAACACAGGGAAGTGAGAAGATAACACACGGAAGTGAAGAGACAACACAGGGAAGGGAAGAGACAACAGGGAAGGGAAGAGACAACACAGGGAAGTGAAGAGACAACACAGGGAGGTGAAGAGACAACACAGGGAAGGGAAGAGACAACAGGGAAGGGAAGAGACAACACAGGGAAGTGAAGAGACAACACAGGGAGGTGAAGAGACAACACAGGGAGGTGAAGAGACAACACAGGGAAGGGAAGAGACAACAGGGAAGGGAAGAGACAACACAGGGAAATGAAGAGACAACACAGGGAAGTGAAGAGACAACACAGGGAAGTGAAGAGACAACACAGGGAAATGAAGAGACAACACAGGGAAGTGAAGAGACAACACAGAAAAGTGAAGAGACAACACAGGGAAATGAAGAGACAACGCTGAGAGGAAAAAGAAAACCAAAATCTCAGTAGAGAGTTGCTACTCCAAGGTTGCATCAACCTATAGTCCGAAACCGCTGAAAATGATTAATACTACTACCACGACCAGGAGACCTGTATCAGCCACACTCTCCTCCATCATCTAGTTAATACTGGTACAACAACTTGAAACAACAAACAACCAACAATGTTTAGAACTCTACTACTAACCTCCCATAATCTTTGGATCTCGTGGAAATGGAATTCTCGCTTGAACAAAATTAAAATCCACCGGAAACAAAAGTAGAAGTTTCCAGAATCGTGGCTTTCTGTAAGACACAGGATCAACGTCAAAAGTAAGATGAAAGTTTTATGCCAACAATGAAAGAACCACGAATACATCAACAAAAACAGCCAAGGTTTACACAACAAAGGGCAAACAAAATGGCTGCAGTTCTACATACAGACAAATCAAATGTTTGTAGTTCTACATACAGACAAATCAAATGTGTATGTGACTAATTGTAGTTCTACATACAGACAAATCAAATGTTTGTAGTTCTACATACAGACAAATCAAATGTGTATGTGACTAATTGTAGTTCTACATACAGACAAATCAAATGTGTATGTGACTAATTGTAGTTCTACATACAGACAAATCAAATGTGTATGTGAATGATTGTAGTTCTACATACAGATAAATCAAATGGTTGTAGTTCTACATACAGAGAAATCAAATGTGTATGTGAATGATTGTAGTTCTACATACAGATAAATCAAATGGTTGTAGTTCTACATACAGAGAAATCAAATGTGTATGTGAATGATTGTAGTTCTACATACAGACAAATCAAATGTGCATGTGAATAGTTGTAGTTCTACATACAGATAAATCAAATGTGCATGTGAATAGTTGTAGTTCTACATACAGACAAATCAAATATATATGTGAATGGTTTCAGTTCTACTTACAGACAAATCAAATGGTTGTAGTTCTACATACAGATAAATCAAATATGTATGTGGGTGGTTGCAATTCTACATACAGACAAATCAAATGGTTGTAGTTCTACATACAGACAAATCAAATGTGCATGTGACTGATTGTAGTTCTACATACAGACAAATCAAATGTGCATGTGACTGATTGTAGTTCTACATACAGACAAATCAAATGTGTATGTGAATGATTGTAGTTCTACATACAGATAAATCAAATGGTTGTAGTTCTACATACAGACAAATCAAATGTGCATGTGACTGATTGTAGTTCTACATACAGACAAATCAAATGTGCATGTGACTGATTGTAGTTCTACATACAGACAAATCAAATGTGTATGTGAATGATTGTAGTTCTACATACAGATAAATCAAATGGTTGTAGTTCTACATACAGACAAATCAAATGTGCATGTGACTGATTGTAGTTCTACATACAGACAAATCAAATGTGTATGTGAATGATTGTAGTTCTACATACAGATAAATCAAATGGTTGTAGTTCTACATACAGACAAATCAAATGTGCATGTGACTGATTGTAGTTCTACATACAGACAAATCAAATGTGTATGTGAATGATTGTAGTTCTACATACAGATAAATCAAATGGTTGTAGTTCTACATACAGACAAATCAAATGTGCATGTGACTGATTGTAGTTCTACATACAGACAAATCAAATGTGTATGTGAATGATTGTAGTTCTACATACAGATAAATCAAATGGTTGTAGTTCTACATACAGACAAACCATATGTGTATGTGAATGATTGTAGTTCTACATACAGATAAATCAAATGGTTGTAGTTCTACATACAGACAAACCATATGTGTATGTGAATGGTTGAGGTTCTACATACAGACAAATCATATGTGTATGTGAATGGTTGAGGTTCTACATACAGACAAATCAAATGGTTGTAGTTCTACATACAGACAAACCATATGTGTATGTGAATGGTTGTAGTTCTACATACAGACAAACCATATGTGTATGTGAATGGTTGTAGTTCTACATACAGACAAACCATATGTGTATGTCACTGAGTGGGGGAATAATGAGTAGAATCAAAGAACCGTAAATCTTTTGTCTTAGATTCTCAGTCAATGACTGGCATATCGTTCAGTGACCATCAAGCATGATTTTGTCTTTACGGGTAGCAACAAACTCCCTCCACTTCATCCTGTCTGCAGCTATCATTTCTTGTTCTTATTGACGTTTGTCCTAAAAAAGAGCATGGTGTCATAGTTTACAGCAAACTGTTATCCAACCTTTTTGGACAGATAGATCCGGATCACTCTCCATTTCTGGGACCGGGTTTTTCTTCCCTATTCTCTCTGCCAGATGCCATCTTTCCATACAACTTGTCTAAGGGAGACTCATCATACTGTCTGGCCTGACACGTTTTACTTGCTCCAATTTCACTCCGACAACAGGAAGAGGGCCACTGCTACATTTGGCTTCCTTGAGGAAAAAAGGCTGCCACTTGGAAGTAGAATAGGGTCTTGGTCAGCTATGGGTCACTGACTCTGAACCAAGCAACCAGCTATGAGTCACTGGCTGCTGTCAGCTCATTCGTGCTGTGTCTTCAGCCCTCATGTCTGATCCAGATATAAGCAACCAGCTATGAGTCACTGGCTACTGTCAGCTTATTCGTGCTGTGTCTTCAGCCCTCATGTCTGATCCAGATATAAGCAACCAGCTATGAGTCACTGGCTACTGTCAGCTCATTCGTGCTGTGTCTTCAGCCCTCATGTCTGATCCAGATACAAGCAGCCAGCTATGAGTCACTGGCTACTGTCAACTCATTCATTACTGCATCAAAAGAACAGCCGGCCAACCCCGGTTAAGGTTCAAAGATGTGTGTAAGCGTGACATGAGACAGTGGACATGAGACAGTGGACATGAGTCAGTGGACATGAGTCTGACATCCTGGGAAGACGAAGCTGCAGACAGATCCAAGTGGAGATGTACTCTGAAGAGCCACCTCATGCTGGGTGGAAGCTCTTGCAACAATTGCAAATGTTCTAGATACTAGGAAATATTTTGTTAGTCAGAGAGTGGTGAATACTTGGAATGCAATACCACAGGAATTAGGAGGCAGGGTCAATTAATGCATTTAAGAATAAACTGGATACACAGTTATTTTTAGATCGTGAAGTAAAAGATACTGGTTATATACATACTCTGAAGAATCTTCTAAACCAGTATAAAGATGTTAAGTTAAAACGGAGAAGTGAAACAATAAAGGAGAAAGAAAAGCAAAAAACTCCGTAAAAAATTACCACTCCAAGGTCGCATCAGTCATGACTGAAAGGGAGGACCGCCACCACAGGGAGTTGGAAAGGTAATTGATTGATAATGACTGATTGAAAGGAGAGATGAACAAATCTTGATCTTGATGAGCCGTTCTTCAGCATAGCTGCAGGTCCTAACTTCGTCTCCAGCAGACCCTGTCAGGCCACAGAATTTCAGTGTGCGGTAAGTGCTCCTCTAGAGGCATCTCGGATGTTTCAGCAAGGGAGTCTGACCAACTCATTGCAGGTTTTCGTGCCTTGAGGGTACCAGACTGCTGTCGCTGTGCTCCATCGACCATCAACAGGGTCAATCGTCTTATGCCAGAATGTGGGGACCTTACAGACGTTGGTTCCGGAGAGTGATTCCGACCAATCGTCTCTCGAGGGAGGCCTGGGTCACTCTCAATTTGTCCTCTAGTGATTTTGTTAGTGTCCACGCCTCAGCACCCTAGCACATCGCAGGAAGTTTAGTGGAATTAAAGAGGGAGTCCTCGTCATGGCAATCGTCTAGGACCGTGTTAATAGACGAGAAGGCTGCTCAACTCATGCAGCGACATCTTGTCATTCAGGTTCTAGGTCATTCTCTATATTGAGAAGGCGCCCAAGATAGAAGTACTCACTGACTCTCTAATAGGATCTCGCCACGAGATGAACAGACAAATTATGATTATTGTTAACAAAAACCATTTCAAGTTTTTGTTATGTCTGTATCTCTGGTGGTCTGAATTTCTAACATCTGGATTTATAAGTTTTTACAGAGGGAGCCGCGTAGCGGACTGGCTTCGCATCTTAGTGGTCCTGGGTTTATTCCCCAGTTGAGACAGTAGTGCTTTTTTTTCAGACCGCAATAGTACCCGGGTCGACCCAGCCTTAAATGGGTACTGGTTCAGTCCGGGAAGTAAAAGCGACGAGGGAGAGGAGATGGCTACCGCCCTCATATAGCCTTTGAAATGTGAGATTGCTAACAACTCACACCCCTACGGCAGTAATGCTATGGGTTACTTTACTTTACTTACAGAACACGATAAGCAAACTTACCCAAATATGAGCATAATTCTGGGTCATATATCTGCATAAGCTTGTGAATCTGGGACAGCTGTACCTTCATCCCGTTCTGGTCCATCTCAAAGTTATGGCACTGTGTTGATGATAAAGTCCAGCTTACAATGACCACTAACAACCTTAATCATGTTATTAACCCTACCAGACTTAAGGCCCTGAACCCAACTGTCCCCCATTCCTGGGTTCCAGAGCATTAACCCTACCAGACTTAAGGCCCTGAACCCAACTGTCCCCCATTCCTGGGTTCCAGAGCATTAACCCTACCAGACCTAAGGCCCTGAACCTAACTGTCCCCCATTCCTCGGTTCCAGAGCATTAAAGAGAAAAAAACAACATGATATAGAAAAATGTTAGTTACATGCAAACAAGTGGTTAGAATAAGATGTAACTTGGAGACATTGTAGAAAATAGGCTTACCTTTCATCTAGCGTCAATATTCCACCTTTGCGTGCCAATCCACCCAGCAAAAGGCAAAGAATCTGTCTCGAGTCATAAAACATTTCGAAATCCGGGAGTAAACACAACAAAGATCCCTCATTTGTCCAATAATCCTGATTGCTGGGCTTTATACATGAGTATTCCATATAGATCCTCAGTCCAAGAAAAGCCTTCATCTCATCACTCGAGCTCTCACTGTCTGTTTCACTTCAACAAAGTCTGAATCAACCAAATTATTGATCACCTGTTGGACTGTCATAAGCCTAGACTTACTTTGCTTTCCTGTTGAAGTGCTTGGTTCATCAGCCATTTGTTTCATTGTAAATTTTCCGAATTTGTTCACGTTAAACCCCACAAAATCAATTCTAACATGGGGGCAGCCATTTGCAATGACTAATCACTAGGATTGACCACGATTGGTTGGTTATTTTTAGATTCTGACACATTTTATTACGTACTATCCAAATTACCGAAAATTAGGTCCAGCGGTTTAGCGGCAGTTAAGGAAATTACCGAAAAATTGGGACAGCGGTCTGGTAGGGTTAACGACCTACTGACTTATCTGGACTGATTTCTTCAGATTCCGCAGAAAAAGGCAGGAGGTTAGCGAGTCTACCAAAATGATTGGATAGAGCTTGACCTATATTTGAATCATCTGATTAGCGTAGTGGTAGAGCATTCACTTTTCACGGCACAGGGGTTTATTCCTGCTGTTAACACGCTCCAGTTAACCCAGGTGTAAATAGGCACCTGAATTAATGTTAAGGAAGGGAAGGCAGCTAGCCACCCCACCTCATAAACAAGCTGTGACCTAGTACAATGAAGTCTCTAACACTTCATCCCTGACAACAGCGTCTGCTATGGGAATACCCTGACTGTGGCCTATACTCCTAAGTCACAAGTCGTCCAAGAGGAAAGACTTGGCCAATGGTAGAACTTCTATAACTGTTTGGCATGTCGAATCCCTTAAATCGTTTATAATAATAATAGTTGCGTATTGACAGTACCAGACTTGTGCTGCGAGATGTGATCTCATATGACTGTAAAGTTCAATCCTGGCATGGCAGACTCATCACACTTGGGACACACATGTGAGGAGTTGGCTGTGAGATCAATGTGCGTTCTGTTTTTTTGAACGGCTCATTTTCTTGCGTATCAACATAAATCTCTCTTCTACCCTGAGGTGTAGAGTCTTCTACCTTATGTAGTCTCTCCTCTTCTACCCTGGTGTGTAGAGTTTTCTACCTTACTTAGTCTCTCCTCTTTTAACCTCAGGTGTAGAGTCTTCTACCCTACTTAGTCTCACCTCTTTTACCCTGGGTGTAGAGTTTTCTACCTTACTTAGTCTCTCCTCTTCTACCCTGGGGTGTAGAGGTTTGCCAGAGAGAATGTCAGGCTGTTCTATCCAGTCTCCCTCTATCCAGTCTCCCTCTATCCAGTCTTCCTCTTCTAATCCTTGGTTTCACAAGTCAAATATTGTCATTCCAGCAGACTGGGGTCAACTTCAGGGTCTGGATGCCTAGCCACTCAAGACGGTTGTGGTAGCTAGGGCTTCTTTCATTCTGCAGTGTGCAGACTAGATTTGTCTTCCACCACGATAGAAAGAACATATGCCCCCAGGTTATTTGAGTCGGCTTTTGTGGGTTCTGGTGAATGCCCTTGACACACTTCCATAAAACTAGAACGGTACATGGGCGGAGTGTTAAAAGCCATTTTTGGTTTCTTGCTTATTTCTCTTTTGCAGAGTTTTTTATTTTAATGGCACGGAAAGGTGTACTGATTTCTGTTTTTGCGTGATAAATAATGTTTTTATACCTCTTTTAATGTTTCTTACAGCATCAAGGTCTTTGAACTGACTAAATATTCTCCGCATGTTAAATTTTGGGCTGTCTTCTTGAGCTGAACTTATGAGAGCCCAGTTTTGCCCGTCCAATCTAATCTATCCCTCTTTCAATGACCTTAGAAGAAAGTTTCACTCTTGTATTTCCTGCCCCATATAATATTTGGGGCCGGATGGATGCATAGCGAAGTGGTTAATAAATACGGCTCACAATCCAAACATGCATATTAGGCTGTAAGGAAACAAAACGAGAAATAAACTGTTAGCTATCCAGACTGGGCGAGGTTCACAAAGCTAAATGTTGGAAAGCCTTCTATGTTACAGGGATTTCTCTAAGTGTTATATAACTAACTACATTCCCCCCAAACATCAAATAGACTTTGATACTTTTGATGTTTCAAATGAGAATATTTGCCCTCACATTACAATGAAACTGAAGTGGCATGCAGTACTGACCACTCTCTCCATGGCTCCAGCAAAACACCAAAAGGCCTCCACCTCATTTTCCATGACCACAAGTACCGGAGACAGGATGTCACTCATGCCCTGCACATAACCTGAGGAATAAGCAGATGGAATATTGAGCAGCCATATATGTCAAACCCCGATACAGACCTCTCAGATTTTTTAGGGAAATAGATGTGACGAGAGAAGTCGAAGATAGACGATCGGTTTAACAAGGGACATCAGTTTGGTTATTTGAGGGATAAATTATACTGTGACAAGAGAAGTGGTTTAACAAGGGACATCAATTTGGTTATTTGAGGGATAAATTATACTGTGACAAGAGAAGTGGTTTAACAAGGGACATCAATTTGGTTATTTGAGGGATAAATTATACTGTGACAAGAGAAGTGGTTTAACAAGGGACATCAATTTGGTTAATTGAGGGATAAATTATACTGTGACAAGAGAAGTGGTTTAACAAGGGACATCAATTTGGTTATTTGAGGGATAAATTATACTGTGACAAGAGAAGTGGTACATGTATGAGAATGAATCTTTCCTTTGCAGATTATTAGAATGACAGTAAAGATGCTACAGAACCTGAGAAAATTATACCAGCAAACCAACAAAAAGTGAAAATTGTTGATAACGTGTGTTTTTCCCATGGCAGCATACGGCTGAAAAATGTGGACAGTTATTTAAACCTCAAGGAAGAGAATCAAGCCTTTCAAGTCAAAATTTTATAGAAAGGTTCCAGAATACCACGGACTGACAAAAAGAAGAATGCAGATATTCAACAAGATGTAGGCCTAGAGGAGATATGGTTCATAACTTTCATAATGAACAGACAATTGAAATAATTTGTTCAGATCAAAAGAAACAACTGTCTTGAGAGAGTGGTAATGGATGGCATGGTCTCTGGCCTTGCTTCATATCCAACTGTACACCTTGACCAGAATTTGTCAATACTAAAACAAAAGGAGTAACAGTGCTCAGAATGTTCTTGAGCTAGCTTTCCATGTGGGTTCCAGTCCAACACCTGCCTGCTTAAGATTATTAAGTTGCTTCCTTAACATTTTCCAGTCCAGCCAGCAGTTTAACCCTTTCCAAATACATCCAGCCAGTTTAACCTTTCCAGTGCAGCCAGCAGTTTAACCCTTTCCAAATACATCCAGCCAGTTTAACCTTTCCAGTGCAGCCAGCAGTTTAACCCTTTCCAAATACATCCAGCCAGTTTAACCTTCCCAGTGCAGCCAGCAGTTTAACCCTTTCCAAATACATCCAGCCAGTTTAACCTTTCCAGTCCAGCCAGCAGTTTAACCCTTTCCAAATACATCCAGCCAGTTTAACCTTTCCAGTCCAGCCAGCAGTTTAACCCTTTCCAAATACATCCAGCCAGTTTAACCTTTCCAGTCCAGCCAGCAGTTTAACCCTTTCCAAATACATCCAGCCAGTTTAACCTTTCCAGTGCAGCCAGCAGTTTAACCCTTTCCAAATACATCCAGCCAGTTTAACCTTTCCAGTCCAGCCAGCAGTTTAACCCTTTCCAAATACATCCAGCCAGTTTAACCTTTCAAGTCCAGCCAGCAGTTTAACCCTTTCCAAATACATCCAGCCAGTTTAACCTTTCCAGTCCAGCCAGCAGTTTAACCCTTTCCAAATACATCCAGCCAGTTTAACCTTTCCAGTCCAGCCAGCAGTTTAACCCTTTCCAAATACATCCAGCCAGTTTAACCTTTCCAGTGCAGCCAGCAGTTTAACCCTTTCCAAATACATCCAGCCAGTTTAACCTTTCCAGTCCAGCCAGCAGTTTAACCCTTTCCAAATACATCCAGCCAGTTTAACCTTTCCAGTCCAGCCAGCAGTTTAACACTTTCCAAATACATCCAGCCAGTTTAACCTTTCCAGTCCAGCCAGCAGTTTAACCCTTTCCAAATACATCCAGCCAGTTTAACCTTTCCAGTCCAGCCAGCAGTTTAACCCTTTCCAAATACATCCAGCCAGTTTAACCTTTCCAGTCCAGCCAGCAGTTTAACCCTTTCCAAATACATCCAGCCAGTTTAACCTTTCCAGTCCAGCCAGCAGTTTAACCCTTTCCAAATACATCCAGCCAGTTTAACCTTTCCAGTCCAGCCAGCAGTTTAACCCTTTCCAAATACATCCAGCCAGTTTAACCTTTCAAGTCCAGCCAGCAGTTTAACCCTTTCCAAATACATCCAGCCAGTTTAACCTTTCCAGTCCAGCCAGCAGTTTAACCCTTTCCAAATACATCCAGCCAGTTTAACCTTTCCAGTCCAGCCAGCAGTTTAACCCTTTCCAAATACATCCAGCCAGTTTAACCTTTCCAGTGCAGCCAGCAGTTTAACCCTTTCCAAATACATCCAGCCAGTTTAACCTTTCCAGTCCAGCCAGCAGTTTAACCCTTTCCAAATACATCCAGCCAGTTTAACCTTTCCAGTCCAGCCAGCAGTTTAACACTTTCCAAATACATCCAGCCAGTTTAACCTTTCCAGTCCAGCCAGCAGTTTAACCCTTTCCAAATACATCCAGCCAGTTTAACCTTTCCAGTCCAGCCAGCAGTTTAACCCTTTCCAAATACATCCAGCCAGTTTAACCTTTCCAGTCCAGCCAGCAGTTTAACACTTTCCAAATACATCCAGCCAGTTTAACCTTTCCAGTCCAGCCAGCAGTTTAACACTTTCCAAATACATCCAGCCAGTTTAACCTTTCCAGTCCAGCCAGCAGTTTAACCCTTTCCAAATACATCCAGCCAGTTTAACCTTTCCAGTCCAGCCAGCAGTTTAACCCTTTCCAAATACATCCAGCCAGTTTAACCTTTCCAGTCCAGCCAGCAGTTTAACCCTTTCCAAATACATCCAGCCAGTTTAACCTTTCAAGTCCAGCCAGCAGTTTAACCCTTTCCAAATACATCCAGCCAGTTTAACCTTTCCAGTCCAGCCAGCAGTTTAACCCTTTCCAAATACATCCAGCCAGTTTAACCTTTCCAGTCCAGCCAGCAGTTTAACCCTTTCCAAATACATCCAGCCAGTTTAACCTTTCCAGTCCAGCCAGCAGTTTAACCCTTTCCAAATACATCCAGCCAGTTTAACCTTTCCAGTCCAGCCAGCAGTTTAACCCTTTCCAAATACATCCAGCCAGTTTAACCTTTCCAGTCCAGCCAGCAGTTTAACACTTTCCAAATACATCCAGCCAGTTTAACCTTTCCAGTCCAGCCAGCAGTTTAACCCTTTCCAAATACATCCAGCCAGTTTAACCTTTCCAGTCCAGCCAGCAGTTTAACCCTTTCCAAATACATCCAGCCAGTTTAACCTTTCCAGTCCAGCCAGCAGTTTAACACTTTCCAAATACATCCAGCCAGTTTAACCTTTCCAGTCCAGCCAGCAGTTTAACACTTTCCAAATACATCCAGCCAGTTTAACCTTTCCAGTCCAGCCAGCAGTTTAACCCTTTCCAAATACAACCAGCCAGTTTAACCTTTCCAGTCCAGCCAGCAGTTTAACCCTTTCCAAATACATCCAGCCAGTTTAACCTTTCCAGTCCAGCCAGCAGTTTAACACTTTCCAAATACATCCAGCCAGTTTAACCTTTCCAGTCCAGCCAGCAGTTTAACCCTTTCCAAATACATCCAGCCAGTTTAACCTTTCCAGTCCAGCCAGCAGTTTAACCCTTTCCAAATACATCCAGCCAGTTTAACCTTTCCAGTCCAGCCAGCAGTTTAACACTTTCCAAATACATCCAGCCAGTTTAACCTTTCCAGTCCAGCCAGCAGTTTAACACTTTCCAAATACATCCAGCCAGTTTAACCTTTCCAGTCCAGCCAGCAGTTTAACCCTTTCCAAATACATCCTGTCTGGAAAGGAAATGGTTCAACTGCTAGCTGGACTGGAAAGGGTTAAACTTGGCTGGACTGCAAAGTGTTAAACTGCTGATTGAACTAGAAAGAGTTAGAGGGGTTTCTATGCATTTCAGCTTTTCCTCCCCAATCCCCAGATGCATTCATTGTTTTCTTCCATAGATGCCTCTGGTCATCTCATTGGAAGTATGCTGGACAGTTAGGTGTCTGCAGTTGCTGTCAATGATGCTTGCTTGTTTTCTAAACTCCTCATACTGAGTACTTTACTATTGTCAAATGTTCTCTGCTATCAGGTTTTAGTGACTCTTTTTGCATCGCAGGGCATACTGAAGAAGGTGGACCACGGTCCTCCTTGCCATAGTACTGTAATCACAGTTTCATTCAGGCACATTATGCGCCTTATGTTGGGGGCCACGGTAGCCCAGTGGTTAGTCCACTGGCTTCCCAGTCAGGCAATCAGAGGTCAATCCCCAGCTGGTGCAGGATTGTTTTTCTGATTGCAAACTGGCTCCTGTGGTCAACCCAGCAAACCAGTTCCTGTGGTCAACCCAGCAAACCGGCTCCTGGGGTCAACCCAGCTCCAGAAACTGGGTACCAGAAAAATCTGGGACGTAAAAGTGGCCAGCGTGACTCTGACCACATCATCCACTATGTGCCGTGGGTTACAAAATAATATGGGCCTTTATTTCCTGTGCGCGTGATAGGATCATTACTTTACTATGTGCCTTATGCCAGATAGCCAAATGTCGTCTAAACTTATGTCTTTTGCCTTTAAGCACCATGTTGGATCAAAGTTTTGTTGCAGGCCATCTCTACATCTCAATGGTGGGTATCCAGGGTGACGGTTAAAGGTGTATGGTTATAATGACAACACTTTATGTGTCCAGCTATTGTCAGGCATGCGTAGCACGTGGCCTGCCCAGCTGTACTTTCTTATTAACGCTGTTTCTACAAAACCATTGAAGCAAGGTTTGATGCCTGATGGCGGTGTTGCAGATGTGGTCTCATAGTGAAAGTGACAGTGTTCTACGCTCCATTGCTCGTTGAGTAGTTTGGAGCTGCACCATATACATTTTTCGTATGACCCACGCCTTGCAGCATATACCATGGCTGGTATGACCAGGCTGTTGGAGGTGTGAGCTCTCACATTGTTGTTTTTGATCTGTTGAAGTACCTGCAGTTGAAGCTGATCCACCCCGATGCTTACCTTCATGAGATCTCTTTATGCATGTCATGGGAGTTCACAGTTTCTTGGCCCAAGCATAAGTAGATGACCTAGTGCAACATACAACTTTATTCCATTCTACTCATCATTCAATTGTGAATATTTTAGAATAAAATATGTTTTCTTCTTCTGTGTCCATCCTGAAAAATATGTTTGTGACATTGTGCCATAGTTTACAGCAAAGCTGCGATATCTGTACCTTTCAGACTAGCACATTCAATTTCAGCAAGGCATTTTTAAGACTGGGTTTGCCTATCCTCTTCATCTCTTAATCAGGCTGCATGGTTGTAGTCTGTTATCAGGGCTGCCACTTGGAGGCGGATTTAAGATCTTAATGTAAGCAGCCAACTACGAGTCGCTGGATGCTGTCAGCATCTCAAACCCATTTATAATATGCGACATGTTAATGATACATTCAATCAATCAATCAAAGCCCGTCGGTCGTCTCGGTGCACAGGTCATTGACAACAACTCACCAACATACACAAGCCTGGGCTGCTCTTTCTGATGGAGATAAATTGCTCTTAAGTGAATTGTTTTGTGTTGGAGATTTATGGTGAAAGAAAACTTCCAGACTGAACACGTTAAGGGAGATGAGAATGATGTCTAGTCCTAGACGATAAGTATAGAGGTCCTGAGTTCACATCATGAATAACCCTTGGTAGTTGAAAATCGATAACAACCAGCTTGCTATCCACTGCCTGGGTACAAGTCTCCTGTCTCCTAGCAGATTTCACCACTGACATATCCTGCGGACTTCGTACTATGGTAGCAAACTTTGCTTTTTCATTACCACATTGTGTTTTTTTTAAAAGACAAGGATGTTGACCCTATTCTAAACCCCCCCCCCCCCCTCCCTGGAAGACCACGGTGTCCACCTTTGTATGATCCCTGCCCATGGATGCCTGTATCTGAGCACTGTAACTGCTAGTTTCGTAGCATTGCATTACATGATGTGGTTGCTAGCCCCATGCTCAACCCTCTTTAGTCACACTTTATGACATGCCTGGTAGGTTGTTTCGAATGCCCACAATGAGTAGGATTACCATGAAAAGGACGTTAAGTAGCAGGTTGCAGTAGCTTTCCTCACATCCCGAGCTAGCTGATGAAGATGGACCTGGGTCCTCCAGGGATATGTGCTATGCTTGGCTTAATTTACATGTCTCTCACTACTACAGGGATCTCGTCGATCTCTCACCTCGTTAGCCAGGCTGCCATGAAAACAGCCCATTTCCAGGGAGAAAGTCGAGGTGAGGGTCTTGTACAGTATTCTGAACAGTATGTTTCGCCTGACCAGACGTTAGTTTTCCTCCCCGCTTGGTAGGTTACAGCTACTCTTTCCAACTCAGGTACCACTGTAATAATGTCTTACCTAAATCAAAGTTGTAGACCCCGTATGTCATGAGGATATCATACAGCACTTGGAGATTTGCGTTCTTGTCACCACTGAAAAATTTCTGTGTTCTGTCTGTCCGCATAACATCTTTATCTGTAGAAGAAACATGCACTTTTGGTGACTCAAATACATGTCATCTTTATCTGTAGAAGAAACATGTACGTTTGGTGACTCAAATACATGACATCTTTATCTTTAGAAGAAACATGTACGTTTGGTGACTCAAATACATGACATCTTTATCTTTAGAAGAAACATGTATGTTTGGTGACTCAAATACATGACATCTTTATCTGTAGAAGAAACATGTATGTTTGGTGACTCAAATACATGTCATCTTTATCTGTAGAAGAAACATGCACTTTTGGTGACTCAAATACATGTCATCTTTATCTTTAGAAGAAACATGTACGTTTGGTGACTCAAATACATGACATCTTTATTTGTAGAAGAAACATGTACGTTTGGTGACTCAAATACATGACATCTTTATCTGTAGAAGAAACATGTACGTTTGGTGACTCAAATACATGACATCTTTATCTGTAGAAGAAACATGTACGTTTGGTGACTCAAATACATGTCATCTTTATCTGTAGAAGAAACGTACGTTTGGTGACTCAAATACATGACATCTTTATCTATAGAAGAAACATGTACGTTTGGTGACTCAAATACATGACATCTTTATCTGTAGAAGAAACATGTACGTTTGGTGACTCAAATACATGACATCTTTATTTGTAGAAGAAACATGCACTTTTGGTGACTCAAATACATTACATCTTTATCTGTAGAAGAAACATGCACTTTTAGTGACTCAAATACATGACATCTTTATCTGTAGAAGAAACATGTACGTTTGGTGACTCAAATACATGACACCTTTATCTGTAGAAGAAACATGCACTTTCGGTGTCAACCTCACTCACAGATTCATGACATCTACATTTCTCAGTAACCCTCTAGTAGAAGACTTTCCAACTCATGGTTTTACTCACACCACCAATTCACACAGTTCAAATGCTTGCTGAGTATGAAGTAGTTGTGTTTTAAAGAAAGTTCTTGAAACAATAAAACCCTTTAATGATAAGAGCAGAAGAGTGGATAACATTTTTATTAGGGATTAGAAGACAACTCTCAACGACTTTAGTCTCGCTTGTTTCCTCCTCTTTCCTTATTTAGTTAAATACTTTGGTTCACGGCAACTGGCTGGTTTATACAGATGACATTTACCAATAATTATTGTATTGGGGCTTCATTTGGGATCAAGACGCTGAGCACCGCATGAGCTGCAGTGGTCAGCAACCCATAGCTGACTGCTAGCGTCAGGGCCAGCGAACCATAGCTGCCAAGACCCTTCTACACCTCCACATGGTGATCCTGGATAACAGACTGCAGCAGGGCAGACTGGCTAAGGAGAAGGGATCGAAGAGGGAATGCTAACCCGGTACTCAAAAAATGCTTGCTGAAGTCGGATGTGTTGAACCGAAAGGTGCAAATATCGCAGCCAAGCTGTAAACTACGACACAACGCATTCCGTTCTCTGAACTACATTCTGCTACTTAAGCCCTTTCGGGGTTTGGTAGTGGGAGATTGAGAACGAACACAGAAGAAGAAGAAGGGGCTTCATTTTCACAGCCTAAATATTAAGGTTATGAGAATACATGGAAGTAATAATGATTGCACAGAATACTTAGACTGCACTATCCATAACAAAATATCATCTCCATCCATACCAAAATAGCATCTCCATCCATACCAAAATATCATCTCCATCCATACCAAAATATCATCTCCATCCATACCAAAATAGCATCTCCATCCATACCAAAATATCATCTCCATCCATAACAAAATATCATCTCCATCCATACCAAAATATCATCTCCATCCATACCAAAATATCATCTCCATCCATACCAAAATATCATCTCCATCCATACCAAAATATCATCTCCATCCATAACAAAATAGCATCTCCATCCATACCAAAATATCATCTCCATCCATAACAAAATATCATCTCTATGCATACCAAAATAGCATCTCCATCCATACCAAAATATCATCTCCATCCATACCAAAATATCATCTCCATCCATAACAAAATAGCATCTCCATCCATACCAAAATAGCATCTCCATCCATAACAAAATAGCATCTCCATCCATACCAAAATATCATTTCCATCCATACCAAAATAGCATCTCCATCCATAACAAAATATCATCTCCATCCATAACAAAATAGCATCTCCATCCATAACAAAATAGCATCTCCATCCATATCAAAATATCATCTCCATCCATAACAAAATAGCATCTCCATCCATACCAAAATATCATCTCCATCCATACCAAAATAGCATCTCCATCCATACCAAAATATCATCTCCATCCATAACAAAATAGCATCCCTATCCATTCAAAATATCATCTCCATCCATATCAAAATATCATCCCCATTGATACCAAAATATCATCTCCATCCATACCAAAATATCATCCATATCCAGATATTAACCCTAGATCAGAAAATGACTCATTCTAACCTATCAACCCTCTCCTCTCTTTCAGCAATGAGAATCTCTTCTCTTGTTCGGCCGAGATAGTCTTCCACTGAAGCTTCATTCTGAAGTAGTCATCTCTGAAACAGAAAAAAAATAAAACTATACTCCTTTGGTAATTTTTTTGCGTTCGCCTTATTTCTCAATTTTCCAAGGTATGTGCTGCACTACACGTTTTTATTTTGCGCCTGTCGGGCCAGTGCATCTGACTTCGGCATGCATTTTATGTAAAAGTCTGCTTGCTCCTACATTTACTAAGGGTTTGCTTCCGCGGATTAACGGCGGCCGGTGCTGTAATGGGGGGGTCGAACCCAGCACCTTCGGATTGTGAGCCATGTTACTTATCCACTAGCCCACGCCGTCCCAAACTACTTCTACAACAGAAAGAAAAGACAACTCTACTACTAAAATAGAGAGAAAAGACAACTCTACTACTAAAACAGAAAGAAAAGAAAAGTACTACTAAAACAAAAAAAAAGATTGCTACTACTACTACTGAAAGGAAAGAGAACTATACTACTAAAACAGAAAGAAAAAATAATATACTACTGAAGAAGAAAGACAATATAACTATTCTACTGAATCAAGATATATCAAGACCTGAATCAAGTAGTTTACTCAAGTGGTACTCAAGATGAAACAAAGAGTCCCAATCTAAGAATGTCATAAAATGTGACTACAGAGGGTTGTCATTGGGACTGGAAACTTCATCATGTAAAAAATATTACCATTTTAACCAGTCACTGCAGAAGCTCAGATACAGGCTTCCTGTAAAGGCACCAGCTACAGTTTGAAACCTATGCTCCACGTTGGAGCAAATGGGTGAATGGCTTGGCTTGGCTTCGTTCGTTCCCAATCTCCCGCTACCAAACCCTGAAAGGGCTTAAGTAGCAGAATGTAGTCCAGAGAACGGAATGCATTGTGTAGTAGTTTACAGCTTCACTGCGATACTTGCACCTTTCGGTCCAACACATCCGACTTCAGCAAGCATTTTTTTAGTATCGGGTTAACATTCCCTCTTCGATCCCTTCTCCTTAGCCAGTCTGCCCTTCTGCAGCCTGTTATCCAAGATCACCACGTGGAGGTGTAGAAGGGTCGTAGCAGCTATGGTTCGCTGACCCTGACGCTAGCAGTCAGCTAGGGGTCGCTGACCACTGCAGCTCATGCGCTGCTCCTCATCTTGATCCCAAATGGGTGACTGATTGCAAATGCTTGGAAAGAGGCTTCCTCTAAAAGAGACCCACTGCAGTGGTGGCTTATACTTCTCATTGGGACAAATAGATTAATTTATCTTCTTCTGAGGAGCATGTGGCCGAATGGTTTCGAGGCCTGCCTGCCGACAAGGAGGGCAGCGGTTCGAATCCCCGGTATGCCATATATTGTTTTTCTGTTGGGGGTGAAATAAACAAACATAGCCAGCACACGACGTGGCGACAGCAGTGGTGAAGCGGCCTGTAGTCTTCAGCCTTCAAAACCCCTCGACTACCCCAGCAATAGGGAAAGTGTCGTATGATTGTTTTATTTGTTTTTTTAAAATTATTTTTTGTGTTTTTTTTTATCTCTTTCTTCTGCGTTCGCCCTGAAAAGGATGTTGTGTGAGTTGATATGCACCTTTCGATCTGCCACATCTGGTTTAGCTGGCTTTTTTTGGATAACGAGTCTGCTTTCCCTATTCACTCAAGCAGACTACACTAGTGCAGCCTCTTTCCAGGGCAGCCACTTGGAAGCAGAATAGAGTCTTTGTCAGTTCTAGTTGGCTGACCCCGATGCAAGCAGCCAACTATGAGTCGCTGGCTGCTGTCAGCTCATTCCCCATGCTACATCTTCAGCCTTGAGAAGGTCAATGATAACAAATGCTTGGGAACAGGCCTGTGTTAGTGCTGCCAGCTGCAGTGGTGGTCTTTCCTTCACGTTGGGGTGATAATGTGATGATGATGATAATGATGGATTGGGTTATTTTTGTTCAAAGCTACTTCTGCTTGGTTCTTCACTCTTGGTGGTGCTTCTGTGGTAGCATGTTGCAGTGGTTCTTTTCACATCCCGAGGTGCAATGAAAAATGTGGGAATAGATCCACCTGGCTGTTATGCAACAATAGTCGTCTCAGTAGGCTCGCAGTTTTGATCCCGCATATCACATATATGGACACAGACATCCCAAGTGGTTTGCCGGGGGCCTTTGTGTATGACAAGGACAAGAATAGCACCACTGCCACACAGAGAGCATATCGTAAGAGGCGACTGACTGTGTGACATGGCATAACACCGACCATGGTTAGGTGGTTTGTTTAGAGCAGCATAGTTGGCGCCTAACAAGCTGCGGGTCTATTAAAATGGACTCGCACATCAGTTAACCACCCAACGTAGCGGAGTATAACCTTTAGCACGCTACAGTTTTTTTGCTAACATTTTCGCAACTTTATATTTCGCTATGGTAGTTTCAAAGCTTTTAACTTTCTTATTTGTCGGTCAATAAATATGAGTTTCTTGTGTGTAAAAACACAATTGAATAAAGAACTTGTTAATGTGTTATTGTTGTGTGTTTGTTAGTTTCTGAGATTCAAGAAGATGAAAATGTATTGAAAAAAAATATTTGGACTCAACAGCTAGGCCTAGTCGCTCCGATAGAAATCCATGGAAACAACAACTGTGTATCGATACTGTGTTTGTAATATCGACACAACTGTTAGTTTCCAATTCAAATGTAGTTTTTACATCTAAATAAACAAAATAAACAGGTCTACCCGATAAAAATCTTCCCCAATAACCTACTTCGTCTCTCTAAAAAAATTGGCTGGCTCCAGTCTGCCGAAATAAGAAGATAAATCGTTCAAAGTCAATTTGTAATCTGACATACAATACTTTTACCGGCAAAAAAAAACATGGGCAGATGGACGTGACGTATTCAGCATTAAAAACGGCTATGGGTCTCTGTAAAAATTTTTAAAACATTTTTTCGATATCAAATTTTGTTGGCCGAGTGTGTCAAAATAATTTTGACAGCCGCGCGCTAAAGTTTAAGCTGCTTAAGTCTAGCCCGCTAAGCAGGAAATCTTCTCCCGGCTGTATCCAGCAGATACCAGAGCTGGGATCTGCACAGAGGCATCTGCTTCTGTAGCAGTACATGCCGACTAAGAACTAAAAAGACATCCTATATAAGGACATAGACATCATATATAAGGACACAGAAATCACATTTATGGACACAGACATCACATATATGGACACAGAAATCACATATATGGACACAGACATCACATATATGGACACAGACATCACATATATAGACACAGACATCATATATATGGACAGACGTCACATATATGGCCACAGAAATCACATTTATGGACACAGACATCACATATATGGCCACAGAAATCACATTTATGGACACAGAAATCACATTTATGGACACAGACATCACATATATGGCCACAGAAATCACATTTATAGACACAGACATCACATATATGGCCACAGAAATCACATATATGGCCACAGAAATCACACATATGGACATAGACATCACATATATGGACACAGACGTCACATATGTGGACAATCCCAATCAACTTGTCACCCCCAAAGTGAAGGACAAGTCCCCACAACAAGTCCCTTTAAAAGAAAGCCATTTTCAAACATCTGTAAGCATTTCCCTTTTAGCTCCAATGTGAAGCATAGGTTTTAACAACATCTAGCCTCTTTACAGGAAGCCTGTATTCTACCTTTTGCCATCTTAGTTGACCTGTACTTCTACAAGAACAGATGCCCCTGTGCAGATTCTAGCTCTGGCATAAGCTGAGTATAATTGGGAGAAAGATTTCCTGCTTAGCGGGCTAGGCTCGTTGAGATTAGTGCCGCAGAGGGTGGTTAACCAATGTGCAAGTCCATCTTAATAGACTCAAACACTAGGGCAAAGTAGACCCACAGCCTGTTAGGCTTCATCTTAAAAAGTTACTCTTAACAAACCACCTAATCATGACCGGTGTTATGCCATGTCATACAGTTAGTCGCCTCCTACGACATGCTCTGTGGGGAGTGGTGCTGTTCTTGGTCGTTGCAGTGGCTGATTATAATGGTAATGGTTGTCTTTTTACATGATGCATCTGCCAGCCGCCTACACAACCTTCTTTAGTTGCCTTTTACATGCTTGGAAGGTGCCAACAACCCATGTCATCCCAGATACCACTCCGTTATCGGATAACACAAAACCATGATAACTTACACTTTTCTTTTTCTCTGTTCTAATCTCTGTTTGGATGTGGAATCCCACTCGTAGAAGCCAAGCAGAAACTTCCACACCTCTCCGCGGATGGCTGAATTCACACCCTATAGTTAGGAAGATATTTCTGGGTGAATTACAGCACCAAATAATCTAGACAGATTCAAAACAAATCATTATTTTATTGTGCACATTATCACTAAAACTGTTCAGTTCCTTGCGGAGCACAGGTCCATAAATACATGCCATGTCCTGAGTCATCCCCCCCCCCCCCCCCCCCCAAAAAAAAAAAAGACAGACTGGCAAAAGAAGGTGCAAGACTACCACAACCAGATACTAGTATGACATACAAAGAGTCAAAACGGCTTATTAGAGCTAGATACATGACCAAATGGGAAACAGAACATACTGGCTACACAAAAAACGATGCATATTACCAGTTGAACAGAAGAGAGCAAGTTGTGGTATTCAGACTTACTTCACACTGGCCACAATAGACTGAGGTACCACCTATTCAACAAATTGAAGATAGGTGGCACTGACGAATGCTCGTGTGGTACCGGGAAAATGACCGCTGAGCATTTGCTGAAAAACTGCCGACATACGAGGATCAGAGAGAGCAAATGTGGCCATCACCAGTGGCAACACTAGACAAGTTATATGGCAGTGTCGATAGCCTCAGGATGACCGCTGCTTTTTTCAAAAATATAAAGGTCGACGTCTGACAGCGTAAGAAGAAGAAGAAGAAGTTGGTTTACTCTTTTGTCTGCCCTGAAAAGGACATTAAGTGGCGGGTTGCAGTAGCTATTCTCACATCCCAAGCGTGCTGATGAAGGTGGACCGGGGTCCTCCAGGCGGTTGTGCTATGCTTGGCTTTGTCTACGAGTCGCTACACTACAGGGATCACGTCGATTCTTCACCCCCATTAGCCAGGCTGCCATGGAAACTGCTCGATTCCAGGGACGACTACGAGGAAACCGAGGTCAGGGTCTTGACCAGTATATTTTGCCTGACCCTGACTAACATGTCTAATCAGTATATGTTGCATGACCCTGCCTAACATGTCTGATCAGTATATGTTGCCTGACCCTGACTAACATGTCTGATCAGTATATGTTGCCTGACCCTGACTAACATGTCTGATCAGTATATGTTGCATGACCCTGCCTAACATGTCTGATCAGTATATGTTGCATGACCCTGCCTAACATGTCTGATCAGTATATGTTGCATGACCCTGCCTAACATGTCTGATCAGTATATGTTGCATGACCCTGCCTAACATGTCTGATCAGTATATGTTGCCTGACCCTGCATAACATGTCTGATCAGTATATGTTGCATGACCCTGACTAACATGCCTGATCAGTATATGTTGCATGACCCTGACTAACATGTCTGATCAGTATATGTTGCATGACCCTGCCTAACATGTCTGATCAGTATATGTTGCCTGACCCTGCCTAACATGTCTGATCAGTATATGTTGCCTGATAAGACATCGGTCTTCCTTCTCCATCAGAGAGACCTAAAAGAAAAATATCAAAGAGTGACAGGACAATCAAACGTGGAAATGCCCAATCTAAAAACAACGTAAGCTGCAGTTGTAGCAGTTAAATATCTCTTACCCCTCGGAAGATGATGTCCTTCAGCTCTTCCACTTTGCTGATCCTGCCTTCTGCATCAAAGAATGCGTTCCACTCCTGAGCAGTCAAAGGGTCAGACCTCCTGACCGCTGGCCGTGGAGGAAGCTTAGTCTGTGAAATAATACATAATCCAAGTTCAATGAGATTGACTGATGAATTATTTCTAAGCATTTAAACAAAGTAAGTATATCTGGACAATGCTAAAATGGGAGAAGACAACCTAGGTTATGACAGATTATGGGAAGACAAGGAATGGGACAGATGAATGAAAATTAAGAAATAATTGCAGAGCTACGTCCGCTACACAAAATGATAATTGGAGGAAGCATGTTCCCACATAAAAAGATACGTAAGGTCACATGGAGATCTCCAGACCATGTAACGGAAAGTCAGATTGATCACATCTGTGTTAGTCAAGCGTCCAAAAGTACACTACAAGATGTAAGAGTAAAGCGAGGTGCAGATGTAGCGTCAGACCACCACATGTTGCTGGGGATTCTGCAGCTCAAACTAATAAAGTACCCAGTACAGGGTCAAGGAGAACAAGATATAACGTACACTTATTGTAACACCAGGAGAAGAAGACATAATTTAGCTTAAGACTTAATAACAGATACCAAGTCCTACAAGAGCTATATGAGGATGAAGAAATGGACATTAATAGAATGTGGGACCAGGCTTAAGAGATGGGGAATAAGACATGGGAAGAAACTGTGGGATTTAAGAGAAACCAACACAAAGAATGGATCACAACAGAGACATTACATAAAACAGAAGAAAGGAAAAAGAAGAAAGCTATACTCAACAATTGCGGAACCCAAGCCACCAGAAGCCTAAGCCCCGAGAGGTGCGACCGGCTTTGATTGATTGAAGTATATCTGGAGGAGAGGTTTGCAAGCTGTTCACGAGTTAATATCAAGTAAACACATTTGAAATAAAGTACATTATAAATTGTTTTGTTTGTGTTCGCCTTATTTCTCTAGTCCTCACGGCAGTGTACATTGCACTATGTTTTTATGTTGCACCTGTCGGCGAAGTGGTTAAGCCGTTGGCCTCATGATCAGGTGGTGTGGGTTCGACTCCAGACTCCGCTGTCTTTTTCACGGGTGCTTGATGCGGAGTCCCCTGCATCTTGTAGTCGCCCTCTAGTCATCTTGTCCTTGACTTGTCACTGGGGTCGGGCGGCTCAAGGCGAGAGAGTGAGGATAAAAGGTAGCGCAGTTAATCCTTACTAAAAATAGCGCTAGCAAAATTAATTATGCCATCATCGTCTACGATGGACGGCGGCCTTTGCCTTTTTGTTGGCCCAGTGCATCCGAATTCGGCATGCATTTTATTTAAGGGTCTGCTTCCTCCTGCATTTTTTATAGCTTTGCTTCCCCGGGATAATGGACGGTGCTATAATGAGGAGCATCTTCAGGTTGTGAACCGTGCCACTTAACCGCTAGCCCACGCAGTACCCTCAAACTGTTGTGAATTTAAATAAAAATGTTGGAAACAGATTTTAAAGAAAGGTATGAAGGATGATAAAGATTTTTTAAAATGTCTTATTTTAAGTTGACATGTACTTCTGCAGTGGTAGATGCCCCCTGTGCAGGTCCCAGATCTGGTATGAGCTGGATGTAGCCGAAAAGAGGATTTCCTGCTTAGCTGGCTAGGCTGGAGCAGCTTATTACTCCACTGTGTTGGGACAAGTGCCGCAGAGGGTGGTTAACTGATGTGCAAGTACATCTTAATAGACTCAAACACTAGAGAAATGTAGACCCACAGCCTGTTAGACACCATCTATGCTGCTCTTAACAACCACCTAACCATGGCTGGTGTTATGCCATGTCACACAGTTAGTCACCTCTTACGACATGCTCTCTGTGGGGCAGTGGTGCTATTCTTGTCTGTGCCATACACAAAGTCCTCGGCAGACCACCCGAACAATGTTCTTTCCTCCCCGTGGAGCACAACTACATGCCAAGTCCTCCCGTCCTGAACCACCAGTTCCAGCCGTCTTCATCAATCATCATTTTCTTGATGTTTGTTTCAAATCTCCTTCTCGACGAATGTATTGGTCTCCCTCTACTTCACTTAGTGATTCCAGACCAGAGACAGCCTTGTAATGTTATCAGTATGTTTCCATAATACCTAGCCTATCCAATTACAGTGCCTTCTCCTCATCTCCTGTTCCACTATTGTCTATCTCAGTGGTTCCTAAACATTTCCGGTCCACTGCGCCCCTAGCGTACCAGAATTTTACCACAGCACCCCTAGCGTACCAGAAGTTTACCACAGCACCCCTAGCGTACCAGAAGTTTACCACAGCACCCCTAGCGTACCAGAAGTTTACCACAGCACCCCTAGCGTACCAGAAGTTTACCACAGCACCCCTAGCATACCAGAAGTTTACCACAGCACCCCTAGCGTACCAGAAGTTTACCACAGCACCCCTAGCATACCAGAAGTTTACCACAACACCCCTAGCGTACCAGAATTTTACCACAGCACCCCAAGTCTGAAAGAAGGCCTACTTAACCGTTGCAGTCCACAAATACTTGTCATTTGCAGCATCTCTGCAAACCAACAGCGATACCGCAGGTTGCCACGGTACACAGTTTGAGAACCAATGGTTTATCTGGTTCTTCTCACGGTTCCATATTAGTTATAAGAGCAAAATTAGATTATTTGGTCGCTGTCCATGTTTCATACAATAGAATAGACTTTATATAAGTTTACCATATTGATATAAAATAATTAATGATCAACAATATCTGGAAAATAAAGTACATAAAGTAGTCAGACGGACGGAATCATCTACATCATTTGTTGCTATTTGAAGACAGAAAAGAAAATGTTTCCAATTGTGTCTGACATCAATTACTGCCAGAATCCAAATTTCCGGTATCCAGAGCTGAGAGAAAAAGGCACTCGTAGCTCGAGAAATGAAAGCGGGTAGCTAGAACTGAGAGGTAGGGTGCTTGGAGCTGAAGAAATGAAAGTGGGTAGCTAGAACTGAGAGGTAGGGAGCTTGGAGCTCGAGAAATGAAAGCGGATAGCTAGAGCTGAGAGGTAGAGTGATTGGAGCTGCAGGAATGAACGAAAGGACAAAACTGGTGGAATTTTTGAATCGCTCAAGTTTCAAGAGTTCCTTGGTCTCAAGGGAGAGGGAGATCAGTGCCTAGTCCTATCACAGAGAAGAAAAATAAACTCAGGGTTACTGTGTACGTACTATGCACATAAAAGAACCCTTAGCCGTTGAAAATCAAAAAGAGCGGGCTGTTAGTTGACGCCCAGGCGCAAATTCTAAAGGTAACAAAATATATGGCATGCAGGAAGGTCCTTCCATCAAGCAAAGAAACATCTACATACTTGATTGCAAGAAAAGTTTGCAATCTTAATTTTTTTCAGCGGAAACAAATTAAGTATGGGTGTTGTCGTTTTGCCAGAGAGGCGTAGGGGCTGACACGCACATGCGTGAACCTTTTTTTTGCCCGCAGATTGCATCAGTCACTGACAGTCAGCCTAACAGTTGTTGAGCGTAGTGAATAACCATCGGCTTTTCATTCATCACAAAATGGTGGACAGAATTGAGTCATGTTGACCATTTTCTTTGACTCCCGTGGAGTTTGCATCACGAGTATGCACCCCAATGTCAAAACATTACCAAAGAGTACTGCCTGAAGGTCATCCGTCACCTTTGTGATGCTGTTCATTTCAAGCGACCGGTCTGTGGACAACGGGAACCTGGCAGCTTCATCATGATAATGCACTTGCCCATTCTTCACTTCTGATTCTGACTTTGTTGGCCAAACACAACCTTCCTCTGGTTCGCCAGGCTCTATATTCTCCTGACATGGCTCCTTGCAATTTTTGGCTGTTTTCCGAGATGAAAAATCTGCTAAATTGGACCCAATTTGCGTCATGAGATGACATATATGGAATGTGACAGCCCAGCTGTACTCCATTCCCAAAGAGGTCTTTTGAAATGCTTCCAACAATGGTGGGACTGCAGAGAGAAAGTATGTGGAATCCCAAGGACCGCAGGGAGAAAGTATGTGGAGTCCCAAGGACCGCAGGGAGAAAGTGTGTGGAGTCCCAAGGACCGCAGGGAGAAAGTGTGTGGAATCCCAAGGACCGCAGGGAGAAAGTATGTGGAGTCCCAAGGACCGCAGGGAGAAAGTGTGTGGAGTCCCAAGGACCGCAGGGAGAAAGTATGTGGAGTCCCAAGACGAGTACTTTAAAGGGGATTAGGGTTTCAAACATCCAGGTGAGTAATTGAATTTTTCTAGCCAAAATGTCTGATACTTTTTGAACACACCGCATATATAAAGACCTCTACACCTCCAGAGATAGAAGAAGAGTGGCTTAAGTGAAGAATCCAAAACCAGGCAAAGAGAATTATTATAAAAGCAATGGAATCACTTGTTAAAGCAATTGAGACAAATAATAACACTAAACCTATGGCCGACAAAAGAGAATATAGATTCAACAGGCCCATGAGTTCAGGTATTCAGGAAGGATTTTTTCGGCAGGCTGTAGCATTGACAGGGAAATCAAGGCTAGGTGTTAGAAAGCATCTGTGATGATTTATCAGCTGTCCCCAACTGCTTAGACACCCGAGCATTAGTTTGGCAACAAAGTAACAGCTGATAAATAGTATATTTATGCAGACTCTGTGCTAGTAGTGTCAAACATGGCCTCTGTCCAAGGCACATAAGAGCAGAATTTGCAGACGTGTGAAATGAAGTGTTTGTGGAAGGTCATCGGTGTTACCAGACAAGACGGAATGCAAAACAACGACATTTAAAGTATGGTACACACTACGTCTTGTGCAGAATGCACTTTCAGGCACAAAATTCGCTGATTCGTTCATCTCATGAGAATGTAACCTCATCAACTTCCACTGATGGCTTACAACGCTAGAGGTTCTGATTACAGAGCAAGGGCATGGTCGAGAGCTCTAGAGAGTTCTTGCAAAAGTTTCTGCAAGCTTCTAGAAAGTGTGTAACACAAAGGACTTTCATATAGCGTAGAAAGGCAAGAAATGGTTAGAACTGAGCAGAACTTTCATCTTATGAAATTCATAAATTCTGCATATTCATTTTTTTATGGATATGAACATCCTGGTTAAAAAATAAAGTAAATTTGCAACAACCTTGCTGGCCCATCCGTTCCTCTCTCTCTCTCTTTCTCTACCTTTGTAACCATCTCAAAACCAGGCTCGTCCATCTGAGAGACTTCCATGCCTGGGATGTCCTCATGCAGAAACTCTGCCACTTCAGCCTGGGGCCTGATCATGTTGTTGTCAGAAGTCATCAAAACGTCTAGCAGAAAGTTGGTCACTTTGGAGAAGCCTCCCAAGGTGGTAGTGTAGGGGTCTTTAATAAACTTCTGCACCAGAAATACAGGGGAAAACACTTCGTCAAAACATTCACCACAGAAAGAAGCTCTTCGTTTTTCTTCATTGTTCGTTCTCAAACTCCGTCACCAATCCACGAAAATGGCTTTGCAAGAAGAATGATGTAATCCAGAGAGCGAAATGGGCTGCGTCATAGTTTACAGCACGACTGCAATATTTGTACCTTTCGGTTCAACACAATCGACTTCAGTATGGCATTTTTGGGTACCAGTTCAATCCCTTCTCCTTAATCAGTCTGCCCTGTTGCGGACTGCTATCCAGCATCACCACATGGAGGAGTAGAAAGGTCTTGGCAGCTCTGGGTCGCTGACCTTGACGGTAGCAGTCAGCGTTGGGTTGCCGACCGCTACAGCTCATGCACTGCTCAGCATATTGATCCCACAGAAAGAAACAAATTACTTTATGGTGCAGGTTAAATTGCACAGCGTTCTACACCAGGGGGCCTAGCGCAACCTTCTCCATGCATTGGACTGCGCTGTTTCCCTAGCCTTTGGGTGTACGCAGCCTATCTATGAGCCAAAAGTTGTATTTTGTCTCTGCTAGCAAAGCTGTGTAACTGACATATTGAGTCTTGTTTACTTCGACTTGTAAAGGCATCAACTTTTGTTTTTTAACACATGAGCACCTATCTACTAGTCAAAGCTGTTGTTTCTGAGGATACAGAATGTTAGTCTGTCACTGGCCTGTCATCCTTCTGGCACTGGCCTGTCATCCATCTGGCACTGGCCTGTCATCCTTCTGGCACTGGCCTGTCATCAGTCTGACACTGGCCTGTCATCCATCTGGCACTGGCCTGTCATCCATCTGGCACTGGCCTGTCATCCATCTGGCACTGGCCTGTCATCCTTCTGGCACTGGCCTGTCCTCCTTCTGGCACTGGCCTGTCATCCGTCTGGCACTGACTTGTCATCAGTCTAGCACTGGTCTGTTATCAGCCTGTCACTGGCCTATTATCAGCCTGGCATTGGCCTGTTATCAGTCTGTCACTGGTCTGTTATCAGTCTGTCACTGGTCTGTTATCAGTTTGAAAATGTACAGAAAACTCTAAGAACAATAACTCATTGAAAATAGTGAATAGCTCATTTTCTGGGGATTTCATGGGAAAAAAAACACAAAAAAACATTGACCTCAAACACTTGCCTGCACATAAGCATTTGATGAATCTGAGAAGAGAGCTAGCTCATTAATAGACCTGGACAGCATTTCTGGGTCATGGTCATTCACAAGAAACAGGCGAGGGTCATTTGGAGACCTGACAGAGGATACATAAAGACAGGCGTTTCAACATTGCCTTATACCTCACTAATCTTTCTTACCTACCAGTAGTCTAAATATAAAACACATCAATTTTTACAAATATTTTTCGTTCGCTTAACTTCTCCACAAGGTTGTGTTCGTTGCACTATGTTTTTGTTTTGCGCTTGTCGACCCAGTGCATACAACTTCGGAATGCATTTTATGTAAGGGTCTGCTTCCTCCTGCACTTTCTAAGGGTTTGCTTCCTGGGGTAACGGCCGATTATGTGATTGGGGAGCGAACCTACTCATCAATTAAATTCATCAAACACATAAATGAGGAGCTGGAAAATTATATAAAAACATAAGATACCTAGGGCAAATGAAGCCAAAAAAGACAGAGAAGAAATATATGATGGCATGAAAAACTAATCATTAGAGGCTGTGGTGATACTGAAGGTCAAACGTCTATAAAAACATATATTGGTAATGGCTGTGTGACCGCATCAGGAAAAAAAAGGCTTTCGCGAAGAACAAACAAAAGCAATTAACAAGAAATTAAAAAGACAATGTAAGGCTATTATACGATATGGTTTGAGTTAGCAGCCATTAACAGAAAGTGGCCAGGAACATGTGAGTCACGGTATGCCAGTTATGAAAAAGAGTAGGCCAAACAAGAAATGATCGATATGATTACATGCTGAATTGTAATAAATGAAAAAGTGTACAGGTAGAATCAGCCAATGAAAACATTTATAGATAAAGACTCAGTGACGATAACATAGAAAAAGGATTTTAAAATGCTAGTACATATGTACAAATGCAATAATAATAATAAGACAGAGATATAAAGAAAGAGAGTTGCAAGAGAAAAGGGGGGAAGAGAGAACAAAAGAGATGAATGTGCAGAGAAGCCTATGCAAATGTATGGAATATATTTAAACCGAGGTTTAAGGCATCCCATCAGGAAGTTTACCAATTCTCAAGCTCAAACATGGGTTATTGGAATTGTCATTGAAGTGTTGGAGCGATGAAGTATATAATGTTTTACTGGAAAAACACAGATTTTAAATGCATCAAGGACAAAACTCTAGATAAAATCTACAGCAAGAGATGCAAAAGAATGTAATGAGGAAACATATGGAATGACTGAAAAAGCAACGAACATCTGAAATGCAGTAAGCATAACATTTTGTGACAGATCTAAAAACAAAAGATGCAGATGATGACAAAAGGAAAAATCTTGGACAGCGAGACAAGATGACTAGAGCAACAAAGATCATCTGAAATGTGTAGCAGCCGGAACAGGGTTTTGCTCTCCCGGCTCACTGAAGACAAACTAACTTTGTGACAGTATGAAAGATCTACCTATGTAGGGAATTGATCACCAAAGCCACTAGGTATGACACATGATGATAAATTTCCCTGTCAAATATCATGGACACAGCTAAAAGATTTTCTGACATATGCTTGGACCTATAATAGACAATCACAATATTTAACAATTGTATACTGTATAGAAAGAGTGATCCGAGTGGTCTACCAGGATCTTTGTGCATGACAAGAACAGCACCACTGCCCCACAGAGCGCATGATGTATAGCACTCAAGGGTCATTTTTACAACAAAATGAGGATTGGGACAGATGACAAGTGTCCATGCAGGGAGCATATCATGACCGTGGAACACATCCTACAAACTGCAAGCTCACGCAGGAAAAGAGAGAACAATACTGGCCTCGCGAGACAGAGATGAGACAAACACTGTATGGAGATAAAACAGGCTTACAAACAACAGTCTCCTTTGTAAGAGAAACCAGGACCTTGATCTGAGGATGTAAGAGAAACTAGGACCTTGATCTAAGGATGTAAGAGAAACCGGGACCTTGATCTAAGGATGTAAGAGAAACTGGGACCTTGACCTGAGGATGTAAGAGAAACCGGGACCTTGATCTGAGAATGTAAGAAAAATCGGGACCTAGATCTGAGGATGTAAGAGAAACCATGACCTTGATCTGAATATGTAAGAGAAACTGTACCTTGATATGAGGATGTAAGAGAAACAGGGACCTTGATCAGAGAATGTAAAAGAAACCGGGACCTTGATCTGAGGATGAAGATAAACCAGGACCTTGATCTGAGGATTTAAGAGAAACAGGGACCTTGATCTGAGGATGTAAGAGAAACAAGGACCTTGATCTGAGGATGTAAGAGAAACTGGGACCTTGATCTGAGGATGTAAGAGAAACCGGGACCTTGATCTGAGGTTGGACGAAGAAGCAGAAGAACTAGATTAATGTTTTTCAAGAAGTGCATGCAGATATCACAAAAAGTAAAAATCCTGTCACGCCATGCAGCGCATAGGAAATATGGAGTTAGGTCCATATTATTTTGTGACCTATGGAACATAGCGATGATGTGGTCAGTATCACGCTGGCCACCTTTACTTCCCAGTACCAAATTTCTGTGGCTGGGTCGACTCCCTGGAGCACTAACCATGCGCTACATTCCAGCTGTAAAATGTGACAGTGTATCTCACACAAAAACAATGAGCAAATGAAGAAACAAAACAAAAACAGAGAAGAGGTTTCCTCTGAAGAGTGACCACACGATGTCATAGTCAACTGTTGACAAACCTTCGGATGTGCACAAAGTTCTCTAGCTCCTTGAGGAGAGCTTTGCTGCCACCATTGTGAAAGTAGAGGGCAGGAAATGTTGTACCGTCTATCAAGATGAAGATGATGTATGCCCAGCCATGATTTGGAGCACTCCGCTTGAAACTCTTCAAGTCCAGAATGTTGAAGCTAATGTTGTATTTTCGTCTGGCATCCATTTTAGCGTTCATGCTGACTGGAATATTAGCAGATTATTTCAATTTCTTGCTTGTGTGTTGTTAGGCCACAAAAGGGAAGCAAAGAATAGCAGCACTGTAACATATCCGGCATATCATGAGAGATTACAGAAGGTCGGGAAAGTCGTCAGTTATCTCACATTATAGAAATGTAAAGTCACAAAAGTTTCAACACATATGGACAAATCATTACAATTTGACATGTATCTGTTGATAACCTGTGCTCCAACCGGAGCTGGATGGTTTTGATTAATTGACTAAAATTTAGTATGGTGCTACTACAACTATTCTTCTTCTTCGTACGCCTTCTTCTTCTTCTTCGTACACCTTCTTCTTCTTCTTCGTACACCTTCTTCTTCTTCGTACACCTTCTTCTTCTTCGTACACCTTCTTCTTCTTCGTACACCTTCTTCTTCTTCGTTCACCTTCTTCTTCTTCTTCGTACGCCAACTATTCTTCAATATACTTCTCTACTAGCACTTATGGAGCATGATGCCCTGCTTTGTACAAGCCAGTCCATTTCAATCCACATCTTTTTACTTTCAATGAGGGGAACAGATTCTAGTTCAGGCACAGGATTCTGATCTGGGCATCGCACAAGGGTTAGGAACAGGATTCTGACCTGGATGTCACACAAGGGTTAGGAACAGGATACTGACCTGGGTGTCACACAAGGGTTAGGAACAGGATATTGACTTGGATGTCACACAAGGGTTAGGAACAGGATATTGACTTGGATGTCACACAAGGGTTAGGAACAGGATATTGACTTGGATGTCACACAAGGGTTAGGAACAGGATTCTGACCTGGATGTCACACAAGGGTTAGGAACAGGATTCTGACCTGGATGTCACACAAGGGTCAGGCACAGGAAACTGACCAGGATGTCCCACAAGGGTTAGGTACAGGATACTGATCATCTTTTGATTGTACATCTGGTTGTTTGTCTGTAGCACATTCCCTCACCAGTGTGTCAGCTCTCTGATTTCCTGGTATTTCGCAGCGAGACAGTATCCACTGCACCGAGATTTTGCGCTGGTTGCTCAATAAAACTTGTAGATCTAACAGCTTCCCGGATCATAGTGTTTGGAGTACTGATTTTGCAATCTGTCAGAAATACCACAGGATATGGGGCAAGGTTGGTGTTCAGCAATTTTTCCTTCACCAATTTCATCGCTTGTATCTCTGCATCGTAATTATGGCAGAATTTCCCTCTTGGTGCTGCAACTGTTTCCAGCGTGTTATTTGGATATTCTATATACACTCCTGCTCCTCCATTCTTTACTGCATTCTGTGCTGATCCATCTGAGTATACTTGGACCAATAGATCCTCTCGATATTCTTCATCCAAGAAACAGAGCAATTGTCTTACGTTGCATACTGTTCTGTTCCTCCTTGCCTAGTATTCCTTGAATGTTAGGGATATTTATACTTCCTGTTCCAAGAAAAGGTGTAAAGGATAAATAAGACTAAGGTGTAAATGGTTAACAAGACTTAATGTGTAAAGGGTTAACTAGACTTAAGGTATAAAGGTTAACAAGAATTAATGTGATCTGCCGGGGTCTTTGTGTAGGACAAGGACAAGAATAGCACCACTGCCACACAGAGAGCATGTCGTAAGAGGCGACTAACTGTGTGACATGGCATAACACCGGTCATGGTTAGGTGATTTGTTTAGAGCAGCATAGATGGTGCCTAACAGGCTGAGGGTCTACTATGCTCTAGTGTTTGAGTCTATTAAGATGGATTTGCAAATCGGTTAACCACTTTTCGCAAGCGCTTGTCCCAACGCAGCGGAGTATTAAGCTGCTTGAGCCTAGCCCGCTAAGCAGGAAACTCTTCTCCCGGCTACATTCATCTCATACCAGAGCTGGGACCTGCACAGGGCCTCCGCCCCTGTAGAAGTACAGGTCGACTAAGAACAGTTAACTAGACTTAAGGCATAAATGGCTAACAAGAATTAATGTGTAAACGGTTAACAAGACTTTAGGTATAAAAGATTAACAGGACTTAATGTGTAAACCAAACTGTTTATAATTGAATCAAACTGCAAGAAGCACAGACAAAGGAGAAGACAACAAACTAAAGAAAGGGTAATATATGAGGAAATAAAAACACCGGAAAAAACACAGATAGCCTCATAGACGTACACATATCCAACAAGTTTCTAGAGAGGGCTGTGCATAATGCTGGCAACATCAACATGTAAAACAAATTGCTACATCAAGAACACACACAAAAGCGGTTTGAAACAAGACACTTGCCAAATATGCAGGGGCTCAGGGTCAGTGACGCACAACTGACGAAGACCATATTTCACCTCCAAGTGGTGGCCCTGGAAACTGCCTGCAACTATGTAGTATGACTAAGAGATTAGGGATTGAAGAGGGTAGGCAAACCGGGTCCCATTAATGGCGTGCCAAAATCTGATGTATCTGGCCAGAAGGCTCACACATTGCAACCTAGCTGTACACTGGATACAATGTCATTTTCAGGATGAACACAGAAGAATATACAAGACACCTGCAAAGAGATAACTGTAGCAGGGTTTTGATGGAACGTGCAAATAGAAAACTGTAGTGATGGCCGCACACAAAATGAAACAAGAACACACAAAGGTATTAGGGATTACTAAGAGATAAGGGATTACTGCAGTGATGACTCCATACCTCAAACTTAACAGAAACAGGACAAGAAGAAAAGATATTTCTTACCCAATTTTACAGTCAGGAGAGACTAATGTCAGGATCATTTGAAACATACTGCGCAGCATCAAGATCTCATCTCACATCATCGCTGATCTTTTTGGAAACAGGCTGTGTTATAGTGGTCTGGCCAATGCAGTGGGGATTGCCACTGTGATCCCCATACTGGTGGGCTTACTGAGGAATCTTACATCGCACTACAGCCAGGAGGATCCCAGTTAACATTCTCAAGAGTGCCTTGAAATGTATGAGGCACTACTGTTGTTGTTGGTGAATGCCCACAATGAGAAAGATTACTCTTGTGCGGACTGAAAAGGACATTTAGTGGCGGGTTGCTGTAGCTTTCCTCATATCCTGAGCATACCGATGAAGGTGGACCGGGTTCCTATAGGCGATTGCACTTTGCTTTGCTTCATCTGCATGTCTCACACTTCTACGGGCATCACATTGATCCCCAACTTTGTTAGCCAGGTTGGGATGAAAACAGCCCGTTTCCAGGGAGGACTACGTGGAAGACAAGGTGAGGGTCTTTGCCAGTATATTTCACATGACCCTAACTAACATGTTTGATCAGTATGTTTCACACCTGACGTACATGTCTGATCAGGATGTTTCACCTGACCCTGACTAACATGTCTGACCAGTATGTTTCACCTGACCCTGACTAACATGCCTGATCAGTATGTTTCACCTGACCCTAACATAGTCTGACCAGTATGTTTCACCTGACCCTGACTAACATGTCTGACCAGTATGTTTCACCTGACCCTAACTAACATGTCTGACCAGTATGTTTCACCTGACCCTGACTAACATGTCTGATCAGTATGTTTCACCTGACCCTAACTAACATGTCTGATCAGTATGTTTCACCTGACCCTAACTAACATAGTCTGATCAGTATTTTGAAGTCCCACTGTAACCTACTACCAAAGAAGCAGGAGTTAACTCAGCATGAGTGACTTGGAACAAAAACAACATACCTACTCTCATTTTACTTTAAATACTATGTTCTGAATAGGACAATCCATAATAATTTTGTTTGTCATCACACTTCTTGAAAACAAAAAATATTGTGTGCAATACAGTTCTGACGTTGACTATACACCTACCAGTATCAGCGTCTCGATCATTTCTATAGCCAACAGAACCTACAATGTCCCACTCCTCAGTTTGTTGGTCTGAGAGAAACTCTTCAGCCTTCCATTCAATAAAACACCCATCAGACTGTAGATACAATATTAATTATGAGTTTAACAAAGTTTATTGATACTACTACCATATCACATCTATTATCTGACAATGTGTTGTTGGGTCTTCTTCTTCTTCTGCGTTCGTTCGTTCTCAATCTCCCGCTACCAAACCATGAAAAGGCTTAAGTAGCAGAATGTAGTCCAGAGAACGGAATGCGTTGTGTCATAGTTTGCAGGTTGACTGCAATATTTGCACCTTTTGGTCCAACACATCCGACTTCAGCAAGCATTTTTTTAGTATTACTGGGTTAGCATTCCCTCTTCGATCCCTTCTCCTTAGCCAGTCTGCCCTGCTGCAGCCTGTTATCCAGGATCACCACCTGGAGGTATATAAGGGTCTTGGCAGCTATGGTTCGCTGGCCCTGACGCTAACAGTCAGCTATGGGTCGCTGATCACTGCAGCTCATGCGCTGCTCAGCATCTTGATCCCGTTGTTGGGTCTGACAATGCGTTGTTGGGTCTGACAATGTGTTGTTGGGTCTGTCAATGCATTGTTGAGTGTGCTGAACAGATGTTGCACAATTCGGATCAATATGAATAGGCTATGGAATACAATTAATTTCCTAAGTAAATATGGAAAGAGTATTCAGTACATTTCTAGTATTTATAATATATTATATCCTGTTTAGCATGCCTCTTTTCAGCTGACTCACTGTATATTATTTATCACACATTCCTGGTCACTTCTGCTTCCTCTTGGATATACCAAGAATGCAGATTGGATATGAATTCAGATAAGTACCTCCCTAACCTTTATTATTTGTGTCGTTCTATGTCCCTGACTAAGACGCTTTGGTCATAACATAGCTTTCATTTATGTTTCTGCTATTATCAACTATACTCTCCTGCCACATGAGGGGTCTCGTGAGATATAAGACAACATGATTAGACAAATATGAAAGATAAATCCATAAATGTTACCTTTTTTAGCAGGAAAACTCGACCTGCAATGTGTGCATCTTTGTCTTTGGTATCTTGTAAGTTAATATGTACATATACACTATCTTTGACAAATACCACCTGCAAGAGAAATATTCACATAATGCATTTTTAATGATAATAACATTCACTTAGGCATCTGAGGCCCGTTGAGTCGATCAGCCACATCCATGACCCACAGCTGTAGCGTGGTTCCAGGCCTCGTCCAGGGCGGAGGTTGCTACTTGCTGCAACCATACTGTTCGAGACGGCTTCTTCTGCACCTCCAGCCGGTCGGAGGAAGACTTTTGGCGCTGAGGAATGACTTGTGGGCAGGAGTTTCCTGGTCCAGTCGTACAACATGACCAAACAAAGAAACTCGGCGTCGGTCAAGTGTTTCTGAGATTAGGCGGAGGTCCGTTTTAGCGGAGATCTCCATGTTGTGGATGTAGTGATCCCATCAGATGCCACGCTAGTTGTACAGATGAAAGGCTTCCAGTCTCGAGATGTCATGTTTCAGCAATGGCTAGGTTTAGGAGCCGTAAAGCAGTACTAGGACCACGCGGGACTGATATATGCAGATTTTAATGAATAAATAAGGTAGATGGAAGCTATAGAGATGCTATTTACAGAAGAATAATAAGAATCTTGTGAGCAGCTAAAAACTACGAGAAGAGCATTCATTACAATGCTATGTACAAAAAGGACTAGAAGGATTAAGCCATACATAGGAAGTCATATAGTTTCAAGATAAAAATGTATCGTGCTGTGGTGTTATCCACTCTGCCGCATGCCTGTGAGACATGGACGGTGTATAGCAGACGTGCCAGACAGATCAATAGATTTCATTTGAGCTGTCGGGTGCCCTGGCCGTAGTCACAGCACTAAAAAGCCAGAAAAATACTAAACTAAATGATTTAAGAGCAGTTCTCTGTCAACTATGCCAGCAGTCCGCACCAAAAAGAGTAGTGGTACAATGGGTCCCATCCCACTGTAACATCCAAGGCAACAAGAAGGCAGACAGACTGGCAAAAGAAGGTGCAAGACTACCACAACCAGAACCTAGTGTGACATAAGAAGAGCCCAAAAGGCTTATTAGAGCTAGATACATGACCAAATGGAAAACAGAACATACTGGCTACACAAAAAACGATGCCTATTACCAGTTGAACAGAAGAGAACAGGTCGTGGTCTTCAGACCGCACAGGCCACAATAGACTGAGGTACCACCTATTCAATAAATTGAAGATAGGTGGCACTGACGAATGCACGTGCGGTACTGGAAAAAATGGCCGCTGAACATTTGCTGCAAAACTGCCCGATATACGAGAATCAAAGAAAGCAGATGTAACCATCACCAGTGGCAACACTAGAAAAGCTCTATGGCAGTGTTGACAGCCTCAGGATGACCGCTGCTTTTTTCGAAAAAAATACCGGTTTATGTCTGACTGCGTACAAAGAAGAAGAAGATTTGAGCTGTCTGCATAGGTAACTAAGGATCAGGTGGCAGGACAAAGTTCCTAACTGAAATTCATAGCAATCCTTACATGTTGAGCATCCATACACTTCTAAAATTGGTTCAGCTACAATATCAAGGACATGTTGTTCACATGTTAGATGAGTGCATCCCCAAGCAGCTGTTATAAATGACCCCGAACATCTGCTGCACAATTGCCTGACATATGAGGACCAGAGAAGGCATATGTGGCCATCACCAGTGCCAACACTAGACAAGCTCTATGGCAGTGTCAACAGCCTCAGGATAACCGCTGCTTTCTTTTAACAAATTCAAGTCGATGTCTGACAGCGTACAAAGAAGAAGAGATCACATACTTTGAGAAAAAAAAAGAGCTATCCATGTTGTCAGAGGAGAATAGAATCAACGAAATAAAAACTACAACACTCTTGATCTGCAGGGACAGATCACCAATCTTCGTCTCAGCACAGGACACAACAGAATGAACATGTACATGCCTCGACTGTCTACTTCACCAATGTCCTCATTTGAACTAAACGAACAAACTGCTGAGTATTTGTTTTACAACTTGTATGGCTAGTTAAAGAAGATACACTGGCCCAACGATTCAACACTAAACTCAAAACTGTAGAGGCTAATGAGGAGATCAAAACAACGGTCAAGTTCATCATGTAAGCTCATCTGATGGTGTAATCATTGATGATGCAATTACAAGAAGAAGAACCACACATATACAATTAGTTATTACTTAACTATCAAATGAGGATAATGCACAAATCAATGTGGATACAAATTATTTCCTTTTTTTTGCATGTTCACCGAATATTGTATCCTCAAAACTGATATTTGCACGAGATTTGGTCGCAAAATAGATGATCAACATATCTGCAGGTCCGTGAGCACTTTTGATCGCCTCTCAGCTGTCTCGTGCCTACAAGCCTGTAGCTCTCTTCCTGGAAGCAGGTGAACAGGGAAGTTTGTGATTGGGCTAGCAACCTTATTTCGGAAAAAGCATACTCCAAAAAAATTGATCAAGGATTCCTTATAAGCCGGATAAAGTATATACAAATGTAGTTTTAGGCCTGTGCTCTGCCAATTGGAGTACGCTTCTATAATTACTATCACTGATATATGGGGAATATACAGATATCGTTGTCTGGGCATGCAGAACCATCCACGACCCCGAATATCTGTCCATAAATGCAAGAACCATGTAATTTGAAAGAGCTTCCATTGTGGATGTTTCTAGTGCAATACTTTGTGCGGTTGCCAGACATACATGGAAATTAAGTAAGTATTATCAATACATTTTCGTCTATCATATTTACTCATTTTGGTTGAAACGTTTTAACATCTGTTAGTGTTACTCATGATTATCCCATTGTACATGACTGTTCGGAAACATGTTCTATCTTCTCATGTAAAACTGCTTTTTAATCTTTGTGTTTAAGACATTATTTTGTCTCCCCAATCTCCAACTGTACTAATAGTAATTACTAATAGTGTAATCAACTCAACTGTAATGAGTAATTAATACTATTAATCATTATCAGTAATTATGTGTTTGTTATTGTTTACTTACTACTTACTAGTAAATACTAGTATAGTACTACAGTACTAGTTTAGCTTCTTGTGTTCTTAACCAGATATAATCATATATGTGTGATATTTTTAATGAAACTGGTCTCTAATTTAAAGCCTAATAATACGAAGAACAAAGTATGCGACAGATACAAAACATAACAAACAATCATATAATAAATAATAATAATCATATCATCATGAAACAAACCAAACGTTTGGACTTGGTTGTTGACGACAATAATAACGTTGTTGATTAATGATTTGCACTTCTGCCGTCTCCAGTCTGGATATGAGACGTTCAATAACAACAACACAAAAATAATCATTACACTATACATCACACAGTCAATACTTCTTATAACGACCAGTACCTGATTCTGAAAAGCCATTGCGACGTCGTCCTCTCTCTCACTCTCACTCTGATTCTCTCTCTCTCACCCCGACAGGTAATCGTGATCAATGTTCAGCAGAAGTTCTATTATGATTGGGAATTACGTCCAACTTCCGGTTTCACCATCCCACTTTTCCTTACAACAACAACAACGAAAACGAACACAAACTCATATCTTTGCTTTACTTTTTGTAAAAATACAGCACAATAAAACATATACCTGTATTTAAAAATTATACTCCATGATCAATACGTCCAGTGAGATAATTAAAGGTCAATATTATTGAAACTGTTACGGTATAAGCGGCATACTCGTGACCAGTGACGTATTGTACAGACCAAAAGAGGAAATACCAAGCCATTCATTTTCGAGTATTTACAGCAGTATCCAAGCTGAACATCTTTCCTTCGCTCAAACATTCTCTTTCAATGTGACTGCGTTTTGTCGTAGGATATCTGAGATCTAACGGACATTTAATTCATCTAGGATTTGTAGACTTTCATCATTGAGAACGTGTGAAGCAGCTGAGTTTGACTTGAACGTAACAAGACCATGTCCTCAGGAGCAGGATCCGCGGTAGGAGGTCGTAACTACAATTTCAAAGTTGTCTTGTTGGGAGAGGGATGTGTTGGCAAGACTTCGCTGGTGTTGAGATATGTGGAAAACAAATTTAACGACAAACATGTAACAACATTGCAGGTAACATTCTTTAAAAAATAATTATAATAGAAAAGTGCAGGTGATTCCGTGATTGAATCATTTAGATTTTTTTTTTAATGTTATGAATATTATGAGTCTTATAAAGTTATTATTGAGAACATTTACTATAAAGTGACTCAGCCATTCTAATCTTTAATCTAGTGATTGTGGTTTTTCTTAGCTTACAATGTAAGGATTGTTGCTCAGAAATAATGCACGTTCCTTTTAATTGTCATGAAATCTTGCTCATCACATGACAGTCTCTGAGTCTGAGTCCCAGTGTAACTATCACTTCACTATGAAATGGAAAAAACCATTTGGATTTGTTATTAAATATTATGATTCTGACAAGCCATTACATTACTTTTCATCATTTAATAAAGTTAGAAAACCACCTGCTGCTTTTAATTAATTTTAATTTACACGTATGATAAAATGAATATTTTATGTAGAACTTTCGAGTTATTTGAATAATTGGATAGATTATTTAATTATTGGTTTCTCTAGAGAGATTCAGAGGTCTATGGGTTCTGAGCTAGGTTTACAATTCCCAACATACCAGGTTTGAATGACATTGTGATCAGTTTAGCAGACTGTGCATATCATGTGTTTTTTCCGTGTGTGATCATTTCTTCCAGTCAACCCAGCTGTAAATGGGTACATCAAGAAGTCGGAAAATTTGTTGAGCCACAGCAGTAGCTACCAAGTTTGTGCTCTTGTTATCAGCATTTTCAGCAATGAAATGATCCAGATGCAAAGTGATTGGTTCTATGAACAATTTTTCATCTCTTTCTTCTCAACAATTGTCCCAAAGGAGATAATGTTGATTCATTAATGTATCAAATTATCTCAAATTGTAAAGATATGCCATATTATGTTTTATTAGAAACCAGTAGTAGAATCAGCGTTTAGGTAAACAATCAGAAAAGGAAGAAGCAGTTTGTGCATTTAGGGAGTTGGCAGGATAATATTAACACACAATTGAGTAGAGGGTTATGGGAAATGTTGGCATTCAAACACTGAGTGAAAAGATATCATACAAACACTGACTGAAAAGATATCATACAAACACCGAGTGAAAAGATATCATACAAGCACTGACTGAAAAGATATACAAACACTGACTGAAAAGATATACAAACACTGACTGAAAAGATATCATACAAACACTGAGTGAAAATTTAATACTTTTCGACTATGTACTTAACATTCTGGGAGCGAAGAGTAATCACTCATCAGGGTCAGGTGAAATATACTGATCAAAACCGTACCTCATGTCTTCATTCGTCCTGCTGAAAATAGGCTGTGTTGCAGCATTCAGGCCAACAAGGTGGGGGGATTGACTAACCCCCCCCCCTCCCCCTCCCCATAGTGGTGAGCTTAAGGATGGGTCACGCATTGCATTACATGTTCTCAAGTACGCATCAGTATGTAAGAAAAGCCACTGTAACACGCTACCAAAGAAACATGTTCAATAGATGTTCTTGTCTCTTCAAAATGATATACTTTTGGCTTCTATGGAACATAAGGCTGGAGAAGCAACTCACACTTTTGGCTTCTATGGAACATAAGACTGGAGAAGCGCCTTACACTTTTGGCTTCTGTGAAAAATAAGACTGGAGACTCCACACACCCCAAATTCCTACTTCATTAGATTTGTACATATCTCTGTAATTTCTTTTTTGTGTTGTCCTCTATGTTTCACATTCATACAATATTGGCAAGAGTTGAAATTCATTTTTGTGTAGGACTTGATCTTACTCAAATTCCTTCGTGCTGTCCTAGTTTTTCAAATATCTGACATTTAATGGTACTTCACTTATTTTTGACAGGATAGTTCCACTTACTATAGTTCAGTTGTGCTACATTTTATAACCCGTAGAAATATGTTATCAGTGTATGTTTCTACAGTCGCTCTCTCTCACTTTCTTTTTCACAGGCATCTTTCTTAAGCAAGAAATTGAATATTGGAGGGAAAAGAGTAAATCTTGCAATATGGGTATGTATTTATTGTTGCTTTGTCTTTATTTAAAGGTTGTTAATATAGCGACATAATGTTGTAACTACTGCTGTGGTGTAGTTCTAGGCCTCGTCCAGAGCGGAGGTGGAGGTTGTTATCTCCTGGAGCCATACTGTGCGGGGACATCCTCTTCTGGACATCCGGCAGGTTGGGGGAAGATTTGACGTAACAACTTGTGTAGTATATTGTGTTTCTGAAATATGGGAGGTGGCTTATTTTAGCAGGGACCTCCATGTTTCTGATGTAGTCATACCATCAGATGCCCAGGATACGCTGCTGGGTGCACCTGTGGAAGGCCTCTAGTCTCGACATGTCATGTTTAAGTAATGTCCAGGTTTTAGAGCCGTAAAACTGGACTGATAAACGTGGATTTTTGTTTCAAGTGAGATCTTAATGTTATTCCACACATATAGCAACAGTCATAAGACAAGTAGGTTTTCACTACTCAAAGAACATACTAAAAAATTAGACTACAGAAGAGAAATATGTATGTAGTAAAACTTATATAAATAGCATACTAGAGACATAAGAAAGTGGAAAATGACACTGGTTGCTTCTCCACAAAGACACTTCTTCTGATCCCAAGGAACGTGAGTTGTTCTCTCTTTTATTCCTAAATCAGAAATGGAGTTTTGTTTCTAGAGTTTTCTTTCAAACCAATTTAGCTACTCCACACTCAGCAGGCTTTTTACCTGTGAATGTTGGGGTATGCATAGCAATAAGTTGGAGAGTCCTCAACCCACTCTGTAATTTGTTTCTTATGTCATTCTCAACGGGGCAGTGCTTATTGTTCACACAGAGTCCTCCTAGAAACCATTCTGGCATATAACAATATACCAAACGATAAGGTTAAATACTGTCATATTGTAAAGTCACTGTGACATTTTTGTGGGTTAACATGATGAGGCTGCTAGCCCAATGCCCTGGGCCCTTCTTAGTCACCTGGCAGGTTTACAGTGGTACTATCCTTTGCTCCCCTTTCAGGCCCCATCAACATTCAGAGAGAATAGTTTCAAATGATGACTTAAAAATTGGTTGAAACACAGAGGGACTGGAAGTTGTAAAGTAAGATGATTGTCTACGATTGCTGTCATATGCATGTTAATTGATGGACACCAGTGAGTGGAATTTGTTCATTTTAAACCTGTAAGATCATTTTATGTGGTCTACTGGAATATCAATAATGATTTAGTCCTGTATCATTTCCCATATTTAAATATTTTGTAAGATTTTTAGTGCTGTCATTGTAATGTTCATTATTTAGGTGACTGCACATTAGCAACTGTATTGACACCTTGTCCTTTGTTTTCATTCCTTTAAGAGCATGCGTGGCAGAGTAGTTAAGCACATGTCCCTCACAGCAAAGGACTGATTTTGCACCTGGATCTTAATGTATGAGCAAGTCCACTCAGCTGTAAATTGGTACCTGATTTATAGTTATGAGAAAGCAATGTGTAAAGGAAAGGATACGGCCATCCCACTTCACAAAAGCTGATAGAGAATGTACAAAGAAGTCTCTGACACTTCATCCCTGACAGTATTCTCTGTTATGGGACTATTTATCCTCTTTCAAGAGCATGGGGGGTCACATTTAAATCACGTTTGTGGTGGTGTGTACGCCAGCGCACAGCTGTGTTAATGGTATGGCTCACAAACCAAAGTAAAGTGCATTCATGAACCAGCAAGGTCGTACCCCTATGGAAAGTGAACTTATTTGCTGGAGTTGGATAAACTAAGCTGAAAGGTGTAAAACGCAGTACAACACACTCCACTTTAGGAAACAAAGTGATTGTTAAACAAATGAAAATTTTTATTGGCCCCTGAAAATATATAAACAGTTGAACTTTTAGTAAAGTTACAAACAAAATGTTACAGTAAGGTAACATATCAATCAATATCCTTTCAACTCTGTGAAGCACGGGTCTTAACAGATACAGACCAAGTCATTAAATATTGATCTACATCATTGAAGTGTTTGTGGTTTCAAGTTCCGACAGGATGGACTAGCCAGCCCAATGCCCATCCCTCCTTAGTAACCCCTTACAACATGCCAAGCAAGTTACAGTATTGTTATTAATTTTGTTCTCCTTTGAGCCTCTGTAACACTCAGACAAATACAGCCATGTCCATTACCATAATTTTGTTTCATTTCCAGGACACAGCTGGTCAGGAAAGATTCCATGCTTTAGGTCCAATTTATTACAGAGACAGCAACGGTGCCATCCTAGTTTATGATATTACAGACGAAGATTCCTTCCAAAAGGTCAGACATTTTGTATGCTTATGGCTTGGCTTCGTTCGTTCTCAGTCTTCCGCTACCAAACCCTGAAAGGAGCAGAATGTAGTCCAGAGAACGGAATGCGTTGTGTCGGTTTACAGCTTGACTGTGATATTTGTACCTTTCGGCCCAACGCATCCGACTTCAGCAAGAATTTTGTTAGTACCGTGTTAGCATTCCCTTCTCCTTAGCCAGTCTGCCCTGCTACAGCCTGTTATCCAGGATCACCGCGTGGAGGTGTAGAAGGGTCTTGGCAGCTCTGATTTGCTGGCCCTGACGCTAGCAGTCAGCTATGGGTCGCTGACCACTGCAGCTCATGCGCTGTTGATCATCTTGATCCCATTTCCTAAATAATAATAATAATGTTCGCTTAGGCGTCAAAGGCCAGTTGCAACGATCGACCAGACCAAGTCCAACTAATGAGGATTGTTCATAAGAATTGTGTCGACCGAAATCCCTACAGACTCCTCAGGTGGAGTCCAGTACTCCGCAGCCTTGGGATGAGAGCTGCGAGGATTGTGTGTTGAGCCAATGTTTGTGTTGGCTGTCCATGTCTGACTCCCTGTTTCTTCGTGTTCCGCCCTCGTGGCCTCTGGATTGTGTCCACCTTCGGGTCAGCGTGACTCTTGCTGTGCTGAGAATACGTACGGGATGGGAGAATTATGGTGGATGGGGGCAGGAGAAACTTGGCTTCAGTCCAAGCAGGAAGGACATTGAGTAGTGAAAACCTGGGCTGAATTCTGTGATGCAGTCAAGCGGAACGTTCAACGTAATCCTGGCTGTTTTCTCATGGTTTAAGTCAGGCACAGCTACAGCAAGATACAGCATAACAACAAGATAACCGAACGTAAACACATGAATTCCACAGAATAAAGTCCTTGATACCACCTTTGTGAAGGAGTCGTGAATTATAATCTGAACAGGAACTAGTAAACAGCAGAAAACGATACAAACACCAAAGCAAGTCGAGAGCACAGCCAGTGAGGCGTGGCCATCTTACTTTTTTCCTAAACCTAGATAACTGACAATCATAGGTAGTTATAGCTTGTAAGAATTATGCTGTCAATTATTGGAGATGTGTTTCTATAGCTACCTGCTCCATGTTATTCAATATTGGAAATGTTTTCCATGGTAATGAATTGAGGTAGCTCTTTTCATGTCTTGAGACATGCTGATGAAGGTGGACCTGATCCACCCTGGCTGTTGTGCAATGTTAACCTTCTAGTTTCCACATTTTTTAAAATTTTATTTTATACAAACATTAAGACTGGGTACACCAGTTGTCTTGTAAATTCATGAAAATGCAACCAAGCACTGGTAGTGTTGCTAACCAGATCAGCATATCTATTAGTTTCCACTACAAATGTATTTATAACATCTACATAAACAAATTAAAGAGACCTAACTCAGAATAAAATCTATTGCAACAACTTAACTTCCATCACAATAATGGGATTTAAAATCCAAGTGAAACAGAACAAAAATTGTTTAAAGTCAATCTAGCCATCTTGTTGTTTTCAAGACAGGAGGAAGTGGCCTTATTTTCGATTCAGCCGTTTCTATAGCAAAAACCAGTGTTAACAAATACACCAGTAAGTATACAGAGACAATGCCAGAGTCACATTTTTTCGCAGATGACTCGGTAAAAGTTAAGCGTCTTAGCAGGCTTACCACTGCAGGGATCACAGAGACAGTCAATATCTCATAGGCAATGCTACTGTAATCAGTTTTTAAGTGAATAGTGTGGACGTGAGATGGAGTCTTGGTCAATAGGTTACACCTGACCTTGACACAACACCTTAGCACCCATTATATGAGATACTGTGGGCTAGAACAGCATTGTTGTGCTCAGTTCCATATGGCTTGACTTTGTTCGCTCTCAATCTCCTGCTACCAAGCCATACAAGGGGCTTTGTAAGTAGCAAAGTGTAGTCCAGAGAACGGAATGTTTTGTGACATAGTTTACAGCTTGATGGCGATATTTGCACCTTTTGGTCTGACATACCTGACTTCAGCAGACATTTTTTGAGTACCAGGTTGCCTTCTCTCTTCCATCCTGCTCTGTTGCAGTATGTTATCCAGGATTCCCGCATGGAGGTGTAGAAGGATGTGGCAGCTATGGTTCGCTGGCCCTGATGCTAGCAGCCAGCTATGGTTCGCTGACCCTGATGCTAGCAGCCAGCTATGGTTCGCTGGCCCTGATGCTAGCAGCCAGCTATGGTTCGCTGGCCCTGATGCTAGCAGCCAGCTATGGTTCGCTGGCCCTGATGCTAGCAGCCAGCTCTGTTTCACTGGCCCTGATGCTAGCAGCCAGCTATGGTTCGCTGGCCCTGATGCTAGCAGCCAGCTATGGTTCGCTGGCCCTGATGCTAGCAGCCAGCTATGGTTCGCTGACCGCTGCAGCTCATGCACTGCTTAGCATCTTGATCCCAAGTTTCACATCAATAAAGAAGCTGATATGGTTGTTTCCAGCACACCTATTGAGTGTACAGTTGGGGAGAGGGGGACCTGCTAAAGCCACACAGTAACAGTCTGGTAGATGATACCATAACAAAAAGTCAGTAATGCTTAGGCAAGTTTGGAATCAATTGTATGAGTAGTTGGAGACTCTCGGGAGTGTGTATAGCCAGTGAACTACAGGAACCATCAGCAGACAATCCCTTGATTATCTGTTGGAATAGGCTAAGCACCTATAATTCTGCCCAGAGTGCGGTGATGTCAATCCTATATAACAGTAGTTGTTTAAATTCATTTACCCCTGTAGTTCCACTTACAGTTTAGGTTTATCAGAAAAATGTCAAGCAGCATACATAGTTAAATTGTGACTCCCGATGTGTTATCAATAGATAAGCCTTACATTTGCTTGAATATATTCTTTCTTTGAAAAGGTGAAGAACTGGGTTAAGGAACTGCGGAGAATGCTTGGCCAGGACGTCTGCTTGTGTATAGCTGGAAACAAAACAGACATAGAGAAAAATCGAAATGTGACAGTGGAAGAGGCAGAGCAGTAAGTGATTGTATTCTCACTTTTGTGAAAACTAAATTATTATTATTTCCTAAGGCATCTTCTACTTCGTCATTCACTCTCAAATAACCACATAAAAATTATTAGCAGCGCTTAAACAACACAAAGATGAAGATCCTGAGCAATGTATGCACTTCCTGACACAGCTCTCAGCAGAACACCCAAGTTTGGTCATTTGGTGGATCCCATCCCACTGCAATATTGAAGGCAATGAAGCTGTAGACAAACTAGCAAAGTGTGTAAGGAGCATACCCACAAACAGACCTGAGTATCACATATAATGAGGCCAAGGCCATAATTAAAGCCACCTTCAGGGAAAAATTGGCTGATCAACATCCCAACTTCCGAACAGAAGACAGCTACTGTAATTTTAACTAGAGAAGAGCAAGTCATCATCTCCAGACCGAGAATTGGACAAAATAGACCCAAAGGTCATCTTTACAACAGAATGAGGATTGGGACACATGACAGGTGCCCATGTGGGGAGCATGAGATACATCCTCTAAAGCTGCATGCTCATGCAGAGAGAGAGAGAACAATACTGGCCTTATGAAACAGATGAGAGGTGTCCATGTGAGTAGCATACAAAGATCGTTGAACACATCCTACAAAGCTGCATGCACGCTTAGGAAGTGAGAGGAACAATACTGGTCTCACGAGACTGATCTGAGACAAAGGCTGTATAGAGATAAAACTGCCTTACAAACAACAATGTTCTTTGTAAGAGAAGCTGGGGCCTTGATCTGACGATGAACAAAGAAGACGAGATATTCTCATAATATATCCACGGTACAGTCGTGGTGCAGATCGTCTATCTGCTGGCCCACCTCGACACAGAAGTTTGAGTAGGCTGGATAATAAGTGTTCAATGACTGGGTGCAGATATTGGTGGTAATTTCATAAATCTCTTCATCATGTGGCTACTGCGATCTGTTAAGAGCATTCCTTGGTAGATTTGCCACATTTTTTCCTTACCAGCAGGCCGTAGAAGGCCACCACGTAGGAAAGGGATATAGCAGGCAACCTCACTTGTATAAAAACCATTGCCAATGAAACCGTATTACAAACAAATGTATTCAGGATTCCCTGTAAGTTTGGTAAGGTAAATTCAAATTTAGTGTTCAGCCTTTGCTCCATCAAATAGAATGATAGGTTTATTATTATTTTTTCCTTTATGAACTGGACCATTTGTTGTAGACTTTTCTCGTCGATATACTATTTATCCGTAATCTGAGTTGAAAAGGGCCATGCTGTCTCTATGCTTGACAATGCAGCAAAGACTTTGCTATTACGTATTCTGACAATCATAGACTAACCAAATGCTGCATTAGTTGCCTCATCATCATGTCTTATGTCACTAATAGCTATCTCTCTCTTCAATCATCAGTAAATACTGCATTTTGACAGCAGATTTTTATCTAGATTGTTATGCTATCCTTTCCTTCATCAATGAACTTGTGCAATACTTCCAGTACGGTGTGCTTCATGAAGGAGACTGCTTTTCGGGGTCTTCTTCAGTCCCCCACAGCTTTTTGAGCATGGTCGCCCCACCCCCCTGGCCAGACTGCCTTTCTTTGGTCTGCATAAGGGATCTCCCTGCAGGGTATGTTCTGGCGGTTGCTTGGGTGCTCCACAATCGCATTTGTCGGTGTCTCTGAGACCCATTCTGTGAAGGTGGGTCTTGAGTCTACAATGTCCAATTCCAAATCTGAAGATTTTGCCATGTTTGTCTGTGCTGTAATTTTTTGGCTTGTATTCTTAGTGCTAGTCTCTCCATTCCATCTTTATGAATCATGTTTTATAGCTCTGTGAATGGCAAGTCTGTGTGTTGTCACTTCCAACTTTTGCGAGTTCCGTCTGTCTTCTCATTTCCAAGGATTCCACAATGGGACGGAATCTACTGCAGTCAATCTGTTTTTTGGGGTCGATGTTATATTTGATTTTGTGTGAGAATCTATATTGTTTGTTATATCATCCAAAATTATCCTTGTCTTCTCATTTGCCCTCGATCTTTCCTCATGTTTTTCAGGCCCCCACCATTCCTTAGTAAGTGTGCAGTCAATTTCACATTTTCATTTTTTTAAGTTAACACAAATTTTCTAATGCTATGTACAAGACACACTGCAATGCGTTTTAAAAAAAAGTCAGTGCAAGAAATAATATAATTCATAACACTGCATTCGGAGCATCCCCAACGGTGCTCCCGCACATCAGCCCTTGTACTACGCCTCTCAGCGGCAGAGTATATGTCACGATTGCGGATTGCATCTACACACGCGAAACAGGTCAATGTGGCAGTAAATGAGACATGTCGAATTATAACAGGATGCCATAAACCGACACCAACGGAAAAGGTCTGTGCAATCGCTGGTATCGCACCTCCGGATAATAGAAGACATGTCACATCTGAAGTTGAGAGACAAAAGCGGTCATGTGACCAGAGACACCTTCTTTTTTGGACATACAGAAGAAAGAATATGACTGACATCAGACAAAAGTTTTCTGCGGACTGTACAGCCCACAGAACAGAGCTCCAAGAGAAACCGCATGGAAAAGTGGCGCCAAAAGAATGGCGAAGGTTGGATGGATATCAAAGAAGAACCTGCACCAGGACATGATTTGTCATATACTAGTGGAGATCTCTGAACAGGTGTGCCCAGGTGTGGGTTTAACCTGAAAAAGTGGGGATTTGCTGACGATGAATATTGCGAATGTGGGGCCGTCCAGGTCCTAGAACACCTGATTGTATGTCCTAGGATGCAGGAATGTTTGGCCGTCCAGGACCAGCAGCACCTTATTATATGTCCTAGGATGCAGGAATGTTTAAGCCGTCCAGGTCCTAGAACACCTGATTGTATGTCCTAGGATGCAGGAATATTTAAGCCGTCCAGGTCCTAGAACACCTGATTGTATGTCCTAGGATGCAGGAATGTTTAAGCCGTCCAGGTCCTAGAACACCTGATTGTATGTCCTAGGATGCAGGAATGTTTGGCCGTCCAGGTCCTAGAACACCTGATTGTATGTCCTAGGATGCAGGAATCCTGTGCGGTGGAAGACCTGATGGTGGCAAATGAAGGAGCACTGACGGTGGTTGGTTTTTGGGCGAAGACTATATGAGGTTGTCGGACACAGAAAGTAAGTTAGTTCTAGTACTGCTGTGGCGCCATATTCTCATTGAATGTCCAGTTTGCTGAGCTAGGGTTGTCACATACCAATTTCGAAAAATGTCAAACAGCCTAACAAATAATACATTTTTTTTTTAAACAACTTACTTTCTGATGTCAACCAATCCCAAAAAAACAGCCAAAAACATTTTTTTGATGCCATCAATCTTTTAAACAAAACTTCCGATATCCAGATTGCTTAAAAGGGCTAATTTGGCAACTATGTCTCCAAGGATTAATGGTTTCTCTTTCTTTAACAAGATAGCTATTGTTACTAGAACTGATTATATTCAACTTTCTGAGAATTATATTGTTCTGGATCATTTGCTCTCAAATAAATAGATGTCTAGATGCTCTAAAATCTGTACGTAGCATGTCTTCTAAGTGTGGGTTATCTTCTTTGTTGAACCTTTGATAACTTTTGCTTTGTGTTCTAATTGTGTATAGTTTGTCTCGTGCGACTTTTGACCTTAATTTATCAACTGTTATCAGTGTGTCACATTATTGACACCATGAAACTTTCTTCCACAATTGTTATCTTCCACGCTAGCTTTGACACCCTTTCAAATGTAGTCACTGCTGATCTCGGGTTTCCGTATTGAGGAGTACAAAATTGCACCACTGTACCTTGCCAGACTAACTTACCTGCTCCTCTTCTACCTTAGGGCGTAGAGGTCTTGACTTTATTTTCTTGTGGCTTTTAGGATGGTGTAGCTGGCTCCATGCCAAATCATTCTCAGTGTCCTCTTAACATCATTCCTGGCAGGTCACATTATTACTTCTGTTTGTTCCTCTTTCTGGCATCTTGTCCTTGACTTGCCACTGCGGTAAGGCGGCTCGAGACGAGAGAGTGAGGATAAAAAGTAGTGCAGTTAATCCTTGCTAAAAATAGGGCTAGCAAAATAAATTATGCCATTTGGTTAGGGGGAGCCAAATCCAGTGCTGGATCTATGCTCCACCAAATGGGGTGATAGGGAAAAGAAGTCGTTGATGCCGTTTCATGTCATGAAGTCTTTATCTTCACAAGTTGTAAGCTTTGTTAGTTTTCATCATCATTTATCCATCTAGTTGAAACTTCGGATCGCAGTTGGTGCTCACCGCTTGTTCCTATTTTGTATCGTTTTCTTGAGTTCTACCCACAAGACCTGTGACCATTTGCCACCAAGTGTTCTTTGACCTTTCTTCTCATCTCTTTCTCTGTGGGTTCTAATCCCAGTGCATATTTGGTTATACTGTTCAACTTCTTTATGAGAGTATGTCTGGCAAGGCTCCTCAACATGGAGAACAACACAAAACCAAACGGAAATGGGGCAGGCCGGACAGCCTTCAACTCCATCATTACAACCACAGATGCGGACATCTTTGATTCAGTAGTTCTGCCAGCACTCTGCTATGATAGCGAAACCAAGTCTCTAACAAAGCAGTAGAGAACCGAGAACAGCACATGCATCTCTTGAAAGACGCCTCGTAGGCATAACTCTCAAACAACAGCGGCAGAACGAACTACACAATAGCAACATCCGAAGAATGTCATACATCAAGGATGTCCTACAGCACGTCAACCATTCAAAACGCAGTTGGACAGGTCATACATCCAGAAGACAAGTTAAAAGATGGAGTACCATAACCCCCATGTGGTACCCGCACGACAAAAAGAGACCTTGGGGACGGCCCTCAACTCACTGACGAGATTCACTAGAAAAGTACAACACACACGGCCCCACAACAGACGGAATACTATTCCATTGGTCAACACGCGCCTGCAGCAGAAACGACTGTATCCTGAGCTGGGACCCGCTCAAGGGTGACCACCCCTTGGGAAACAACGGTTCGAACTAGGAACTAAGAATATTAGTGACAAAGTTCTCTTCTGTTTAATGATTTATTCTGGATATCTTCTGTAAATTTACAGATATGCAGCTTCGGTGGGAGCCAAACACTATCACACGTCTGCAAAAATGGGACGTGGTATTGAGGAAATGTTTCTCGATTTGAGCAAAAGTAAGTCAATATTATTTTATTTCTCCTTTTTTTTTTTAATGTAAGGTTTGGGGAACTGAGAAGCAAGTCTGATCAGGCATAACATACTGACCAGGATGTCATGTCAAGGTCAGGCACAATGTACTGACCAAGAGCACAATCTCTCTTCAATAAAGTGTTCCCTAGACACAGGCTGTTTTCAAAGAAGTCTGGCTGACGAGATGTGGATCAACGTGATCCCAATTAGTAATGAGCATCATGCAGATGAGCTCGAGATGTGAGGAATGCTGCTACAACCCGCCACTTAACACTCTTTTCAGGGCTCACAAAAAAGTAAACATAATAATTGTGGGCATTAAACAACAAAGCAAGGTTTACAACATGCCAGATAAAATGACCATTGAACATTACTTGTATCTTATCTAAAAACTGTTTCACCGCGGTTGTGAAGTTATCTTCTGTATGTGTCTTAATAAGTTTTTGGTATGACATACATTCATTTATTGCGTAGCGCAGTGGTTAGCGCGCTGGCTTCGCATCTTAGTGGTCCTGGGTTCATTCCCCAGTTGAGGCGGTAATGTTTTTTTCAGACCGCAATGGCTCCCGAGTCGACCCAGCCTTAAATGGGTACCCGTTCAGTCCGGGAAGTAAAAGCGGCGAGGGAGAGGAGATGGCTACCGCCCTCATATAGCCAGGACTTTGAAATGTGAGATCGCTAACACCTCACACCCCTACGGCAGTAATGCTATGGGATACTTTACTTTACTAACAAATAATATTTGGCCAGCGATGCAGTGGTTCATGCAAACACACAAGATATCATTGGGCGGGCGACACACTCAGATGAAAGGATGATTTTAGGAGAATGTCAACGACCAGTTTGGTACCCTATAGACAGAAAGAGGTCACAGAGTATACCTCCATTGTTCAGACTCCCTACAACGTCCATGAAAGTATTACGCACTAGACCTCAATAGTCCAGGACAGAGACCACAGGAGATGAAGTTGGGACCCCCAATTGTACAACCCCCCACTGATGGATGAGTCATTAAGTAAGCAAGTAATCTAAAATCTATATCCATCAATTCTGTTACTAATGCCTTTCTAATGTGTCCCAGTCAAAGTTTGAATTGAGCATGTGTTGAATATTTACGAGTAAGAGTCCAAAAGGTTTATTAGGGCCAGATACATGGCCAAATGGGAAACAGAGCATACTGGCTACACAAAAAATGATGCCTATTACCAGTTGAACAGAAGAGAGCAGGTCGTGGTCTTCAGACTCCGCACAGGCCACAACAGACTGAGGTACCATCTATTCAATAAACTGAAAATAGGTGGCACTGACGAATGCACCTGTGGTACAGGGAAAATGACTGCTGAACATCTGCTGCAAAATTGCTCGACATACGAGGACCAGAGAAAGCACATATGGCCATCACCAGTGCCAACACTAGACAAGTTCTATGGCAGTGTCGACAGCCTCAGGATGACAGCTGCTTTTTTCAAACAAATTCAAGTTGACGTCTGACAGCGCACAAAGAAGAAGAAGAATATTTATGAGTAATCCAGATGTGCCGGGTCAATCCTAGTTAATTTTGAACATGGTGTGAAATGTCACGTACGAAATAACTACCACACAGTGTAACGTGCGCAATGGAGGATTCCGATGCACGAATCCATTTCTAATACTGTCATTGATTGACGTTATGACATGAAAATACTGTGCGAACTCGCTAGAGAGGTGAAAACATGATGAAAGAACGATTTTGACTTTAATGGCTGCATGCTCGTTATTGATAACAGGATAATATAACTTTAATCATGTCATTTTAAATAATATGTAGAATTGTAAGCTGTACCTTACATCTGTGTCATTCTTCCTTGTTGTCTAGACATGATAGAAAAGTCAGAGGAAGGCGTTAGCCGAGGGAAGCCAGGTAATACCAACCGAAAGAATAACATTTTAGTGGTCGACGACTCCACAGAACAACCGCCACCAAAAACTGGATGCTGCGGTTAACTGTCATCTGTGTTGTGTATTTGGGTTTCATCTTGTCGAGACAAGAAGGGTATGTGATGGACCAGAGTGAAAGTTGGGTTGCGATCGCTGGATGAAATCATTTGTTGTCCGGCTCATGTGATATGTAGCTTTCTTTATGGTTTTTTTATTTTTTTGTGTGTTTATGGTTTTATTTTGTGCAGCTGATGGTGGCAAACAATTTCAGTTATCAGGATCGTACTGCGAGCTTTAAATTTGACCATTAAAAGATACTTATGAGACATTGCGTACTGACATTTTCTTGTCAGTTTCTTTATCCCACAGTAGTTAGCAGCTTGACAAACTCATATACTTTTCTTTTCATTTAACGGTAAAGGTCATCTCATAGCAGACGCTGCTGTCTGGTATGAAGCGTTCAATGTTTCATTTTAATCAATCCCCGCATTTTTTTTAAGTGAGGTGTTCAGTTACATTTCTTGCTGCCAAGCCTTACCTGACTAAGTTAGGTAACATTTTACAGCTGAGTAGAATGGGGGTGTATCGAGACTGGGAACTTGGTAATTTTGTGGACACTCTAACCACACTGCTAACAATACATTAATAAATTCAGTATTACATATGTTAGTTTATCACCGGGAATAAACTATACTTTCCTCTAGTCAATTTTTCTCATTTCTCAATTAAATGATATCATCGCTTTTGAAGGGATGGTTGGTTGGTTATTAATTCAGTGACCTATGGGCTCCTGTCCTTTGGCCCAATGCCATATAGTGGTATCTGCAAGTGTGTGTAAGCTGTTGTTTAGCTCCGTACAAAGTGTTCCATTTGTCTAACCTCGGAGGAAAAGCTCTTTTCTAACACCGGCAAGCTCCAGACATTCAAAAAGATCTTTTAAAGCGTAAATTATATTTACTTCAAATCTATTTTCCTTGTTTTTGAAGTATAGTCTCATCACCTTTAATTGGATCAATTATACTTTTTTTAAGCATTATTTTCTCTTTATTGGAGTATCTTATGACCATTGCTTGGATACACTATACTTTCCTCTTGGGTTTATTTTTCTCATTATTGTAGTATGGTATGGGATAGTTATGCCCATACTTTCCTATTAGCTTTAACATCTTTTATTTCAAGTGGCTTCATCTTCATTACATCGCAAAGTTCAGTGGTCCTACTCTTTACTCCCCAGTAAAAAATGTCAGGATGCACGCAGAGAAGCTCACCTAATGTCCTCTACATTAGTCTACCCTCTTGAGTACTTTAAGTCTATGCCTAAACTAGTGTCAACCATTTAGCACCTAGCGTACGAAGAAGAAGAAGAACCATTTAGCACCTGTCGCTAAGTCTATGCCTAAACTAGCGTCAACCATTTAGCACCTGTTGCTAAGTCTATGACTAAACTAGCGTCAACCATTTAGCACCTATCGTACGAAGAAGAAGAACCATTTAGCACCTGTCGCTAAGTCTATGCCTAAACTAGCATCAACCATTTAGCACCTGTCGCTAAGTCTATGCCTAAACTAGCGTCAACCATTTAGCACCTGTCGCTAAGTCTATGCCTAAACTAGCATCAACTATTTAGCACCTGTCGCTAAGTCTATGCCTAAACTAGCATCAACCATTTAGCACCTGTTGCTAAGTCTATGCCTAAACTAGCGTCAACCATTTAGCACCTGTCGCTAAGTCTATGCCTAAACTAGCATCAACTATTTAGCACCTGTTGCTAAGTCTATGCCTAAACTAGCGTCAACCATTTAGCACCTGTCGCTAAGTCTATGCCTAAACTAGCGTCAACCATTTAGCACCTGTCGCTAAGTCTATGCCTAAACTAGCGTCAACCATTTAGCACCTGTCGCTAAGTCTATGCCTAAACTAGCGTCAACCATTTAGCACCTGTTGCTAAGTCTATGCCTAAACTAGCGTCAACCATTTAGCACCTGTTGCTAAGTCTATGCCTAAACTAGCGTCAACCATTTAGCACCTGTTGCTAAGTCTATGCCTAAACTAGCGTCAACCATTTAGCACCTGTTGCTAAGTCTATGCCTAAACTAGCGTCAACCATTTAGCACCTGTCGCTGATGCTGCTGTTGTGTTCTTTTGTTGTTTATTTTAAAAAAATTAACAATGCAGGATTCAGTGTTTTATTAATCGGATGCATGTTCATTTTTCATTAAGTTTGAATTTCATGCAAACCAAAAGACAAAATATAAAAGAAGGTTTGCCACACTTGTGTTGTGATGTTGAGCAAATGAGATTTTACAAATGTTATGAATGGTTGTGTCAATTATGATTAAGGTATTGTTTCTTCTGATTGTCATTTCACATATTTTAAACAAAACAACTGGGGAAAATAGATTGATTATATTCACGGTCTGTGTTTGTTTTGGGCATTCTGGGCATAGCTAATGCCAGTTTGTCATTGTTATGATTTGAACATGAGAAATGTCTTTATAATGTCATTAACTTCATAATGATTTCAGTACTCATTTTTGTTTTCTTATTGTGTAAAGAATAATACAGTAAAATAACATATTGTGTTAGTCTTGACAATTTTGATACATTTTTTTCACAAGACTGCCTTCTTCCTTGTTAATCTCAGAACTATCAAACAATAGGCTGTTTCTTCTTCCTCGTTAATCTCTGAGATGAAATTTTAGGATGTTTCTTCTTCCTCGTTAATCTCTGAGCTATCAAACAATAGGCTTTTTGGGATGTTTCTTCTTCCTTGATAATCTCTGAGCTATTAAACAATAGGCTGTTTGGGATGTTTCTTCTTCCTCGTTAATCTCTGAGCTATCAAACAATAGGCTTTTTGGGATGTTTCTTCTTCCTTGATAATCTCTGAGCTATCAAACAATAGGCTGTTTGGGATGTTTCTTCTTCCTTGATAATCTCTGAGCTATCAAACAATAGGCTGTTTGGGATGTTTCTTCTTCCTTGATAATCTCATCAAACAATAGGCTGTTTGGGATGTTTCTTCTTCCTCGTTAATCTCTGAGCTATCAAACAATAGGCTGTTTGGGATGTTTCTTCTTCCTTGATAATCTCTGAGCTATCAAACAATAGGCAAGGGGACGGCGTGGCCTAGTGGATAAGTGGCACGGCTCACAACCCGAAGGTGCTGGGTTCGATCCCCATCACAGCACCGGTCGTTACCCCGGGGAAGCAAACCCTTAGAAAATGCAGGAGGAAGCAGACCCTTACATAAAATGCATGCTGAAGTCGGATGCATTGGGCCGACAGGCGCAAAATAAAAACCACAGTGCAACGCACACCGCCTTGGGGATTAGAGAAATAAGGCGAACGCAAAAAAAAACAACAAAAAAAACAATAGGCTGTGTGGGATGTTTCTTCTTCCTCGTTAATCTCTGAGCTATCAAACAATAGGCTGTTTGGGATGTTTCTTCTTCCTCGTTAATCTCTGAGCTATCAAACAATAGGCTGTTTGGGATGTTTCTTCTTCCTCATCTACCTTCACTCTTCTATTCCATTGATCATGTTTCGTGGATCGTCACTGCCCATGGGGATAAATACACCTTGCAATGGATACCTGGATATAGTGGGCTACTAGGGAACAAGATGGGCCGACAGATTGGCAAAAACAGGAGCCTCGAAACAACAATTGGATAGACCCTGCAGTAACCACACAGTAAAACGAATTATTAAGAATAATACTCTGGAAATCTGGATGAACAGGTGGGCGACGGGAACAACAGGTCGCAGTGTATTTAGTGAAATGTCACAGCCAAAAAGTAACGATGACATAAATAAACTACTTACAAGAGATCAAAGTCTCATCTTTCAGTTCCGAACAGGACACACCAGAGTCAATAGCCACTTGAACCGCATCGATCTCCCGCACCTGCCCTTATGCAGACATTGCTCTCATCCTGATGAAAGAGTTCGACACCTAACCATTGAGTGCAATGCGCTTGCGGACATGAGGAAAAGATTCTTACAAGCACTGCTGATAATTGCCAACACACTGTACAGAGCCGTGAAACAACTGAAGACCTGTATCTATATAAGAATGGCATTGGGCTGCCAAAAGCAGGCTTCCTCAGCAGCTATGGGAAAACAACAACATCCAGTTTCATGGCTGTTAGTCTCTCATCATAGAGCAACTAGGTCAGCGTCTCATCGTAGAGGGACTAGTACAGCCCATCATCGTAGACAGATTGTAGATCATCATTTTGCAGATTTGTGTCTTTCAGTCTGGGACTAGTGCCATAATTCCGTTTTATTCAAAATCTTGATTTTGATGACCTGTTCCTCGGTGTAGCTGCAGGTCCCTTCGTCTCCAGTGAATCCTGTCTTAGGCCACGGAAGTTCAGTGCGTGGTAAGAGCTCCTCTAGAGGCATCTCAGATTTTACAGCATATATCAAGAGGGTCTGACCAATATATTTTAGGTCTTCCCTGCAGTCTCTTCCTACCTCGGGGGTACCAGACTGCTGTCGCTGTACCGCATCGACCATCGTTTCGTCGCTACATGTGACCTGCCCATCTATGTTTTGCCGTGTCTGTATGTATTACCGCATTCTTCACCAGGGACAATCGTCTTGTGTCAGAATTGTGGAGACCTTGCATACGTTGGTTCTGGAGAGTGATTCCGACCAAGCGTCTCTCGAGGGAGGTATGGGTCACTCTCTAGTGATTTTGTTAGTGTCCATGTCTCAGCACATCACAGGGAGTACAATGGAATTGAAGAGGGGGGCTCGTAGGTCCTGGTCATGGCAACCGTCCAGGACCGTGGCCCAACCAGCGCAGCGACATCTTGTTTGTTCAGGTTCCAGATCATTCTCCGTATTAAAAAAGCGCCAAAGATAGATATACTCGTTCACATCCTCTACTCATACCTCGCGGAGGATGACCGGATCACAAATGACAAAGCAATTGCGCAACAAAAAATGTTCTGCAAGGATAAAATAAATTAATATTGAACAAATTGAGCTAAAATTATGATCTAACTATTGTAAGACTCATAATTTAACAATGTGTGACACAAAATATTCATAAAATTATCTATTAATAGGAATTGTTAAATGGCATTAATACAGATGTGAAATTCAGGTATGAAAACTATTTTGTACTGTCCACCTTGGGTGTAGTTTGGCAATAATCCGTCAATTCCATCACCACATACCTTTCTTCTGTGTCTCAGTCAAATTCTGAATTGGACATGTGCTGAATTTCCATGAGAAATATGCATGATCATTGGTTTGATCAAGTAATAAACCATTTCTCAGAACTTAAAGTTCAACTGAGTGAGTCGATTTTGGAACCTCACAACCTTCTCAAATGTCATTGAGGGGACAGAACACAACACAACTCGTGTGTAGTAAGTCAACATCAGTGTATTGAGGTAGAAATTGACATTTTGCACGTGTGCCGAAATGGGAAAGGTTACATTTTGACACTTGGTTAATACCAGTGTCTTAGTCTGGAGACAGGGGGTCAAATCCTGGCTCATCTGAACTTTTTCTATTGTAGGTAAATAAAAAGCCAATCGCGTAAGCCAACATAAGTCTCTCGCTGCCCGGGTGATACTTAGGACAAAAAGAGTAGAACCTCTGCAACCTTTTCATAAAAGGTGAATAACAAGGGTTGTGCATGGGGCTAGCAGGCATGTGTGAAAAAACAAACGATCCTATGTCTCATACTGGAACAATAAACTAACGAATATGTCCACACACAATTATAACTTCATTCTTCAGCGTCTATGTCCTTGTAACATATATGATATATTGTCTATGTATTATATTTGTTGAATCATAATTTAATTTCATGATTATATTGTTCTATCTTGCTCTGAAGGCTTCTTTAACCCTTAAAACTCAAAGACTTGAAACGGGGAATATATATTCATAAAAGTAGGGAAATATTACTTTGTCCGAAAGGAAATACTATTTATTGACACATGAGATATCATATTTCATCCTGAAAAGGATGCTGCGTCGTAGTTTACAGCGAGGCTGTAATATTGCACCTTTCAGACCAACACATCTGGTTTTGTGTGGCTTTTTGGGCACTAGATTTGCCTTTCCTTTGCAACCTCTATTCTGTTAGCCAGACTACACTAGCGCAGCCTGTTTCCAGAGTCGCTGCTTGAACGGGGAATAGGACCTTGGTCAGATCTGGTTTGCTGGCCCTGATGAGAACTCCTTGTCTGTGCTGTATGGTAGCTTTAACCACAAAGAAAATGTAAAGCATATCGAAGGTTCGACTGATTTCAAGTCAGCATTTTTGTGTTGAGAAGCTGAAGGAACTGAAACATTTGTTCGAGGTTAGGAAAGCTCTTGTTGGTCAGATTAGTGCCTGTTGTATTGTTTGTCTAGAACATTTTGTATTTTCATACAATAAATCTGAAAGATTGTACATGACAGAATAGTAATGTTTTCAGGCAAAATATATTGAGCATGTTTGGGCGTACACAATGTTGTTGTTGTTAGTCACTCAAGCAATGTTTCTCTGATAGTCCGTTGCCGTGGCTCTTCTTATATCCTGAGGAGTGCTGATGAAGGTAAACCTTAATACTCTTAGCTCTAGTGCAATGCATGGCTTCTCAATAGGCTCACCATTATGGGGGTCTGATTAGCATATTGATAGAGCACTGCTTTTCATGTCGGAGGTGTGGGGTTCAACTCCCGGAGAAAAAGGCAGCATGAAAGGGAACTGGCCACCTCACCTCATAAACAAGTTGTGGCCTTGTACAATGAAATCTCTAACACATCATCTCCAACAGCAATGTCTGCTATGAGAATACTTTTACCTTTGTGAGGATACAATGTGGATCCACACCTCATTGTTCACAATCTATTTCCAGGAGCACGGCAAGGACCAGGCATAAGTCTTGCTTCCCGTCAATAGTACTAATTTGCCATGTCCCATTGGCCTTACTAGGGCACTCTTCGTGTTCTATTTCCAGCACAGCTATATTTACCTTTGATATTACCCAGAATTCTGAGAAAGAGTTTTATGTTATACAAGGCAATTACAGGAGTTAAAATGAGAGACATAGTTTAAAATAATAGGCTTACAGAGTTTAAAATAATAGACTTTCAGAGTTTAAAATTGCAGATTTAAATGAGTTAAAATAAGAGACATAGTTTAAAATAATAGGCTTACAGAGTTTAAAATAGGAGAGTTTAGTGTAAAATAATAGACTTTCAGAGTTAAAAATAGTACTTTCAGAGATTAAAATACAAGATTTACAGGAGTTAAAATAAGAGACGTAAAGTTTAAAATAATAGACTTACAGAGTTAAAAATAGTAGACTTTCAGAGATTAAAATACAAGATTTACAGGAGTTAAAATAAGAGACGTAAAGTTTAAAATAATAGACTTACAGAGTTAAAAATAGTAGACTTTCAGAGATTAAAATACAAGATTTACAGGAGTTAAAATAAGAGACGTAAAGTTTAAAATAATAGACTTACAGAGTTAAAAATAGTAGACTTTCAGAGATTAAAATACAAGATTTACAGGAGTTAAAATAAGAGACTTGTAGTTTAAAATAATAGGCTTACAGAGTTAAAAATAGTAGACTTTCAGAGATTAAAATACAAGATTTACAGGAGTTAAAATAAGAGACGTAAAGTTTAAAATAATAGACTTTCAGAGTTAAAAATAGTAGACTTTCAGAGATTAAAATACAAGATTTACAGGAGTTAAAATAAGAGACGTAAAGTTTAAAATAATAGACTTACAGAGTTAAAAATAGTAGACTTTCAGAGATTAAAATACAAGATTTACAGGAGTTAAAATAAGAGACTTGTAGTTTAAAATAATAGACTTACAGAGTTTACAATCAGAGACATCAAAAGTAAGTAGACGTGTCCTTTGTAGAATGTTACTTCTTCCAACAACCAACCTATAAGTCTCTTGGCAGGTTGCCACTACTTTCCCTATGTGGTTGAGCGATGTCACCCAGAAAAAAATGTATGCCAACCTTATAAGAGTATAAATAAGACACACATGATTTTAAATAAGAGATTTACAAAGTTTAAAAAATAGAGGTGTAAGTCTTTTAAATTCATAAAAATCCTTCTTCGTTGGGCTCCATATGAGGCATATGGTCACTACTGTAGATGGCTCGTTACAGAAAACCTATAACAAAACAATCATGTGCTCTTGGGGTGGTGGTTTCTGGCAATACTGACACCATGCACAACTCTCTTTAGTGGCCTTTTATGAGAGAAGGTTGGTGCAGTGGGTGTATTCTTTCCTCCCTAGTAATGGGCCCTACCTGGAGGAAGTATTCACTGAATCATTAGTGCATATTTTACCAATGAGAGATTCTTTGCAGAGTAAAGGGGTCTCAAGGTAAGCCGTCTGCCTCGGGTGCAGGAGGTAGCGGGTTTGAATCACTGTGGAGACCAGGATGTTTTCACATGGATCTTCTGGTAAAAATTCCTTGATCTCTGAGGAGTGAGATCGGACTCCCGTATTCAGTGTCGAGCACGTTAAAAATACCTCGGCAGTTAGAAATAGAAAAGAGTAGACTTAACGGACATTGCCCGGACAACATTCTAGTTAAAAATCTACCCAAATTATTAGTACCTTCCCCCAGGTCTACTACGGATAGACTTTGGCTACCTGGCAACAGATATTAACATGCATGTTTGAATACCACGATTCCAAGCAATGTGGCCATGTAACCAGTACCAGGATGTTTTGTTACCCAACTGCAAAAGTGGATACCTGACTCTGAAAGTTAGAGAAGACAAGGAAGATTAAACTGAAGATTAAGTATAACACTCCATTCACTACTGCAGTATGAGATTATCTTTCTTGTGGGATTTCACTTAATTAAGCTAAGACTTAGAATAATGTCTGTAGCCCAGCTGTAAAAATGGGCACCAGGCTGCTGTAAGTTAGAAAGAAAGGAACTGGTCACCATACCTCATCAAGTTGAAGATTTTTCATAAATGCAAATCAGCAGTTTATGCCCTTTGTTTTAGAAGTATTCCACCTCGTTGATCTGAGACTCTAGCCCAGAAGTTATCGTGCATGCCACTTGTACTGAGTTAATTCAACTCTTGACATTTCTTAGGTGGTGGGTTACAGTGGCTCTGCTTCTAGCCTGAGAAGTTGGACTGAGGTCCTCGGTAAGATCATCGCTGGGGGGGGTGGGGGGGTGTTACAGTATCAATCCGAACCTAGTTGTGACAGCCTGTTTTCAGGAACACTAATGAGGACATGAGGTGGGGTTTGATCAGTATGTTTCGCCTTACCTTAGTGCAAGTCTTGACTCCCTAACTAACCCAGCTTTAAAACAAGTTACCTGACTGCTATAAGAGACATCTTCTGTGTTTGTCCTGAAAATGACGACGTTTTGTAGTTTACAGCATGGCTATGGTATCTGCACCTTTCTGCCTGAGACATCCGATTTCAGCTAGCTTTTTTAGGTATCGGGTTTGCCTTCCCACTACGACCTCTATTCTCATAACCAGACTACACCAGTGCAGCCTGTTTCCAGGGCCACTTCTTGAAGGCAAAATAGGACCTTGGTCAACTCTGGTGCAAGCAGCTACCTATGGGTCTACCTGCTGTGAGTTATTTCACTGTTTGCATATTCAGCCTCGGGCCAAGTCTTTAAGAAAGAGAACCAATCATCCGCATTTCAGAATACCTAGCATATTGTATCTTAACACTTTATCCCCAACGACAATATCCGCTAAGGGGATACATGTTTTAATGGTATAAATTATTCCTTGCAATGTTGTTGAATATTTCATGATTATTGTATAGGTTAACCACAAATGTAAATTTTAATCTTAATGCTGTTTGTTTTTTTTGGTCCTTAATTTAATGCTGCATTTATTGTTTTACTTTTAAAAGTTATAGTTTTGCTTTTAAGAGTTTGTGATAAACATGTGCTTTTTAGTTTTAGACTGCCGTGCCCATAGTTTCTCTGATTGATGTGTTTCAGAAGTGTCATTCTTCTTTTGCATTTCTCCTGAAAAGCCCTTTTGTAATGTGCTTACAGTGAGGTTGCGATATCCGCACGTCATATCCAATTTAAGGCATTTTTGGGACCAGGTTAACTCTCCCTCTTCAATCTCTAATCTCTCAGCCAGGCTGCGGTCTGTTTCCAGGCTCATGAAATAGGGTCTTGGTCAGTTGTGGGTTATTTTATTATTTTAGAAAGAACAATCAATTAGTTCCATCATATTTTAGAAAACTTAATTCACTAGTTCTATCATATTTTAGAAAGAACAATCAATTAGTTCCATCATATTTTGGAAAACTTAATTCACTAGTTTATCATATTTTAGAAAGAACAATCAATTAGTTCCATCATATTTTAGAAAACTTAATTCACTAGTTCTATCATATTTTAGAAAACTTAATTCACTAGTTCTATCATATTTTAGAAAACTTAATTCACTAGTTCTATCATATTTTAGAAAACTTAATTCACTAGTTCTATCATATTTTAGAAAACTTAATTCACTAGTTCTATCATATTTTAGAAAACTTAATTCACTAGTTCTATCATATTTTAGAAAGAACAATCAATTAGTTCTATCATATTTTAGAAAACTTAATTCACTAGTTCTATCATATTTTAGAAAGAACAATCAATTAGTTCCATCATATTTTAGAAAACTTAATTCACTAGTTCTATCATATTTTAGAAAGAACAATCAATTAGTTCTATCATATTTTAGAAAACTTAATTCACTAGTTCTATCATATTTTAGAAAGAACAATCAATTAGTTCTATCATATTTTAGAAAACTTAATTCACTAGTTCTATCATATTTTAGAAAGAACAATCAATTAGTTCCATCATATTTTAGAAAACTAAATTCACTAGTTCTATCACATTTTAGAAAGAACAATCTATTAGTTGCATTATATTTTAGAAAGAATGGTCCACTATTTAAAAGTGTATCCACATAGCCGTGGCAGTCCACGGGAAGGTTGAAGTCACGTTCCAAGCTCGGACTGGCCCGATATTTCTGAAAGTTGCGGACTTATTTGCATGCCAATACCCAGTGGAGCTGGGAGTACTGATTTATTTTGACTGCTGACGGGGTTATATGGACTTACTAAACAATCTATTCTTCTCATTTCCTTTTCACGCCCACTGAAGCATAGAACCACTACTACAGTTGGCTTTCGTCTTGAAACCTGCTCTAAAGTAATTTGCTTGATTTTTTTTTTTTTATCAGTGGTGGTTTGTTTTACATGTTGAGGTTGCTAGCAACATGAACAACTCTATTTAGTTGCTTTTTTTTGTCATGCATGGAGGTGCAGTGGTCCTAATCTTTCCTTCCCTTGAAGGAGTCGAGGTTTCATCACGGAGAAGATGTGGGGGTCTGTTTTCGTAACAAATGTCGCTGTTGAATGCTCACAATGAGTAAGTTTACTCTTTTGTGTGTCCTGAAAATGGCGTTAAGTGGTGGGCTGCAGTAGCTTTCCACACATCCCGAGCATGCTGATGAAGGTGGGCAGAGGTCCTCCAGGTTGTTGTGCTATGCTTGGCTTCATCTGTCTGATGTTCACTAATACAGGGATTAAGTAAAAGCACATCTCGTTAACGAGTCTTGAAAACAGCGTGTTTGTATCTAACTCTACATGTGAGGGAGATAATGGTCTTGGTCAGTGTATTACGCCTGACCTTGACATGATGTCCTAGTCAGTATGTTGTGCCTGACCGGCCTAGCATCTTAGTTTCCCATAATAACAGGTAATTAAGATCTATGTTAAAAAAATCAAATGCAATAGAATATGGTCAATTCCGAATGATAAGTTTGATAACATGCATCTAACATTCTTTTGAAGATTTTCACATGAGAATTGATGGAAAAATAGAGAAGGTACTGAAAGATAACCAGTTTAGTTTTCGCAAGGCCCGGGGTACACAGGATGCCATCGGATCATTGCGGCTTCCCGCAGAAAGAATGATCGATCAAGGTCATACGCTGTTTATCTGTTTTATTGACTACGAAAGCCTTTGATCGGGTTCCCTGGAGCAAACTATTTAAGATTCTGCAGCAAATAAGTATAGAAAGATCACTCGTTAAGTTAATCCAGAACCTGTATGGGAATCAAGAGGTGATTATGTCAACCATAGAAGGTCTCACAGATCCAGTTTCCATAAGACAGGGTTCGACAGGGCTTCTTGCTTTCACCGAGTCTTTATAACACATACGGAGAGGATGATGGACAAGGTTATGCAGAGTTGTGATGGGGGTGTCAAAGTTAACCCTACCACACCTGAGGCCCTGAACCTAACTGTCCCCCATTCCTGGGCTCCAGAGCATTAAAGAGAAAAAACCAACATGATATAGAAAAATGTTAGTTACATGCAAACAAGTGGTTAGAATAAGATGTAACTTGGAGACATTGTAGAAAATAGGTTTACCTTTCATCTAGCGTCAATATTCCACCTTTGTGTGCCAATCCACCCAGCAAAAGGCAAAGAATCTGTCTCAAGTCATAACATTTTGAAATCCGGGAGTAAACACAACAAAGAGCCCTCATTTGTCCAATAATCCTGATAGCTGGGCTTTATACATGAGTATTCCATATAGATCCTCAGTCCAAGAAAAGCCTTCATCTCATCACTCGAGCTCTCACTGTCTGTTTCACTTGAACAGAGTTTGAATCAACCAAATTATTGATCACCTGTTGGACTGTCATAAGCCTAGACTTACTTTGCTTTCCTGTTGAAGTGCTTGGTTCATCAGCCGCTCGTTTCATTGTCAATTTTCCAAATTTGTTCACGTTAAACCCCACAAAATCAATTCAAACATGGGGGCAGCCATTTGCAATGACTAATCACGAGGATTGACCACGATTGGTTGGTTATTTTTAGATTCTGACGCATTTTATTACGTACTACCTAAAGTATCGCAAAACCGGTTCAGCGGTATAGCGTTATTTAAGGAAATTACCGGAAAAAGGGTACAACTGTCTGGTAGAATTAATGGTATGAAAGTTAATGCCATCAAATTTGCCGATTACCAAGCGATAGTTGGAGGATCAGTATCAACGTTACAAATGCTGCTAGAAAAAATGAATAGCACTGCCAAAGAGTTTGGCATGGAAATAAACACGTCGAAGACAAAGACTTTAGTAATATCTAAGTAACATAGGCACATAAATATATCCATCGATGGAAAAATAATTGAACAAGTACGGAATTTGACATATTTGGGCCAAACCATAACAGAAGATGCCCGCAATGAGACAGAAATTAAGACAAGGATTGCAATGGAAAAAAAGAGGGTTTCAGAGAAAAACAAAATTTGTAACCTCAGAATATCAGGATAGAACTGAGAAAAGGAAAAATTGCCATTCATATATGGCCAGTTGGACTGTATGGGGCCGAAACATGAACTTTAGCGAAGAAGGATGTAAAAAGCTTAGAAATGTGGTGCTACCTTAGAATGGAAAGAGTTAGACAGAAAGAAGATAGAATGACAATGTACTCACTCACTGATGTAGGCGCACAAAGACAAATATTGCATATGAAACAAAAACATCGGTTGAGTTGGTCACAATATGAAACATGGTCTTCTACAGAGGATACTAAAGGGCAAGATTCAAGGGAAGAGAGGACTGGGGCGACCAAAACTCACCTTTACATCACAGGCATGCATGGACATTAAAGTACCAACCTGCAGAGGATAGGGTCAAATGGAGAGACATACTCAGACAACCTTACAACCAGTCTTATAGGGTAATATGGAGAGAGACATACTCAGACAATCTTACAACCAGTCTTATAGGGTAATATGGAGAGAGACATACTCAGACAACCTTACAACCAGTCTCCGGACTGATCAACCAGTGATGACACTGCATCCGATCAATCAGCAATCTAGTGGTTAAGTGACACGGCTCACAAGCTGCTGGGTTCCCTCCCCATCACAGCACCGATTGTTACCCTTGGGAAGCAAACCCTTACATACAATGAATGCCAAAGTCGGATGCACCGTGCCGATAGGCGCAAAATAAAAACAGTGCAGAGCACATCATTCCTGGCTGTGAGAGACTGGATCTGCCCAAAGTATAGTCATCAGATTCATAACCTCTATTCCTGGTTGTGAGAGACTGGATCTGTCCAAAGTGTAGTCATCAGATTCATAACCTCTATTTCTGGCTGTGAGAGACTGGATCTGAGTGCAGTTATCAGATTCGTATCCTCTATTCCTGGCTGTGAGAGACTGGATCTGAGTGCAGTTATCAGATTTGTATCCTCTATTCCTGGCTGTGAGAGACTGGATCTGTCCAGTGTAGTATCAGATTCAATCCTCCTGAGGACCTCATAAGGACATGATCCAAAGACCTCACCATAGTATCACTTTTCTCACATCCGTTGTCAAGGACTCTTGTTGGAAAGCCTGTATTTACTTGTTACATACAAAAAAAAATTTCTCCTATCGTCAGTATAGATGTACAGAATAGTGGTTGTTAACCTTCACTCAAATATGAAGAGGCATCTAACTGTTCGGTTAAATACAAATAACCAGCGAAAATACTTGGCATAATATGTTGTCTATTATTAAGTCTATGGACATTTTCATTATAAAGTAACCATCACGTAGCAGTTTAAATTTACTACAACAATATGGCAAATGTTTTGTACTGTTAATGGGACTAACTAATGAATAGTTTTTGTATTTGATTGCAGTATACTAGTCAAATAGAAATGGCTTAATGAATGTACTATTCAGTTCCAAATGATTTCTAAGCAAATATTTGGTACAGCTCTAATTATTAGTCAGGGTACGATTAGCGTAGTGGTGAAGCACTCGTTATCCACGGCATGGTGTGGGGTACGGAATTCCGCTGTTGGTACACTCCAGTCAACTCAGCTGTAAATGGGTACGATTTGTGAAGTAAAAGGCAGCAAGGAGCTGGCCACCCTACCTCATACAAGCTGCGACTAAGTATACTGAAGTCTCTAACAACTTCATTCCCTGACAGTAGTGTGTGTAATTACTATGGGACAAACCGTGAGTTAGTATACTGAAGTCTCTAACAACTTCATTCCCTGACAGTAGTGTGTGTAACTACTATGGGACAAACCTTGACTTAGTATACTGAAGTCTCTAACAACTTCATTCCTTGACAGTAGTGTGTGTAACTACTATGGAACAAACCTTGCGTTAGTGTACTGAAGTCTCTAACAACTTCATTCTTTGGCACTAGTGTAACTTTAAAAAAAAAAAAAAAACTTTAAGCGAGGGCTCGACTTCATTGCCTTGGGTTTTTCCCCATTTTAGCTCGGTCTCTCTCGGCAGATACCCCATATGTCGAGAGCATCGCATGAAGTACGAACTCCGTAGCTCCAGTGATAAACCCAGGGATCTCCGGAAAAAATTGACATCATGGACCGACCGTCGCAGCTCGAATTCGAACCACGACCATCTGAACATGAGGCAAACTGAAGTCTCTAACAACTTCATTCCCCGACAGTGATGTAACTACTATGGGACAAACCGTTACTCTAATTACTAGTGTTCCAAGGGACCTTAAACTTCATGTATTATATCATCATTCATTCCCACATCTAATCTGTTTTTCCCTATTGTTATTGCCATTATTAAAGTAATTTATAATATATAAGAACCTAGATATTTTCTAGTCGTTATCTTTTATCTGACCTTGTGGTGCCAATAACTTTGTGGGCCACATGATTTCACCAGGTGGGCCACACCTGTGATACCCCTGGTCCAATGCATTGCTTAACATAGAAGTAACACTCTTGGACTTTCTGTGCCTTACATTGGGAATATATAACTTCATTAGTGTTGCTATATGATATTATCATTAATAGTGATGCAGTGTGTATCACACATTTTCATTATACGTTGTTATCATTGACTCTGTTATTATATATCTGCTTCTATTTATAACACAGTTGTGGTAAAATATTTTAGCAAAGTGCTGATCAAGAGTTCAGACCTGGGTGTTGATTATTTCTAGGTGGCCATGATATAAACCAATGAGACTGTGATTGAAGGAAAAACATACGTTTGCCAAAATGAGTGCAAATTTCAAAATCAACAAAATATTGAGCACATAACTCAGTGTAGGTGTGATGATAGTCTCTGATTGTACCTTTGTGAACTTATGTTCAGAACTTGAAGAGAGTATGCTTGTGCTGGCCTTGTTAAAATAAAAGTGTTCATCATCGCTATTAGCATTGTTTTAACTGCTTCTATTTTTGTTTGATTCGTGTGTAATGTTGGAAGCTACTCGTGTTGAGTTAACTCATTCACTCCTTAATATTTTGGACTTCCGAAGACAATTTTATTCTTTATGTAACACTCAAACTCAGCATCACTTAGTTGTGATCTATTTATCTTCAATAAAGGTTCACTGAAATAGCACACATCATACACCAAACTGTTCATAATTGAGTCCAGAATAGGATGATTTAAAAAAAATAAAATGTTAATTATGAAATGTAGGAAAAATAAATAATTTTTGAATCAAAACCCATATCAACTAACTCTTCTGAAAATGAAATGTACAAAATCTGGACTTCTGTCACTAACCAAAATTAAATATTTAGGAGAACAGGTCGCAGTGTATTTAGCCAAGTGTCACAGCCAAAAAGTAACCATGACATAAATAAACTACATAGAAGAGATCAAAGTCTCATCTTTCAGTTCCAAACAGGACATACCAGAATCAATAGCCACTTGAACCGCATCAATCCCCAGCACCTGCCCATGTGCAGACATTGCTCTCATCCTGATGAAACAGTTCGACACCTACTCATTGAGTTCAAGGCGCTTGCAGACATGAGGAAAAGATTCTTTCAAGCACTGCCGAGAATTGCCAACAAACTGTACGGAGCAGGGAAACAACTCAAGAAGCCCTGTATCTATATAAGTATGACATTGGGCTGCCAAGAGCAGGCTTGTTCAGCAGCTATGGGATTACAACAACGAGAAATATGAAAGGGAAAATATGTGATGTTATGAACAGTCGCAAAAGCCGATACATCAGTTCTTGTGTTTTCTGAAAAAAATCAGGAAGCAGATACATCAGCTCATGGGAGTGAATGAGTTAATTTCTTCTTCTTCTTCTTCGTACGCAGTCAGACAGTAACCATTATTTTTTTGAAAAAAGCGGCGGTCATCCTGAGGCTCTCGCCACTGCCATAGAGCTTGTCTTGCAGTTCCACTGGTAATGGCCACATCTGCTCTCTCTGATCCTCGTATGTCGGGCAGTTCTGCAGCAGATGTTCAGCGGTCATTTTACCAGTACCGCACGGGCATTCGTCGGTACACCCTATCTTCAATTTGTTGAATAGGTGGTACCTCAGTCTGTTGTGGCCAGTGCGAAGTCTTAAGACAACGACCTGCTCTCTTCGGTTCAACTGGTAATAGGCATCGTTTTTGGTGTAACCAGTATGTTCAGTTTCCCATTTGTTCATGTATCTGGCTTTGATAAGCCGTTTTGACTCTTCGTACGTCATACTGGTATCTGTTTGTGGTAGTCTTGCACCTTCTTTTGCCAGTCTGTCTGCCTCCTCGTTGCCTTGGATGTTGCAGTGTGACGGAACCCACTGTACCACTACCCTTTTTGGTGCGGACTGCTGGCACAGTTTGCAGAGTGCTGCTCTTAAGTCATTAAGCTCAGTGTTTTTCTGGCTTTTTAGCGCTGTGACTACGGCGAGAGCATCTGTAAGCAGGACAATATGGCTTTCATTTTCTTTGTGTGTCACCATTTCTTCCACTGCCGCCCTCAGTGCCTCTGCCTCCGCTCTGAAATTGCTTGTGTACTTACCAGTAGCGAGTGACAGTGTTATTTGTCTGCCATTTGGTAGGTTCAGGAATGCTCCTGCCCCTCCGTTCTGTGTAGTGTTTGTTACAGAACCGTCGGTGTATGCATGGGTCCAGTCCATGCTTGGGTAGCTTTTCGTTATGAAGCTTAGGGTAGTATCTCTCCTTTCTTTTTCAGTCTGGCAGTTTTTGTTTGCAATACCTGGTATATTTTCTACCACTTCTGGAAATATATCCTGCCTCCAGGTAGGTTTTCGTACAGTATTGATGGGTTTTGGTGTTGTTAGTGCGTTTATGGGATCTTCGTGCATCTTTGCTTTGGCTATTTCTGCAAAGTTTCTCCGCTTTAGTTTCCCATTTCCCAAATTGTTTAGTCTCTGGTGCATTGGATGGTCAGTCAGTCTTCGGAGTTTCTCTGACTGCAGCTGGGCTCTGCAGTCTCTTCTATCGGTCATGGATTGCAGTTTTGTAATCTTTTCAAGTTCTACAATTGGCGTTGACTTCATGCCACCTGTTATAATTCTCATGGCTTGGTTTTGAAGTTTGTTAACTTTATCGAAGTTCGCCTTTGCTGCTGTTGTCCATGCCGCAATGCCATACTCGAGAACTGGTCTCACTCTTCCAGTATACAGTTTCTTTAGTATGCCTTCGTCTGCTCCCCAGCTTGTGCCAGCAAGTTTCCTCATGATTGCCATTCTTTCTCTGGCTTTCATTCGGTTTCTCTCAATCTGACTTTTCCATGTCATGCGCCGATCAAATGTGACTCCCAGATAGGTTGGGTTGTCGTTTGGCTGCAGGAATTTGCCATTTAGACTTAATTTGGTACTTTGGAGTTTTAATGAAAGCGAGAATATTGTGCATGTGGTTTTCTCCTCGTTTATTTTGACCAGCCATGAGTTCGCCCACTCTTCCAGCGATGTTAGGGCCGTCTGCATCCGATTTCTTGCTATGGTGAGATTCTTTTCAGAGGTCCACATAGCCAGATCGTCTGCAAACATTGAGCTATGGACTCTTCTTGGTATATTCTCTGTAATATCGTTTATATATACCAGGAAGAGTGTGGGTGACAATACTCCCCCTTGGGGTACTCCCTGCTCGAGTGTCACCTTTTTGCTCATCTGCCCTTGTACTTGGACTCTGGCCGTTCTTTGTTTGAGGTAGTGGTTGATCCACTTGTACATCTTCCCACCGACATCACTTCTTCTTAGCTTGACTCTAAGTCCATCCTTCCAGACTTTGTCAAATGCCTTTTCCAGATCCACCCAAACAGCTACTGTGTGTTTCTGTGCCTGGTAGGCATCTTCTATCTCCTGGGCTATGAGGATGACCTGGTCCTCAGTGGATCTGTGCTGTCTGAAGCCGGCTTGCTGTGGAATTAGTATTCGTTTTTCTTCCAGATGCCACATCAGTCTGGTGTTTATCATCCATTCCATCAGCTTGCCGACACAGCTCAGTAGGCTGATGGGCCTGTATCCATTTGGATCTGTTTTATCCTTTCCTGTTTTTGGTACTGGTACCAGTATTGCGTCTTTCCATGCCTGTGGTACAATACCCCTTTTCCAGCTTTGGTTCAGGACTGATAGTAATTTCCTCTTCGCTGTTTGGCCCAGCCCCATCAGCATTTCGTTTGTGATCCCGTCTTTTCCGGGAGATTTCCTTTTCTTTAGTGTTCTCATAGCCTCTTCCATTTCGCGCATTGTTAGTTTGGCCATCATGTGCTCTTCAGGAGCCGTATTTATGTTTTCGTGTCCCTTTAGCTCTTCGCTAATGTCTGTATGCTTATCTGCAGGGACCTCGATGTGGTTTGCTCTGGCATAGTGATCGACAAAGGCGTTAGCGGCTTTCTTACCTGTGATCAAGTTGAATGAGTTAATTTAATTCTCGATGTTTCTTTAGTAGCAAGTTATGTTTGTCGTCTTCTATTTCGAGGCAAACTTAAGTTGGACCTGGATCCTTCTGGCTGTAGTACAATGCGGGACTTCTCAATAAGATCCCCACCTTGTTGACTAGACTGCTGTGACAGCCTTTTTTCAGGAGGGGAACATGGACAAGAACTCGGGTCTTGATCAGTATGATTCACCTGACCCTGAATTTACTCTTCGCTTCCCTTCGTGTGAAATAGGTGTTTGTGGTTTTATTAAATGAATCACTGCTACTGGTCGGAGACCCCAAGGCAAGAGTATAAAGCACCGCTTCTCAACCTGGACACTACTACCCACTAGTGGGCGAGTTTAGCTTTCAGATGGGTGGTAGAAAGAGAATATTTACTTTCTGTATTAAAAACATCCAAAATATACAGACTCAGTGGACGATCACTGAACTTTCTTCAATTGATATTTTAATGGACGGTCAGGAAAATGTATCCTCTCAAAAGTTATAAAAGTGGGAACGAACTATAAAAGGGTTGGTGATCGCGCAAGTCATCTACATAGAAGAACAGAACGAATGGAGCTAAGATATCAGAACTCAAGAAAGGGCTGAAAATGCAGTAGTGAATGAGCTGGCAGAGTCAAAAAGGCTTATTAGAGCTAGATACATGACCAAATGGGAAACAGAACATACAGGCTACACAAAAAACGATGCCTATTACCAGTTGAACAGAAGAGAGCAGGTCGTGGTCTTCAGACTCCGCACAGGCCACAATAGACTGAAGTACCACCTATTCAATAAATTGAAGATAGGTAGCACTGACGAATGCACTTGTGGTACAGGGAAAATGATCGCTGAACATCTGCTGCAAAACTGCCCGACATACGAAGATCAGAGAAAGCAGATGTGGCCATCACCAGTGGCAACACAAGACAAGCTGTACGGCAGTGTCGACAGCCTCAGGATGACCGCTGCTTTTTTCGAAAAAATAAAGGTTGACGTCTGACAGCGTAAGAAGAAGAAGAAGAAGAATGAGCTGGCATGATCAGGGTTAGTGAAACATAGATGACCAAGACTTATTCCACCTCCTAGTAGTGGTCCCGGAAACACTTTACACCAAATGCTTTCTTTCTGTGCCCTTCGTTATGAACGTGGACATTTGGTCCTGGTCATACTACTTTCTCAACCTATTGGATGTCACACATCCGATGCCTTGTGGGATACCTGTATACGGGAAAGACCACATGAGTAAACCCTGAGGAAAAATCTGTGTCATCTCCAATCGTCTCTATAAAATCTTGCCACTGGCCAAAGGTAGCTCAGGACCAGAGAATGAGGTTAACAAAAGGCGCAGTTGCTTCCTCACGTTAATTAATCCAAATCACCGTTCAAGTCACCCATTTCAGCAGACACAGCAAGAGAAAAAAACTGTCCATTCAGCTGAACAAAGAGAGTGGTCTTCATCACTTGTGATGGACGAACATCGTCAGGTTTACTGGAGTGTTCCGGTGACAGGGACTGAACCTATACATTTACCATAACAAGCAAGTGCTCTACCACTTAGGTGTTCGCATTCTATTGTGCCTGTCGTAAAAGATAACCAAGTAGAGTGGTGCATTGGAGTGTTCTTTTCATGTTCTTAAGAATTGACGTCACTGCACTCCAGGCTTATCCGTAGGTTCACCATTCTCCTGCAGCAAATGGTGAAACAAAATTATTATATCATTTTATTGTCATTACTGGGGGTCTACTGGGAGGATTATAAGGCTGAGATAAGAAAGCTGCTTGCACCTGCAGTCACCACACAGTATACACACTATTGTTATCCTTATCTCCAAATAACAAAAAATGTTTTGAACCCATATACCTTTAGTCAAGGGACTGATATCATTATCACTTTGCCACTGGCTCATCAGAATAAACAAATATTTTACAGTAAATGATGGAAGCAACCAATGTTTATTTTGTCATTTCAATAAATAAATACATTACAGACACTGTAATATCTAACTTTCTACAGCTAGTTAATATATACATTTTTAATATTTAAAATGTTCGTTCTTGTTACAAAGAGTTGATCCATAGGGAACTTAAGGACAATGAGTATACGAGATCACAGAAAGTCATAGAGATGTACGCCGTACGGGAAATCAGTCAAAAAGAAGAGTTGGAAGTCGATCCTGACGCTACATCATTGGGGGTGAAACGAGGGGCAGTGTGGTATGAACACCATAAGTCAATCAAAAGATGTCTTGTTAACCAGCACTAAACCGGAACAGTCAATCATCATGTGTTGGCGAAGATACTGAGGATGAATTCCGAGGGCTTATGGAACGGCAACTTACTAACATAGAGATATGGTTTAACAGAAGAGTGATAAATGCCTTAAGAGTGGCTAACAAAACTAATGAGGGGACGATAAGGCTAGCATCTGGTCAGGCAAAACACACTGTTCAAACAATGTTAGCCAGGGTCAGGAGAAATATACTGGCCAAGACCCCCTCCTTGGTCGTACTGGAAACAGGATGTTGTCGAGGACAACAGTCTGGCTAACAAGGTGGGGTTCGATATGATCCCCATAGTAGTGAGTGACGTGCAGATGAAGTCAAGTATTGCACAACCGCCTGGAGGACCCCGGTCCACTTCATCAGCGCTCTTGGAATGTCAGGAAAGCTACTACATTCTGTCACAAGTTCCGTCCTGTTAAGGGCACACAAAAGGGTTACCAACCAACCAAACTAATGAGGATGTGGCGAGGTAGGGTAATGATCAAAGGGGAAACTGGACACACAAGAAGGTGACAACAACATTTTTGGATATGGATAAGATGACATTTAGAACAATTTGTCACGGCAGGCAAAATTGTTGGGGGAAAATGTAGAGAAATGATTTTTGAAAGCTATGGAGGTGTGGTTTTACAGAGAAATGCTGCGGATCCCATGGACTGCAAAGAAGAACAAAGACAACTCGTTGCAATGATCAGAACAAGGCATTCATCCTTTTTTCAGGCATGAGATAAGATGAGATGAGATGAGATGAGATGAGCTGAGCCGGCTTGGAGTACGTTATAGCAACGGGAAAGATAGCAGGAAAGAGAGACAGAGGAAGGCCGAGAGAGAAGGTGCTGGACAGCCTGAGAGATAGAGGAAGGCCGAGAGAGAAGATGCTGGACAGCCTAAGAGACAGAGGAAGGCCGAAAGAGAAGATGTTGGACAGCCTGAGAGACAGAGGAAGGCCGAAAGAGAAGATGTTGGACAGCCTGAGAGACAGGGGAAGGCCGAAAGAGAAGATGTTGGACAGCCTGAGAGACAGAGGAAGGCAGAGAGAGAAGATGTTGGACAGCCTGAGAGACAGAGGAAGGCAGAGAGAGAAGATGTTGGACAGCCTGAAAGACAGGGGAAGGCCGAAAGAGAAGATGTTGGACAGCCTGAGAGACAGAGGAAGGCAGAGAGAGAAGATGCTGGACAGCCTGAGAGACAGAGGAAGGCAGAGAGAGAAGATGTTGTACAGCCTGAGAGACAGAGGAAGGCAGAGAGAGAAGATGTTGGACAGCCTGAGAGACAGAGGAAGGCAGAGAGAGAAGATGTTGGACAGCCTGAGAGACAGAGGAAGGCAGAGAGAGAAGATGTTGGACAGCCTGAGAGACAGAGGAAGGCAGAGAGAGAAGATGTTGGACAGCCTGAGAGACAGAGGAAGGCAGAGAGAGAAGATGCTGGACAGCCTGAGAGACAGAGGAAGGCAGAGAGAGAAGATGTTGGACAGCCTGAGAGACAGAGGAAGGCAGAGAGAGAAGATGTTGGACAGCCTGAGAGACAGGGGAAGGCCGAAAGAGAAGATGTTGGACAGCCTGAGAGACAGAGGAAGGCAGAGAGAGAAGATGTTGGACAGCCTGAGAGACAGAGGAAGGCAGAGAGAGAAGATGTTGGACAGCCTGAGAGACAGGGGAAGGCCGAAAGAGAAGATGTTGGACAGCCTGAGAGACAGAGGAAGGCAGAGAGAGAAGATGCTGGACAGCCTGAGAGACAGAGGAAGGCAGAGAGAGAAGATGTTGGACAGCCTGAGAGACAGAGGAAGGCAGAGAGAGAAGATGCTGGACAGCCTGAGAGACAGAGGAAGGCAGAGAGAGAAGATGTTGGACAGCCTGAGAGACAGAGGAAGGCAGAGAGAGAAGATGTTGGACAGCCTGAGAGACAGAGGAAGGCAGAGAGAGAAGATGTTGGACAGCCTGAGAGACAGAGGAAGGACGAGAGAGAAGATGTTGGACAGCCTGAGAGACAGAGGAAGGCAGAGAGAGAAGATGTTGGACAGCCTGAGAGACAGAGGAAGGCAGAGAGAGAAGATGTTGGACAGCCTGAGAGACAGAGGAAGGCAGAGAGAGAAGATGTTGGACAGCCTGAGAGACAGAGGAAGGCAGAGAGAGAAGATGTTGGACAGCCTGAGAGACAGAGGAAGGCAGAGAGAGAAGATGTTGGACAGCCTGAGAGACAGAGGAAGGCAGAGAGAGAAGATGTTGGACAGCCTGAGAGACAGGGGAAGGCCGAAAGAGAAGATGTTGGACAGCCTGAGAGACAGAGGAAGGCAGAGAGAGAAGATGTTGGACAGCCTGAGAGACAGAGGAAGGCAGAGAGAGAAGATGTTGGACAGCCTGAGAGACAGAGGAAGGCAGAGAGAGAAGATGTTGGACAGCCTGAGAGACAGAGGAAGGCAGAGAGAGAAGATGTTGGACAGCCTGAGAGACAGAGGAAGGCCGAAAGAGAAGATGTTGGACAGCCTGAGAGACAGGGGAAGGCCGAAAGAGAAGATGTTGGACAACCTGAGAGACAGAGGAAGGCAGAGAGAGAAGATGTTGGACAGCCTGAGAGACAGAGGAAGGCAGAGAGAGAAGATGTTGGACAGCCTGAGAGACAGGGGAAGGCCGAAAGAGAAGATGTTGGACAGCCTGAGAGACAGAGGAAGGCAGAGAGAGAAGATGCTGGACAGCCTGAGAGACAGAGGAAGGCAGAGAGAGAAGATGTTGGACAGCCTGAGAGACAGAGGAAGGCAGAGAGAGAAGATGTTGGACAGCCTGAGAGACAGAGGAAGGCAGAGAGAGAAGATGTTGGACAGCCTGAGAGACAGAGAGAGAAGATGCTGGACAGCCTGAGAGACAGAGGAAGGACGAGAGAGAAGATGTTGGACAGCCTGAGAGACAGAGGAAGGACGAGAGAGAAGATGTTGGACAGCCTGAGAGACAGAGGAAGGCAGAGAGAGAAGATGCTGGACAGCCTGAGAGACAGAGGAAGGACGAGAGAGAAGATGTTGGACAGCCTGAGAGACAGGGGAAGGCCGAAAGAGAAGATGTTGGACAGCCTGAGAGACAGAGGAAGGCAGAGAGAGAAGATGCTGGACAGCCTGAGAGACAGAGGAAGGCAGAGAGAGAAGATGTTGGACAGCCTGAGAGACAGAGGAAGGCAGAGAGAGAAGATGTTGGACAGCCTGAGAGACAGAGGAAGGCAGAGAGAGAAGATGTTGGACAGCCTGAGAGACAGAGAGAGAAGATGCTGGACAGCCTGAGAGACAGAGGAAGGACGAGAGAGAAGATGTTGGACAGCCTGAGAGACAGAGGAAGGACGAGAGAGAAGATGTTGGACAGCCTGAGAGACAGAGGAAGGCAGAGAGAGAAGATGCTGGACAGCCTGAGAGACAGAGGAAGGACGAGAGAGAAGATGTTGGACAGCCTGAGAGACAGAGGAAGGCAGAGAGTGAAGATGTTGGACAGCCTGAGAGACAGAGGAAGGCCGAGATAGAAGATGTTGGACAGCCTGAGAGACAGAGGAAGGCAGAGAGAGATGTTGGACAGCCTGAGAGACAGGGGAAGGCAGAGAGAGATGTTGGACAGCCTGAGAGACAGGGGAAGGCCGAAAGAGAAGATGTTGGACAGCCTGAGAGACAGAGGAAGGCAGAGAGAGAAGATGTTGGACAGCCTGAGAGACAGAGGAAGGACGAGAGAGAAGATGTTGGACAGCCTGAGAGACAGAGGAAGGCAGAGAGAGAAGATGTTGGACAGCCTGAGAGACAGAGGAAGGCAGAGAGAGAAGATGTTGGACAGCCTGAGAGACAGAGGAAGGACGAGAGAGAAGATGTTGGACAGCCTGAGAGACAGAGGAAGGACGAGAGAGAAGATGCTGGACAGCCTGAGAGACAGGGGAAGGCAGAGAGAGAAGATGCTGGACAGCCTGAGAGACAGAGGAAGGCAGAGAGAGAAGATGCTGGACAGCCTGAGAGACAGAGGAAGGCAGAGAGAGAAGATGCTGGACAGCCTGAGAGAATGGCATGGGGGACAATCAACAACAGAGTTGGTAATCGACACACGTGATAGTAGTGGATGGAGATCCATGATAACATACTGGCAGGACTCATGATGATGATATCCTTGTAACTGGGTGTGACGACAAAAAGATGGTTGTCTGCTCTGTCTCTGCATTGCCTCTGTGGAGGCCACCTTTTCGGATTCATGGCTGTTTATTGGATATTAACAGCTAACCTCCAAACATAGAGGTTATTCAGCTATCCACCACCAAGTCGACATGCCTAGTAGGGGATCCAGTTCCTCCCTTAGGAAGTCCCTTTGCTATGAAATACAAACATTCTAACCCTTTTATCAGTCAATAAAACGATTACTGGATGTTACGTTGAATACAAACAATTAAAAAAACTATCTTCAAGTTAAAATGGACAACATACATATTTTTTTTTTAAGGGAGGACGGTATGGGCTAGTGGCACGGCTCACAAGCCGAAGGTGCTTGGTTCGATCCCCACCACAGCACCGGCCGTTATCCCGGGGAAGCAAACCCTTAGAAAATGCAGGAGGAAGCAGACCTTTCATAAAATGCATACTGAAGTCGGATGCACTGGGCAGACAGGCGCAAAATAAAAACCACACCGCCTTGTGGATTAGGGAAATAAGGCGAACGCACACACACACAAATTTTTTGCGACATGTTACTTCATGGGTAAGATGATTTTCATTAGAGCACTTGTCTGTTACAACACAGGATTTGGGTTCAAGCCCAGATTATGATGCTCTAATCAATCCGGCTGTAAATGTGTACCTAACTTCCGGTTAGAGAAGATGAGGACGTAACCTGGTCCTCATACATCGTCAACGTTGAGAACTTGTACAGTAGTCTCCCGTACTTCAACCCTGGTGACGGGATCAAGATGCTGCAGTGGTCAGCGACCCATAGCTGACTGCTAGCGTCAGGGCCAGCGAACCATAGCTGCAAAGACCCTTCCACACCTCCACGTGGTGATCCTGGATAATAGGCTGCAGCAGGGCAGACTGGCTAAGGAGAAGGGATCGGAGAGGGAATGCTAACCGGTACTCAAAAAATGCTTGCTGAAGTCGGATGTGTTGAACCGAAAGGTGCAAATATCGCAGCCAAGCTGTAAAACTACGACACAATGCATTCTGTTCTCTGGACTACATTCTCCTACTTAAGCCCTTTCAGGGTTTGGTAGCGGGAGATTGAGAACGAACGAAGAAGAAGAAGAACCCTGGTGACATTAATTTCTGCAGGGAACTGGTCATTATTCATCTTTGTGCCCCAATGTGGAGCAGAGATCACTGCTGCAGCTGGCCTGTGTTCAAGTCATCCTCTTTACAAGCATTTGTAATCATCCACTTTTCAGCTCCATAGTGAGGCATGTGTTCTAATGTTCTAAGTGAGGCATGTGTTCTAAGTGAGGCATGTGTTCTAAGCGAGGCATGTGTTCTAAGTGAGGCATGTGTTCTAATGTTCTAAGTGAGGCATGTGTTCTAAGTGAGGCATGTGTTCTAATGTTCTAAGCGAGGCATGTGTTCTAAGTGAGGCATGTGTTCTAATGTTCTATGTGAGGCATGTGTTCTAAGTGAGGCATGTGTTCTAATGTTCTAAGCGAGGCATGTGTTCTAAGTGAGGCATGTGTTCTAATGTTCTAAGTGAGTCATGTGTTCTAAGTGAGGCATGTGTTATATGTGAGGCATGTGTTCTAAGTGAGGCATGTGTTCTATGTGAGGCATGTGTTCTATGTGAGGCATGTGTTCTAAGTGAGGCATGTGTTCTAATGTTCTATGTGAGGCATGTGTTCTATGTGAGGCATGTGTTCTAAGTGAGGCATGTGTTCTAATGTTCTATGTGAGGCATGTGTTCTAAGTGAGGCATGTGTTCTAAGTGAGGCATGTGTTCTAATGTTCTAAGTGAGGCATGTGTTCTAAGTGAGGCATGTGTTCTAATGTTCTATGTGAGGCATGTGTTCTAAGTGAGGCATGTGTTCTAAGTGAGGCATGTGTTCTAATGTTCTAAGTGAGGCATGTGTTCTAAGTGAGGCATGTGTTCTAATGTTCTAAGTGAGGCATGTGTTCTAAGTGAGGCATGTGTTCTAATGTTCTATGTGAGGCATGTGTTCTATGTGAGGCATGTGTTCTATGTGAGGCATGTGTTCTAAGTGAGGCATGTGTTCTAATGTTCTATGTGAGGCATGTGTTCTAATGTTCTAAGTGAGGCATGTGTTCTAAGTGAGGCATGTGTTCTAATGTTCTAAGTGAGGCATGTGTTCTAAGTGAGGCATGTGTTCTAATGTTCTATGTGAGGCATGTGTTCTATGTGAGGCATGTGTTCTATGTGAGGCATGTGTTCTAAGTGAGGCATGTGTTCTAATGTTCTATGTGAGGTATGTGTTCTAAGTGAGGCATGTGTTCTAAGTGAGGCATGTGTTCTAATGTTCTAAGTGAGGCATGTGTTCTAAGTGAGGCATGTGTTCTAATGTTCTATGTGAGGCATGTGTTCTAAGTGAGGCATGTGTTCTAAGTGAGGCATGTGTTCTAATGTTCTAAGTGAGGCATGTGTTCTAAGTGAGGCATGTGTTCTAATGTTCTAAGTGAGGCATGTGTTCTAAGTGAGGCATGTGTTCTAATGTTCTATGTGAGGCATGTGTTCTATGTGAGGCATGTGTTCTAAGTGAGGCATGTGTTCTAATGTTCTAAGCGAGGCATGTGTTCTAAGTGAGGCATGTGTTCTAATGTTCTAAGCGAGGCATGTGTTCTAAGTGAGGCATGTGTTCTAAGCGAGGCATGTGTTCTAAGTGAGGCATGTGTTCTAATGTTCTAAGTGAGGCATGTGTTCTAATGTTCTAAGTGAGGCATGTGTTCTAAGTGAGGCATGTGTTCTAATGTTCTAAGTGAGGCATGTGTTCTAATGTTCTAAGCGAGGCATGTGTTCTAATGTTCTAAGTGAGGCATGTGTTCTAATGTTCTAAGTGAGGCATGTGTTCTAAGTGAGGCATGTGTTCTAATGTTCTAAGCGAGGCATGTGTTCTAAGTGAGGCATGTGTTCTAATGTTCTAAGCGAGGCATGTGTTCTAAGTGAGGCATGTGTTCTAAGCGAGGCATGTGTTCTAAGTGAGGCATGTGTTCTAATGTTCTAAGTGAGGCATGTGTTCTAATGTTCTAAGTGAGGCATGTGTTCTAAGTGAGGCATGTGTTCTAATGTTCTAAGTGAGGCATGTGTTCTAATGTTCTAAGCGAGGCATGTGTTCTAATGTTCTAAGCGAGGCATGTGTTCTAATGTTCTAAGTGAGGCATGTGTTCTAATGTTCTAAGTGAGGCATGTGTTCTAATGTTCTAAGTGAGGCATGTGTTCTAATGTTCTAAGTGAGGCATGTGTTCTAATGTTCTAAGCGAGGCATGTGTTCTAATGTTCTAAGTGAGGCATGTGTTCTAATGTTCTAAGTGAGGCATGTGTTCTAATGTTCTAAGTGAGGCATGTGTTCTAATGTTCTAAGTGAGGCATGTGTTCTAATGTTCTAAGTGAGGCATGTGTTCTAATGTTCTAAGTGAGGCATGTGTTCTAATGTTCTAAGTGAGGCATGTGTTCTAAGTGAAGCATGGCTTCTATCTGCTACTGGTCCTTTACAGGAAGCCTGTATCTGAGTTTTTGGACAAGCAGATTATAATGGTTGTTGTTTGTGAATGCCCACAATGAGTAGGTATTTCTTTAATCAGCCCTGAAAAGGACGTTAAGTGGCGAGTTGTAGCTTTCCTCACATCCCGAGTGTGCTGATGAAGGGGGACCGGGGTCCTTCAGGCGATTGTGCTATGCTTGGCTTCATCTGCGTGTCACTCACTACTACAGGGATCACATCGATCGATCACCTCGTTAGCCAGACTGCCATGAAAACAGCCCGTTTCCAGGGACGGCTACTAGGAAGCCGAGGTGAGGGTTTTGGCTAGAATGTTTATTCTGACCCTGACTAACATGTCTTATCGGTATATTTTACCTGACCAGACGTTAGTCTTCCTCCCCAGATTCTAATGGTAATGTTTTTTTTCCAACATCATGACATTGCTAGTCCCAAGCACAACCCTCTTTAGTTACCTTTCATAACATGCTAGGAAGATAACAATGGGCCACTTGGGTGATATAACATCACAAAAGCTGAGACCTCATACCATACATTTTTCCAACACTTTATCTCTAACAGCAGTACCTGCTATGGAACCCCCTTCATCTGTTTACATTGAAGACAAATGAAAGACTATAAAGATGAAAGAGAAAAAAACAAATTCTCTATTTATGCCTGTACACACCAACAAAACAAATAAATATTCATATATTCATATTAACATGTGTTAACCATTTAGCATCCAGACCACCCACTAACCTAACAATACATTAACATGGATCGCCAAAAACCTAACATTACATTAACAAATGGATCACCAAAAACCTAACATTACATTAACATTTGGATCACCAAAAACCTAACATTACATTAACAAATGGATCACCAAAAGCCTAACATTACATTAACATATGGATCACCAAAAACCTAACATTACATTAACATATGGGATCACCAAAAACCAAACTTACATTAACATATGGATCACTAAAAACCTAACATTACATTAACATGGATCACCAAAAAACCTAACATTACATTAACATATGGATCACCAAAAACCTAACATTAGATTAACATATGGGATCACCAAAAACCAAACTCCCTTGCCAGTAACAAGATCTTTTTGCGCAGCTAGATCTGGTTTATAAATAGACATCATCATCGGTCCCGTAACCTGAAAGGTCATTGGGACATCCCAATACTGCAGATTGTTGGATCAGTTCCCGCGACACCACTCGGTTTTGTGCCAGGATATCGAATCTTCCGTCTGGACGAGTTAACCTCCGTGATATGATTGTCATTCTTGTGTATTGAGATGACGGCTAGACCATTTCTGATTTCTCTCAATGCTGTCTGAAATATTGGTGTCTTGGGCCGTTTTGCACCCGGCGGAGCCCATCCCTCTCCAGGCAACATGTCCCTCCACATTGTGAATTTTGGTATGATTTCCTTGTCTACTCAAGCTTGGCGTCACAGGTTTACTCTAAAGGTTATGCCTTTCTGTATTGTTTTTCCGTCATCATTCTCTTGACCTTTTGCTTTTAATCGCACTTGTGTATTCTGTGTTTAACTTTATCCTATAATATGTCGCTTTAAATACATCTCTGCGCTTTGTCTGGCACGTCCCATTGGAAAAACGCACATAAAACACGTTATCCGAGAGGAATCTGTGACACTGCAATTGTAGACCCAAAGATCACAGAAAAACACACATGATTCAGGAGCGAATCAGATCAGCAGCCATGTTGGCGCTCGACCCAGAAGGACACTGGTTTATAAATAGACATCAGGTATACGTATTCTCGTGTTTAAAACAGGTGGATATGTTAGTTTGTGATGAATTATTTCAGATACGGCTTATGCACGTACTTGAACCTTTGCTTCTAGATCTGAGATAACGTATTATTTCTTCTTCGGCATTCATACTGAAAAGGATGTTGTGTCATGGTTTACAGCTAGGCAGCAATATCTGTGCCTTTCAGTCCAACACATCAAATTTCAGGTGATTTGTTCGGGCAGTGGGTTTGCCTTTACAATGCAATCCCAGTTCTCTTAATCAGACTTCACTAGTACAGCCAGTTTCCAGGACCACCATTGAATAAAGGCCTGGTTAGTTCTGGTTCGCTGACCCTGATGCAAGCAGCCATCTATAATTCGATGGCTGTCAGCTCATTCCCTGCTGCATCTTTGTCCCTATTTAGTATTTAATTATGACGGTGACGAAATTCAAAAAATTGAAATACCAGAAACCCTTTGCAGCCATTACACTTGTACATTCATCATCATCACGTGCCCTGCTGGTTGGCATTGACGAACATGGACCTCCACCCACTTCTATCACGTGTGTCGTTTACTAACTCTGTTGTTGATTGCGGCCCGTGCCATTTTCTCAGGCTGTCCAGAATCTTCTCTCTTGGCCTTCGTCTGTCTCTCTTTCCTATCTTTCCCATTGTCACAACCTGCTCCAAGCCACCTCTTCTCATAACATGCCTGAAAAAAGAGGACAGCCTTATTCTGATTTGTGCAATCAGTTGTGTTTGCACCTCTTTGAGTACTGTATCATTAGTCTTCCTTGCACTTTGAGTACTGTATCATTAGTCTTCCTTGCACTTTGAGTATTGTATCATTAGTCTTCCTTGCACTTTGAGTACTGTATCATTAGTCTTCCTTGCACTTTGAGTACTGTATCATTAGTCTTCCTTGCACTTTGAGTATTGTATGATTAGTCTTCCTTGCACTTTGAGTACTGTATCATTAGTCTTCCTTGCACTTTGAGTACTGTATCATTAGTCTTCCTTGCACTTTGAGTACTGTATCATTAGTCTTCCTTGCACTTTGAGTACTGTATCATTAGTCTTCCTTGCACTTTGAGTACTGTATCATTAGTCTTCCTTGCACTTTGAGTACTGTATCATTAGTCTTCCTTGCACTTTGAGTACTGTATCATTAGTCTTCCTTGCACTTTGAGTACTGTATCATTAGTCTTCCTTGCACTCTTTTAGAACCGCAGCATTCTTCTGTAAAACTACATCTCTGCTGCTTCCAAAGATCTGCGCTCTTGCTTGCTTGCTGACTGTCCATGATTCACTGTCATATGTCAGTACTGGTTCCACTTGAACTTGAAATAAACAAACCAACCTTTGCTATTTGGTATATTTATAGTAACTCTTTCCCACGAGTGCCAGATTTGCTTCTTATCTAAGGTACAGTATGGGAAAATTATGCATTAAATGTCTGAAAAATTCTATGAATGTTGCCATAAAATAATAGAATCTAAAATGATGACAGAAATGTTGTAGGAGCCACTAGTGAACACCTGGTCAGACTGAAATGTTGTAGGAGCCACTAGTGAACACCTGGTCAGACAGAAATGTTGTAGGAGCCACTAGTGAACACCTGGTCAGACAGAAATGTTGTAGGAGCCACTAGTGAACACCTGGTCAGACAGAAATGTTGTAGGAGCCACTAGTGAACACCTGGTCAGACAGAAATGTTGTAGGAGCCACTAGTGAACACCTGGTCAGACTGAAATGTTGTAGGAACCTCTAATGAACACCTGGTCAGACAGAAATGTTGTAGGAGCCACTAGTGAACACCTGGTCCGACAAATGTTGTAGGAGCCACTAGTGAACACCTGGTCAGACTGAAATGTTGTAGGAGCCACTAGTGAACACCTGGTCAGACAGAAATATTGTAGGAGCCACTAGTAAACACCTGGTCAGACAGAAATATTGTAGGAGCCACTAGTGAACACCTGGTCAGACAGAAATGTTGTAGGAGCCACTAGTGAACACCTGGTCCGACAAATGTTGTAGGAACCACTAGTGAACACCTGGTCAGACAGAATATATGATGGTTCTGTGATCTGGTTATAGTGTATGAAGAAGACCAAGTGGCAGTAGACCACATAGCAGAAATATCACTACATAGACTTACAACGGCGGATGTAAAACACTAAGAATGACTCCACATGACAGAAGTGGGCATAAAAGTCAGCAAGCCAAGTATTGGATAGTGTCCAGATTTCCGCTCTAGACGATGAAGCTGATAAAAAGGGAAAGTTATCCTTTTGATGAGATAAAACAATAATTTAAACAGACAAAAGAGTCATAATCAATTTATAACATCTTATTGCAGGATACTAACATATTTTTGTTTTTGGATACATGGGTCGACAGATAATTCCATTCTTTGTCTTTAAATGAAATAGTGGTATCCAAACAGGCACGTTAATGTCTGTTGCCAGATAGCTTCGGTTATCCGTAGTAGGTATTTTACTAGGCCTGGGGGAAGGTACAAATAATTTGGGTAGATTTTGAACTAGGATTTTTAAATTTTGTCCGGGCAGTTGCTGTTAAGTCCACTCTCTTTGATTTCTAACTGCTAATGGATTTTTAACATGCTTGACACTGAACATGTGAGTCCGATCTCAGAGGAACTTTTACCAGAAGATCTACGTGAAACAACCCGTCTCCACCGTGATCTCTGGCACCCACGGTGGAATCCTTACCTCGAGACCACTGAGCCCCCTTAAATGTAATACTCATAAATCAGTTTCAATGTAACCATTTATAGTCTGACCTAACTTGGTAGATCTATGCCTTACAGTCTGAAGCATGACAAATAGATTTTTGTTTTACAAACTGCATAAGGCAGAACTTAAAATGCTCCGGCTCGATCGGTCCGCCGCTACTCTCTTTAGTTCTTGCATGTTCCCTAGTCCCAATGTAGCATTCTTCCTTGTGCCAGTTCTGCATAGTCTCTCTGGGTCTTGAGGCCAGGGCGATTTGAGTGACAATTTTCTGCGTAACGTCCCCATTTTGCATCATTTTACTGCCTAAATAGGGCAACTTTCTGTATCGCTTGACCATTGATTTGTACACTGGTCCATACTTTTTTTTGGAGCCATTTATCTCCAGCCCTATCTATGTGGCAGAGTTGGTCTATCTTCTACTAATGAATGCTAACACGGTACTAAAAAATGCTTGCTGAAGTCGGATGTGTTGGACCGAAAGGTGCAATTATCGCAGCCAAGCTGTAAACTACGACACAACGCATTCCGTTCTCTGGACTACATTCTGCTACTTACCCTTTCAGGGTTTGGTAGTGGGAGATTGAGAACGAACGAAGAAGAAGATCCCCGTCAAGCAAAACAATTCATTAATAAAACAAACTTTTCAACAAGCATGAGTTACTCTCCTTGCTTTGAATGTTTAGACAAAAATCTAATAAAATAGGTTGGACAGTCATCAAGGGTTACGTTTTGTTTATCGCTGAATCTCTCAGCATGTCCAGGAATAGCCGGACTTCACAATCTGCATTTCTCTAACAGCCGTGCCAGTGTCAAGAACTGAAGAAGTCAAAATCTGATGTTTCACATCTTGTAAAAGACCAGGATTGGCTTGTGACAGCTCCACGAACAATTTACTCAGACCTCCAGCTAGTTTGTCTTTTTCTGCATTATTTATTGTTTGTGTGTTGAAAGCAGTGCTCGGACTGTGTGTGTTGAATGATACAGATGATGACTCACAGTCAGGGCTGCCGTGTAAAATGGACGCAATGTTGAGGGCATTATGAGGAAGAATGGGCCCAGATATTTCAAATACGTGTGTGCTCTTACTCCTTGGACTGCCAAGCTGGCAACCAGTGTTAAAAAGTCCATCACTCAAAGTGGTGTGTTTTACCTGATGAATAAACAAACAAATATATGTAAAAACATCCTGCCATATTATTTCCTCTGTGACAAAGATTGATAAGTGATAACATGGTGTGAGGAAAGGCATTATACGTGATAATCTGGGGATCAAGATGCTGAGCAGTGCATGAGCTGTAGCAGTCAGCAACCCAAAGATGACTGCTAGCATTAGGGTCAGCAGTCCATAGCTGCCAAGATCCTTCTCCACCTCTGCGGGGTAATCCTGGATAATAGGCTGCAACAGAGCAGACTGGCTAAGGAGAAGGGATCGAAGAGAGAAGGCAAACCAAGTACCGAACAATGACATGCTGAAGTCGGATGTGTCAGACTGAAGGGTGCAAATATCGCAGTCAAGCTGTAAACTACGACACAACGCATTCATCCTCCAAACAACATCCTGCTACTTGCAAAGTCCTTGGTAGTGGGAGAACGAACAAAGAAAAAGAGAATACTAAATTTCATTATAGATTATAGTTATTTATTCTGTAAGAAACAGGGTTGTGAAAGTCAGACTTACCATATTCTGTGTTAACCTTCCCCCAGCAAATGAGACTGGTGACAAAATTGTAGGGGGAATCCCATGCTGTGGACCACTACTTGCAATGCATGATGGGTAGTTCAACAGGAAGTTAAAGAATGAGTGAACATCCACTCCTTCAACATAAACCAATGACTGGAGTCTATTGTCAATTTCTCGAAAACCCTCACGCTGTCTGTCGACTGTTAAGGATCAAATTTTGTATTTAAACAAGTGTATTTCTTAACTTCGGTATAGGCACTTCTTTCACAAAAGTGATGATTTTCTTCTAACTAATGATAGAAACTCAGATTAACCCTTTACAGCCTGTATCAGCCTTCAACTATAGCATGCAAGGCATCAGTACTGCCTGATCCGACCAACATAAAAATCTAGCAGTTACGCTACGCTGTCATTTAGTTGTTTCAGTTTTAAAATAGCCTAAAAAATGGCCCGTGAACATTTACGTTTTCTGTGAATTTCTGAACTTGTGAAATTATTGGAAATTGAAGGTCAAGAACAGAGAAATGGCTTATTTGAACAGGCATCTGGATATTCAAGCTGGATTTCAACTTAGAAACACTATGCAAATAAATTAAAACAAATGACTGTTATGTGAATAAATTAAAACGAATGACATTTATTATCTGAATAAATTAAAACGAACAACATTTATAATACAAATAAATTAAAACGACATTTATGATACGAATAAATGACTCACAGCCTGTATCCGAGCAGTGGTGGTTTCTTCAGTAATTATTTTAAAATGAGGTTGCTAGTCCAGTTCAGCCCCCTTTTACGACACACTTAGAAGGTCAGTGTTCATATTGTTTGCACACCTGTACACTCGATTGATACAATCTTAGTTACATGTTTGATTATCAAAATCATCGGATTGATACAATCTTAGTCACATGTTTGATTATCAAAATCATCGGATTGATACAATCTTAGTCACATGTTTGATTATCAAAATCATCGGATTGATACAATCTTAGTCACATGTTTGATTATCAAAATCATCGGATTGATACAATCTTAGTCACATGTTTGATTATCAAAATCATCTGATTGATACAATCTTAGTCACATGTTTGATTATCAAAATCATCGGATTGATACAATCTTAGTCACATGTTTGATTATCAAAATCATCGGATTGATACAATCTTAGTCACATGTTTGATTATCAAAATCATCGGATTGATACAATCTTAGTCACATGTTTGATTATCAAAATCATCGGATTGATACAATCTTAGTCACATGTTTGATTATCAAAATCATCGGATTGATACAATCTTAGTCACATGTTTGATTATCAAAATCATCGGATTGATACAATCTTAGTCACATGTTTGATTATCAAAATCATCTGATTGATACAATCTTAGTCACATGTTTGATTATCAAAATCATCAACTAATCAAAATAATGACGACAACTACTGCTATGTAAGGATACAGTTTGACTTTTGATGGCTCCAGGGACGGGAAATCCTTCTTGTCCAGGCCCATGCCTTCCAGCCACCTAGATGCCTCGTCATCACCATCAATGTCATTTTCATCATCGCTGGAGTCGTCCTTATCATTCTTGAATGATTGATCTATGACAGTCCTAGAAGAAGAAGAGATGGTCAATGAGAATATTACAATTATTAACTTATAGACCACGAATGGTAATGTTCACATTTTCTGTCTGTCAGTATAGACCACAAATGGTAATGTTCATATTTTTTGTCTGTCAATATAGACCACGAATGGTAATGTTCACATTTTCTGTCTGTCAATATAGACCACGAATGGTAATGTTCACATTTTCTGTCTGTCAGTATAGACCACGAATGGTAGTGTTCACATTTACTGTCTGTCAATATAGACCACGAGTGATAATGTTCACATTTTTTGTCTATCAATGTAGACCACGAATTGTAATGTTCACATTTTCTGTCTGTCAATGTAGACTACAAATGGTAATGTTCACATTTTCTGTCTGTCAATGTAGACCACGAATTGTAATGTTCACATTTTCTGTCTGTCAATGTAAACTACAAATGGTAATGTTCACATCTTCTATCTGTCAATATTGACCATACATGGTGATGTTCACACAAATATTAAGAAAGAAGATCGGACTTTTGAGATAAAATGCTACAGGAGAATCCTCATTATATCTTGGGTAAAGAAAATAACAAATAAAGCCATCCTGCACGATTTGATTGTCGAAGAGAACTGGCTTATAAACTGCATTATGTCTCGGAAACAGGTTTTTCAGCCACATCAAGCGCCACGACAGACTGGAAAAACAGTTCTGGAGGGCATTGTTCCAGGAAGTGGCCGACCAAGACGTAGATAGACACAAGACATCAAGGGTACCCTAAACATGAACATGGAACAGGCAAGTAGATTGACTGCTGACGGAGAGTCCTTTCGAATGGCTGTGATGAGAGCCACGTTCTGACAAGGACATGCTACATGATGATGATGTTAATAAATAACAACACCTACATCTAGAAGAGAAGTGAGAAAGAGAGAGAGAGATAAAAGTTGGATGAGAATTCTTATGGTGTATGACATCCCTGCACTCCTGGCAGAGCTATAACAGTGGAACCTCTTTCTGCAGATGATGAAAGATACAGATGCTGATGATTCCTGTAGCTTCATGATTGTGTACACTGCATGCATGCATACCCACAGGGGAATAGTACAGGGTGGAGGCAGTAGTAAAGAACGACTGGAGCCTGAAGGACAGAACTCAGGATAACCCACAACAACTTCGCTGTATGCATCCTGGGGGGTTCTTACTCTAGACCAGTGCTCTTCAACCTGGGTGCTACCACCCACTAACGGGCAATTTTATCTTTCAGGTGGGCAGAAGCAGAATAATGCCATAATGTATTAACCTTTAGCACGCATTGGTCAAGAATGTCTAGACTCAAGCTCCATTCAAAAACAGATTTCGGGGAGAAAAAAATAATTTTTTTAACGGAGACACTTCCGACAGTCATTTTTTACTGCTGAATACGTTACCCATATGTACACGATATTTTGCCAGTTAAAGTATCGTATGTTCGATTACAAATGGCTTTCGAACAATTTTAATTTTGTATACGCCGTTTGGAGCAAGCCGACTTTTTGCGAAAGGTGAAGTAGGTTGTTGGGAAAGATCTTTATCGAGTAGATCTATTTATTTTGTTTGTTTGTTTAGATGAAAGAACTAAGTTTGAATTGGAAACTGACAGTTGTGTCGATATTGTAAACATAGTATCGATACGCTGTTGAGGTTTCCATGGTTTTCTATCAGAGCGAATAGGAGCAAATTTTTTCCGAGATTTTCAAAAATGTTCAACTTCATCTTTTTGTATCTCAGAAACTAAGAAACACACAACAAAAACGATAACACCCACAAGTTCGTTATTCAATTGTGTCTCTACACACAAGAAAATCATATTTATTGACAAACAAACAGTAAAGTTACAAATTTTGAAAGTCGACTACCATAGCAAGATGCAAATTTTTCGTTAAAAAATATGTAGCATGCTAAAGGTTAAAACACAACCTGAGGAAATAAACTGACAGAATACCAGCAAACCAACAAAAGTGACAATTTTGAGAACCTGTGGTTAATTTTCCGTGCAGCATACGGATTGTAAAACATGGACAGTTACCCAAAACCTCAACGAAAGGTCCTTTGAATACCGTGGACCGAAAAAAGGAAGAATACAGACAAGAGAGTTGGGCATAGAGGAGAACTGGTTCATAAATTCAAAACACAACGCTCTTGAGAGAATGGTAATGGATGGTATGGTGCCGGGCAAGAGAGACTGAGGCAGACCAAGATGGTGATGGCACTAAGATGTCAAGGCATGCTTGGTCATGACTCTGAAACATGCTGGAGAAATGACAAGATCAAGTTTCTTTCAGACCGGCTGTCATAGGAGCGACGTTCTGCAAGGGACACACTACACAATGATAAAAAACAAAAAAAATACAGACCCAGTGGACGATCACAGAGTTTTCTTCAATTTAGATTTTAGTCTGAGGTAAGGAAAATTTACGGTTGCACAAGTTATAAAAGTGGGCCTCAGGTATTAAAAGGTTGAAGAGCATTGCTTTAGATGAAAGAATAAGTCTTGCTTATCCATTTTGTAAAAGGTAACTAAGTAGGGCAGTCCGTGACAATGCCAACTTCATCATTAAAACAACATAGTGTCACAGAAACCACTCCTATAAGAACAAATAATGTTTTAATGCAAGCCCTGCTATAATGCTGGCCCCATGCTTCTACTGGTGTGACAAGAGACATCTATTTGCAGCTGTATTTTTCCAAGGGGAAGTGATAGAAACAGTATGATGACAAGAGGAAAAACATTGTATACTTCTGTCACCTGGAATTGTTTTCCTTCTGAGAGTTCTCTTCTCCTGCACCACTATCAGATGTATGCTGGTCGGGTTGTGAGTTGGACAATGTGTCTTCATTCTTGTGACAACTTCCATTTTCTCTGTATTTCTGCAAGCTGCCAGGTTTGGGACATCTAATGTTAGGCATTCTAAATTCAATTCCTGTAAATAGGATGAGAAAATAAACCATCATAAGGAACGATCGGTATGTAAATTCTGAGAATTAATACAGACATATTTGATTTTTGGAAACGTCTTCTTCTTCGATCAACTGATGCAATGCTTCTAGTCAGGTGAAGTTCATAAAGAACACTGCGTTTCAGGTCTTCACCGGTCCCCACAAAGCTTGTAGAGCATTGTCGCTTCCCCAGACCAGACTGTCTCTCTTTGGTCTGTATAAGTAGGCCCTGCAGGATGTTCCACAATCGCACAAGGCAGAGTCTCTTGAGACCCATTCTATAGAGGTGTGCTTTGAGTCTGCAATATCTCATTCTGAGTCTGAAGATCTTTGTCTACACATATCTGCCAAGTTTGTCTATGCTGTCATTTCCTGGCTTGTATTCCTTGTGCTGATTGTTTGTGCTTCTGTGGATGGCGAGTCTGCATGCCGCCACTTCCGGCTTTTGTGAGCTCATCTGCTTTCTTGTTTCCAAGGATTCCACAGGTCTACCTCCTGTGCCATAACTATGACAACAGTGCTCAGAGCCATGTGACACCTGTGTGAAAATAATCTCTCATTAAATGACTATAAGGGCATGCACCTGGAAGGTGACACATGCGCACCGCAGACAGTAAAATGGCAGCTTACATGGAAATACAGTTGAAGCAATGTGCTGTGATTTAATTCCCGACAACGGAAGGTTGTGTGTCCATCGACGTGCATCGAAGAATGGCTGCAGTGTATGGTGACACCTGTGTGGATGTCAATACTGTCAGGTGGGCACGAATTGTAAAAGGCAACAATTCAACAACAATGAAACTGCATGACATGATTCACAGCGGACAATCGATCAGCTCTGTGGATGCACAGCATCAAGCTTGCATGGACGAACTGATATGTGCCAATCAATGTGTCAAGTAGAACGAAATCATCACAAGTCTCATGATTTCGAGAGTATATCACATTATCCATGCCCTGATTGGGTATACGGAAAAATGTGTGTGAGATTGGAAAGTGTGTGTGAGATTGGAAAGTGTTTGAGAGATTGGAAAGTGTGTGTGAGATTGGAAAGTGTGTGTGAGATTGGAAAGTGTGTGTGAGATTGGAAAGTGTGTGAGATTGGAAAGTGTGTGTGAGATTGGAAAGTGTGTGTGAGATTGGAAAGTGTGTGTGATTGGAAAGTGTGTGAGATTGGAAAGTGTGTGTGAGATTGGAAAGTGTGTGATTGGAAAGTGTGAGATTGGAAAGTGTGTGTGAGATTGGAAAGTGTGTGTGAGATTGGAAAGTGTGTGTGAGATTGGAAAGTGTGAGATTGGAAAGTGTGTGTGATTGGAAAGTGTGTGTGATTGGAAAGTGTGTGAGAGATTGGAAAGTGTGTGTGAGATTGGAAAGTGTGTGTGATTGGAAAGTGTGTGTGAGATTGGAAAGTGTGTGTGAGATTGGAAAGTGTGTGTGAGATTGGAAAGTGTGTGAGATTGGAAAGTGTGTGTGAGATTGGAAAGTGTGTGAGATTGGAAAGTGTGTGTGAGATTGGAAAGTGTGTGTGATTGGAAAGTGTGAGATTGGAAAGTGTGTGTGATTGGAAAGTGTGTGTGAGATTGGAAAGTGTGTGTGATTGGAAAGTGTGTGTGATTGGAAAGTGTGTGTGAGATTGGAAAGTGTGTGTGATTGGAAAGTGTGAGATTGGAAAGTGTGTGTGATTGGAAAGTGTGTGAGAGATTGGAAAGTGTGTGTTAGATTGGAAAGTGTGTGTGAGATTGGAAAGTGTGTGTGAGATTGGAAAGTGTGTGAGATTGGAAAGTGTGTGAGATTGGAAAGTGTGTGCGAGATCAGTCCCTCACATACTGACACCGGATATGAAACAGCGCAGACAGTAGGTGTGCCAGGAAAATGCCCGATGTTTTCCCCCACGAGATGCAACAACTTGTCCGACATTGACATTTGTGTGTTGACCGGGATGGTGACTACATTGAAAAATAATGACCCATCACCTAAACGACATTCCAAACTTGAAGAAAATTTATAACTCATGTGTCAATCTTGCATATTAATGTAAGGATCGCCTCAAACACAAAACATTTCAAATCACCTTCGTATCTGTTTATCGCAAAATGTGTGGAAACTAAACAGCTGGTGGACAAACAAATAGTGTTGAAATGTAGCTTGATACAAAGCTGAAGTCCTTTATTGTTAGCCATCATGTCTTCTGCCACTACAGGTTTAACCTTTAGCGTGCGGTTGCCCAACATATTTTGACACATTCGACCTAAAAATGGGGTGGGGGGTGGGTGTATGTGTTTTTATAGGTGGAGTTTTTGAATGCTGAATACGTTATGTTCATCTACACAGGTTTTTTGCTGGTAAAAGTATTGTACGTTAGATTACAAATGGATTTTGAAATATTTATCTTCTTATTATGCCAATTGGAGCCGGCCAATTTTTTTAGAAAGACGAAGTAGGTTGTTGGGAAATATCTTTATCTGTTGAATCTGTTTATTTAGATGTAATTACTGCGTTTTGATTGGAAACTAACAGTTATGTCGATATTATAAACACAGTATTGATACGTTGTTGTGGTTTCCTTGAATTTCTATCGGAGTGACTAGGCCTAGCAGGTGAGTCAAAATATTTTTTTTGTCAATACATTTTCACCTTCATCTTCTTGTATCTCAGAAACTAACAAACACACAACAAAAACACCAACTCCTTTATGTCTCTACACACAAGAAAATCATATTTATTGACCAACAAACAGAAAAGTTAAAAGCTTTGAAAGTGAACTACCATAGAACATTTTTTGCAAAATTTATGTAGCGTGCTATAGGTCAATAATTGTTCTCATTTCCAGTCTTCTTCTTCGATTGGTCTTTTTTTTATTTGCACATAAAACATGTTGAGACACAATTCAATTTGTTTGCAATATCTGTGCCCTTTGGCCTAGCACATCCGCTTTCAGCAAATCTTTTTATTCAAGTTACTATTTACTATTTAGGGAACTGCGCAGCGCAGCTGTAGCGTGCTGGCTTCACATGAGTGGTCCTGGGTTCATTCCCCAGTTGATGCGGAAATGTATTTTCAGACCGCAACGGCTCCCGGGTCAACCCAGCCTTAAATGGGTACCGGTTTCAGTCCGGGAAATAAAAGCAGCGAGGGAGAGGAGATGGCTACTGCGTTCATATAGCCGAGCCTTTGACATGTGAGGCCGCTAGCACTCCTACGACAGTAATGCTATGGGTTACTTTACTTTACACAACATGGCCAACTTTGGAAGAACGGTATCCAGTGTCACAGCTCTGACAATTAGTTGAGTTGTTTTTTTTTAAACAAAATTAATAAATATCAAAAAGACGGATTTTTAAACTGTTTATGACGAAGTATTCATAATATAAATTAGTATGAAGCGTTAAATGTCAGTGCAAAAGTGGGAATACTTTATATTTTTTAAATATTTACTCGCTGCAAGTGCTGCACAAGCCCAGCCCGCTAAAGGATTGAAATGTACCGACTACCAGCAACTTGCACAAGATTTGGAACCTGCACAAGGGAAAATATCCTATATATAGCACAGGTCGAATAAGACACGTGTTGAAATTGTTCAATCCCCTCTAAAACATGATCACTTTTGTCCTTCACAGAAATGAAAGGAAACAACTTACCTTCTTTGGTCAGCATTTCTCTGAGTCCTCGAGTGGAAGGGGACAACAGGGCAGTCCACGAGGTACTGTCAGAAGACCGTAGGCACCGGAACAAAACAGTAAACTGATATGTACAGACATAGAAGTATGGGCACAATCCACTGCACAGCTGTTGGTACACGGATGTAAATGTGCTGAACCTGTGAGCAAAGAGGATACACTTCAATCTGAGGGCTTAAACCTTTACCATCCTCATTGGTAATTGATTGTATAAAGTCAAGTTAATGGACAGATGACTGCATGGTGAAGTCAAGTTAATGGATAGATGACTGCATGGTGAAGTCAAGTTAATGGATAGATGACTGGATGATGAAGTCAATTTAATGGATAGATGACTGGATGATGAAGTCAAGTTAATGGATAGATGACTGGATGATGAAGTCAAGCTAATAGATAGATGACTGGATGATGAAGTCAAGTTAATGGATAGATGACTGGATGATGAAGTCAATTTAATGGATAGATGACTGGATGATGAAGTCAATTTAATGGATAGATGACTGGATGATGAAGTCAAGTTAATGGATAGATGACTGGATGATGAAGTCAAGTTAATGGATAGATGACTGGATGATGAAGTCAAGTTAATGGATAGATGACTGGATGATGAAGTCAATTTAATGGATAGATGACTGGATGATGAAGTCAATTTAATGGATAGATGACTGGATGATGAAGTCAATTTAATGGATAGATGACTGGATGATGAAGTCAAGTTAATAGATAGATGACTGGATGATGAAGTCAAGTTAATGGATAGATGACTGGATGATGAAGTCAAGTTAATGGATAGATGACTGGATGATGAAGTCAAGTTAATGGATAGATGACTGGATGATGAAGTCAAGTTAATAGATAGATGACTGGATGATGAAGTCAAGTTAATGGATAGATGACTGGATGATGAAGTCAAGTTAATGGATAGATGACTGGATGATGAAGTCAAGCTAATAGATAGATGACTGGATGATGAAGTCAAGTTAATGGATAGATGACTGGATGATGAAGTCAATTTAATGGATAGATGACTGGATGATGAAGTCAATTTAATGGATAGATGACTGGATGATGAAGTCAAGTTAATGGATAGATGACTGGATGATGAAGTCAAGTTAATGGATAGATGACTGGATGATGAAGTCAAGTTAATAGATAGATGACTGGATGATGAAGTCAAGTTAATGGATAGATGACTGGATGATGAAGTCAAGTTAATAGATAGATGACTGGATGATGAAGTCAAGTTAATAGATAGATGACTGGATGATGAAGTCAAGTTAATGGATAGATGACTGGATGATGAAGTCAAGTTAATGGATAGATGACTGGATGATGAAGTCAAGTTAATGGATAGATGACTGGATGATGAAGTCAAGTTAATAGATAGATGACTGGATGATGAAGTCAAGTTAATGGATAGATGACTGGATGATGAAGTCAAGTTAATGGATAGATGAAGTCAATTTAATGGATAGATGACTGGATGATGAAGTCAAGTTAATGGATAGACGACTGGATGATGAAGTCAAGTTAATGGATAGATGACTGGATGATGAAGTCAAGTTGGTTTAGTGTCCCCATAGTTAATGCATCAAGGGTCATATGAGGTCAAGTAAATTAATAAATGAATGCATGAAGCCAAGTTTATAATGACTATGAAGTCAAGTTTATGGATAAATAATCACATTAAGTCAAGTTAGTGCACCAAAGGCCACCTGAAGTCAAGTTAATGATGGGTACCTGACAAGTCATGGGAAAATTTTGAAGCCACCACAGGAGCTGTGGAGTTCATACACTGCCACCAGCATTTTCAACAATGAAATGAAAGGGACTGAGCATATGTGGTGCAATGTCAGTTCTATGAGATATTTTCCAACCTCATGTTTAACCCATTCAATCCAAGCTGATCCGAAAAACTCACAACTGAATTCCCAGGGCAAGGGGAATAACTCTGTAAAAATCAGACGTGCTTGCGCAAAAAAAAATTAATAACAAATACAATTTTTAATTTGTTTGTGTGATTCAAACTCCAGTTTAGAGATAAATGGAAGTGGTACTCTTATGTGCACATATTTTTTGTGAGTGTCAAGTATGTTGGATGCGAAAAATTAAACAAGTGAAGAAAAAAAAAGTGTCAATTTAAAATGTCTGTTTCACTCGTGTCAATTTTGCTGATAAATGTCCAAGCGAAAAACAATCTCCCTTGGTTCATTGCAACTAGTACATCTTTCATCTTCTTGTCCAATGTCTGACTTTCCAGTATACACCTCAAAGTTATAGAGGTGTCTAGTATGAGGATCTGCGGCACACAAAATTTTAATTCCTCAAGGATCTTTTTCCCCTAAAATTCTGATGCAGGCATATGCATCGGTTGGCTCTGCCAAGTACTCAAAAAAGGCCTGAAGTAGAAATAATGAAAGTGAAAGGTAATCAAAAGCAGAGTAATCTTGATCTGGATCTATGTCATCTGCAGGACCTGTTCTCTCACTAAATCCTTCAATAATGATATTACTCCACTGCTTTGACCATTTTCTATCACCGCTAGGGTCACGTTGTCACTGTCTTCTACCGATAATTCGTCATCACTACCGAGGTCAGTGTCGCTACTTTCATCTTCTAAGTCCTGAACTTATTCCTCATCAATGTCGATTCGTTCCCATTCTCTTCAACTCCATCAACAAATTCGCAACCACTATCGTCTGACTCATAAGTATCTTCAGTCCGCACCAAGTTTTGAAGAAAATTGAAGGTCATTTTAAAAAAATCAGGGCTCGAACACCATACGTGATAGAAACGTTCTGTAAACTGCAATGGGAGCCGCCATTACTGGTAGTCACGTGAAGGCTAAATTTAGCGTGTCTATTCGCAGGTAAAACGTAAGGAAAAGTAATTTAACCTTTAGCACGCTGCAGACAACCGGGGACGCCCAGATTGTCACACTGTCACCAAAAAAAAATTGTGAAATTTTTTTCCTCTAAGTACGGAGACCCTACCGATAGCCATTTTTATACTGCTGGATTCGTCACGGCAATCTACACACGCTTTTTGCCGGAAAAAGTATCGTATGTTAGATTACAAATGGCTTTTGAACTATTTATTATTTTTTTTCGCCGGTTGGAGCAGGCCGACTTTTTTGGGAAAGGTGAAGTAGGTTGTTGGGAAAGATCTTTATCTTGTAAATTTGTTTATTTTATTTGTTTAGATGAAAGAACTACGCTTGAATTGGAAACTAATAGTTGTGTCGATATTGTAAACACAGTATCGATTCTTTGTTATTGTTTCCATGGTTTTCTATCGGAGAGACTAGGCCTAGCCGGGAAAGTTCAAATATTTAAATTTTTTCAAAAAATTTCACATTCATCTTCTTGTATCTCAGAAACTAACAAACACACAACAACAACAATAACATCAACAAGTTCTTTATTCAATTGTGCCTCTAAACACAAGAAAATCATATTTATTGACCAACAAACAGAACAGTTACAATTTTTGAAAGTTGCAAAATTGAGAAATGTGAAAAAAAATTTTTAATTCAGTGTGGCATGCTAAAGGTTAAATCAGTATACCTACAGCGGCCGGGCTGGGAGTGAGCCGATAGCGGCCGTCGCCGGCCGGGATTGAATGGGTTAATCTGTGATTCCCTTTATATTCTTGCCATTATTTTTCTTTTAGAAATATTTAGATTTAACCCTGCCTACTATCATGACCTCCTTAATCCGTAATCTCCATTCCTGGTAGTCTTTCAGGCAGATTCTGTGTCTGATGACAAGTGACCAAAAGCTGTTTAAATTGTACCCGTCTTTTGTCCTGAAGCACAATACTGGCCCAATGACTTTCGTTAGTCCATCTCATTGGTTGGTAGCCAAGCGAACGTTTGAAAGGAAAACCAGAATGTCACTTTTTTGTGTGTCCATCTATTGTCACACCGTGGAATAAACCTGAACATTCCTTGCCCACATTGTCCAAGGTCATTCCAGATCTGGCTCCAGTCACCTTGGAACCCACCGATTGACCGAACATATTCCAAATGAATTAGCAGAGTGGTCTTTATCACCTATGATGGCCGAATAACAAACAAATTGTCAGGCATGCTTACTGCATGTTCAGCCTGTCTTATTTCATCAAAAGGGGAAGAGAAGATGCAGCAGTGAACAAGCTGACAGCAACTCATAACTGGCTGCTTGCATCAGGGTCATCTACCCATGTCTGACCAAGACTACTCCGTCTCCAAGTGCCGACCCTGGAAACAGACTGCAACCATGCAGCTTAACCTGCAGCACCCCTCAGTCCAGATCATCTTGACACAAAAACGGTGTACGGAAAAAAAAATTTATTTTTTGAACGGAGTCACTCCCGACAGCCATTTTTTTTACTGCTGAATACCTAGTCCATATATACACGATATTTTGCCGGTTAAAGTATCGTATGTGCGATTACAAATGGCTTCTGAACAGTTTTAATTTTGTATACGCCGTTTGGACCAAGCCGACCTTTTGCGAAAGGGGAAGTAGGTTGTTGGGAAAGATCTTTATCGAGTAGATCTGTTTATTTTGTTTGTTTAAACGAAAGAACTACGTTTGAATTGGAAACTAACAGTTGTGTCGATATTGTAAACACAGTATCGATACGTTGTTGTGGTTTCCATGGTTTTCTATCGAAGCGACTAGGCCTAGCGGTCGAGTCAAAATTTTTTCCGAGATTTTCATAAATTTTCAACTTCATCTTTTTGAATCTCAAAAACTAACAAACACACAACAACGACAATAACACCCACATGTTCGTTATGCTATTGTGTGTCTACACGCCAGAAAATCATATTTATTGACAAACAAACATAAAAATTATAAATTTTCTAAGACGACTACCATAGCGAGAAATTAAGAAAATTAATTAGGTCAAATTTTTTCAAAATATGACTGGCGTGCTGAAGGTTAAGAGATTAGGGATCAAAGAGGAAAGGCAAACACAGTCCTAAAAATGCAGTGCCGAAATCGGATGTGTCGAGCCAAAAGCTGAAGATATCACAGCATTGCTGTGAACTGCCTTGACGGAAACCTACATGGAAGAGAGATAGTGGTCTCAGTCAGCATATTGTGTTTGACCCTGACGCGATCAAGTGTCTCAGTTCACAAATCAAGAAAGAACTGCAGATTCATACTGCAGTGTCCTACCAGTCTCTCTGTAGGCTATCCAAGACATCTTTGTTGCTGCCAATCACGGATGGAGACCTGTTTTACACAACAACAAAAAAAAAAGGATGACACAAACTATGTTCAAACCCAATCCACGTGATGTTTATGAGACGATGAGGCTAACGTCTGGTCAGGCAAAACACACTGATCAGAGAATGTTAGTCAGGCCCAGGAGAAATATACTGGCCAAGACCCTCACCTGACCTCCTCGGTGGTCGTCCTGGAAATGGGCTGTTGTCGACGACAGTCTGGCTAATAAGGTGAGGTTTGACATGATCTCCATAGTAGTGAGCGACACACAGATGAAGCCAGCATAGCACAAACGCCTGGAGGACCCCGGTCCACCTTCATAGCCCGCTTGAGATGAGAGGAAAGCTACTGCAACCCGTCACTTAATGCCATTTTCAGGGCGCACATAAGCGTAACCTCCTCATTGTGGGCATTCGAAACAACAACAACATTATGTTCAAATGTCTTTTACTTAAACACATTTTAGTGTAATAACTACCACTACGTATACTAAACAAATAGTTTGAATAGAAAACAATTGTTGTTTGTGAATGCCCACAATGACTAGGTTTACTCTTTTGTGCGCTCTGAAAAGGACGTTAAGTGGCAGGATGCAGTAGCTTTCCTCACATTCCGAGCGTGCTGATGAAGGTGGTCCGTGGTCCTCCAGGCAGTTGTGCTATGATTGGCTTCATCTGTGTGTCACTCACTACCATGGGGATCGCGTCAATCCCTCACCATGTTAGCCAGGCTGCCATGAAAACAGCCCGTTACCAGGGAGGGCTACTAAGAAGCCGAGGTGAGGGTCTAGGCCAGTATGTTTTGCCTGACTGACTAACATGTCTGATCAGTATATTTTGCATGACCAGACGACGTTAGTCTTTCTCCCCATAGAATACAGTACTTCAAATGAATTATTCATGAGTAAAACGTAAATATAATATTGATAATATAGATATACAAACAAGGTTGCGTGATGCCAGCTAACCAAAATATGTGTCTGTCTTTCGCCTTGAACATGACGGCCCAAAGGCTTGGTGCAGACCATCTCTCCATCTCGTTAGGGGCAGCCATGAATGCGATTGTAGCTGTGACAGGACCCTCTGTACTTCGACATTGTCGCAGAGTTGATGACATCCCGAAACTCTGTTTGGTCACAGACGTTTGTATTTCTGTGGTCTCTTGGGTAGATATTTAGAGCTCTTCACTACATTGCTTTTTCGGTAATATGGAGCTTGTCTGGGTCTGATTTGAGTAGACTTCAAACGTCATATCCATATACCATTGCTGGGATAAGCATAATATTGAAGGTTGTATTCTGACCTTGAAGTCCGTCATCAGCTTGAGTATCAGTTTCATGTGGTTGAACCACTGCTTTCAACCCACTGCTCTCCTGCGTGTGATCTTATCAATGTGATTACACCCAAAAAATAATTAGAGGGCAAGTCACTAAATAGATCACAGACGACTTGAACAAAATTAATAAATGAGATACGAACTTGGGGCTGGAGGTGCAGCATAGTGAATGAGCTCACAGGAGCTAGGAACTCTCAGCTGCTTGCATCAGCAAATCAGAGATGACCAAGGCACTATTCTGCCTCCAAACAGTGGCCTTGGAAATAGCCTACGCTAGTATAGTCTGGCCAAGAGAATAAAGATCACAGTGAGAAGGCAAACCCAGAACTAGAAATAAGTCAGTTGAAACCGACTGTGTCAGAACACACATACGGCCTTGCTCTAAACTTTGACACAATCTCCTTTTCTGGATATGAAAGGATACGAACTTCAAAACCAGTTATTAGTGCACTTAACTGTACCTTATTTCTCAACATAATATGTCTTTCAGTCTGGGCCACAATGTCGGAATTCTGTTCGTCAAAGTTTTATTCACAATAAAATTCATTATTATTGAACAAATTGAGCTAAAATAATGATTTAAACATCATGAGCCACATAATTAAACTATCTATGACATGAAGTACTCATAATAAAGATTATATATTAGTATAGTTGTAGTTGTCCATCACAAGTAATGAAGACCACTCTCTTTGTTCAGCCGTGTGGACAATCGTATCTCTTGCTGTGTCCGCTGAAATGAGTGACTTGCGCTGTGATTTGGATTAAAGTGAGGAAGAAACTGCACCTTTAATACTTTATATTAGTACGATGAAGTGTTAAATGACACTATTGAGGAGGTGGAAATTGGAAAGAAAAATGTTCATCTTGTGACGTATTTTGCAGAAATCTCCGTCAATTTCTATACTTATATCATATCTTTCGCATTATATGTCCCAAAGTCTGAATCGGGCATGTATTGAATATCCATGAGTAATTCAGATGTGTGATCATTGGACTGATCAAATAATATATCATTTCTACGGTCTTGGAGCCCAATTTTAATTCCAATATATTAGTAGACTTTCAGAGATCATAACAAGCGCTGGAGTCGACCTGTCGGAAATAACCGTAGTAAACATCAGTTGCGCTTTGAGGGCGCAACCATTGTGTAGAGCCTTTAAAAAAATTAAATTCAGTAAACTAAATCATGAAAGACAAATACATGTTTCCGAGATCCCTTTTGGTCGAAGCGAGCGGGTCTGCAGCCAGTGCTAAGTGATACAAGTTGTAAAGAGTTACTACCCAAGCACAGACTGGACCCATGCATACACTGATGGTTCTGCAACAAACACAACACAGAATGGAGAGGGAGAGGTATTCCTGAGCCTAACAAACGGTAGAAAAATAACACTGTCAGTGGCAACTGGATAATTCTCAAGCAATTTCAGAGCGGAGGCAGAGACATTGAAGGCTGCAGTAGAAGCAATGCTAACAGGCGAAAGCAATGAAAGCCAGATAGTCCTGTTTACAGATGCCCTGTCCGTGGTTACAGCACTAAAAAGCCAGAAGAATACAGAACTTAATTAATGACTTAAGAGCAGTACTCTGTCAACTATGTCAGCAGTCCACACCCAAAAGAGTAGTGGTACAGCGGGTTCCATCCCACTGTAACATTCAAGACAACGAGGAGGCAGACAGACTGGCAAAAGAAGGTGCAAAGTTACCCCAACCAGATTCTAGTGTGACCTACGAAGAGTCAAAAAGGTTTATTAGGGCCAGATACTGGCTTCACAAAAAAATGATGCTTATTACCAGTTGAACAGAAGAGAGCAGGTTGTGGTCTTCAGACTCCGCACAGGCCACAACAGACTAGGGTACCACCTATTCAATAAACTGAAGATAGGTGGCACTGACGAATTCACCTGTGGTACAGGGAAAATGACCGCTGAATATCTGCTGCAAAATTGCCCAACATACGAGGACCAGAGAAAGCACATGTGACCATCACCAGTGCCAACACTAGACAAGCTCTATGGCAGTGTCGACAGCCTCAGGATGACAGCTGCTTTCTTCGAACAAATTCAAGTTGACGTCTGACAGCGTACGAAGAAGAAGTAAAGAGTTAAAATAATAGTAACAGAAATCCATAACAGACCTGGATTTAAAATCAGATGATTGTCTCGGAAATGTTGACAGCCAAGGCAGGTGAGGGTACGTGTAATGCATGCAACAGCGTCTTATTTGCTGCACAATGTCAAGGTCTTTCCACTCCTGGCTATTCTGAGAAAGAAAAAAAGAGCTCCAATGAAGAAGTGAGACTGATAATTTATGTACTGGACTAAAACATTTATAAATCATTAAAGAGTAACATCATGATCAGGACGTTGCAGCAGTCTGGTCCACAATGTAGGGACCAACACTGTAATCCCCATAGTGGTGACCTAACTGAAAAGCAGTGCATAGCACTACAGCCAGAAGGACACCAGTCTACTGTCTTAAGTACATCCGTTAATAAAAAGTGAAGGCCGAGTACGGCGTATGCCGTATGCCTTGAGTGTAGTAAAGGCTAAATCTGATAGCAGTGTGATATTATGTGATCAATATTCCAGTGGCATTTAAATATTAAGTTGTATTTATAACAATGAAGAAACACATTTTTAAATATTGGCCGACTCAGCAAGTGAAAGGTGTACATTAGTACTCACATCCAACTTATGGTGAAAAAAACTGTAAACATTCTTGGCATCGATGCCTGGGTACTTCTTGAAGGAACCAACACTGCTAACAACTGTTGCTCTTAGTTTTGACTTGAGACTCCAGTCAAGGGGTGGGCTCGTGCACAGCTGAGTGTGAGTATACATGATCCCAGTAAAACATTAATCAATTGTTGTCATAAAAAATACAATTGTTGTCATCAGAAATGCAAGTCTTGTCATAAAAAATACAATTGTTGTCATCAAAAATGCAATTGAGGAAGTCTTAAAGTGTTATGTAGAAACAATGTTGGTTTGTGAATGCAAGTCTTCACCAGTGTTTTACCCTACAAAAGGGAAGCATAGAATGGTAACACCGTTCAGTTCAGTTCATCCCATAACCCATCAGGTCGTTGGGGCACACTTGAAGACACTCTCACAATCCCATGTCATCTCTCTCTGTCCGATGCCACCAGTTGCGCCTACCAGTACAAAGGTTTGACTACTCAGTGATGTCTGCCCATCTCTTCGTTGGATGACTGTCCTCTCTTTCCTGGTACAGAACTATGCAGTATCGAATTTGTAATTCCACTGGACCTCGTGATGTGTCAATACCAAGCCATCTTTCACCTTTTGATAGCTGTGAACAGAGCATCAAAAGGCCTAATTGCATTTTTCACTGTCTGCCGTATTTCTACTTTCATGACACGATCTTTATCTGTAGCATTCTAAAGCAGCTCATTTCCATTGCATGTATTCTGCACTGGATATTTCCAGTAATGGTCCAAGTCTCACAGACATACACATATATTGGGAGCACCAATGGTCCAAGTCTCACAGGCATACACAAATATTGAGAGCACCAATGGTCCAAGTCTCACAGGCATATACAAATATTGGGAGCACCAATGGTCCAAGTCTCACAGACATACACAAATATTGAGAGCACCAATGGTCCAAGTCTCACAGGCATACACAAATATTGGGAGCACCAATGGTCCAAGTCTCACAGACATACACAAATATTGAGAGCACCAATGGTCCAAGTCTCACAGGAATACATAAATATTGAGAGCACCAATGGTCCAAGTCTCACAGGCATACACAAATATTGGGAGCACCAATGGTCCAAGTCTCACAGGCATACACAAATATTGAGAGCACCAATGGTCCAAGTCTCACAGGCATATACAAATATTGGGAGCACCAATGGTCCAAGTCTCACAGACATACACAAATATTGAGAGCACCAATGGTCCAAGTCTCACAGGCATACACAAATATTGGGAGCACCAATGGTCCAAGTCTCACAGACATACACAAATACTGTAACCTGCCAAATTCATCACAAAGCTAGAATATCCAATGCGAGTGTTAAGTCGGTGCTGTTGTATGGTACCAAAACACGGAGAACACCCATGACCTTACAACAAAGATCGTTAACAGATGCATAAAGTGACAGGACATGGTGAGGAATGCAGATCTGCGGGTAAGGAGCCAGCAACAGCCACTAGAACAAACTAAGAGAAGAAAACGGGGCTGGATTGGCACACACTGAAGAAAGCACCATTTAACATAGCTAGGCAGGCTTTGACATGAAATTCTCAAGTGAAGAAAAAGAGAGGCATACTTAAAAATAGACAGAAGAGGAAGTAAGAGTGAACGATTAACTTGTTACACCACTAGTTGAAGAGAGGCAGAAAGAGTAGCCCAGGACTGTACATGCAGGTGTGATGTGATCAAATACCTATTTGACATTCAGAATTGCAAATTATAGCAGCCTATTTATTACTAAGCTTGGGGCTTATTTCTAAGGAAAACAAGTTGTTGCCCGAGCAGCAGGTCCCATCTCTCCACGAAGCTAATTAATCGCATCCCCAAAGATATTCTCGATGGGCAGCTGGCATGTGGCAAACGAACAGCTGGCCGACCACAGCTGCGGTTCAAAGGTGCACGCAAGCGGGACATGAAGGCTCTGGATCTCACATCTTGGGAAAACATAGCTGCAGACTGATCCACATGGAGATGTAACCTGAAGAGCTACCTCAGCCTGAGCGAGAATAAGCTCATGCAGCAGAGAAGTAAAGAGACAACACCTCAAGGAAAACCCAAAACTCAGTAGAGAGTTTCTACTCCAAGGTCGTATCAACCCAGTCAGACATAGCTGAAAAGGGGCTATTTACTTATAGTCCGACACATCTGGCTTCAGGAGGCATTTTTTTAGTACTGGGTTAGCAGACGGACTATAGTCAAGGCTTGACAAAAGTGCTCATCTGTGACGAGTAATCATTTTTGCTTGACTAGTTAAAAATTTCCGTTTTTAATTGTTAATTACATTTCTAATCGTTACTACATAACAGCTCTCGCATGAATACTAATAATATTATTCGAATAGATTGTACAACTAATAATATTCCGGTTCGAATAGATTTTAAATAAGCTAGTTTCTGATGGTGAATCTTAATGGACCTCCACTGCCACAATTGAAACTTACTAAAGACATTGATAAATGGTACTACAGTGCTAGAACAACCAAGCCATGCTCAAGGACACACACGCCATGCCTCTGACAGTAGTGCATTGTCTCTTATGAAGGAATAGACTAATACTGTGTAAGCAATAAAATATATTTTGGTTTTGGTGCTCACTGTTATTTAGAAATAAAGTTGGACCAATCTCCGACCAGAAGAGTCACAGACAGCGGCGGGTGGCGTGGCTTTGTGAGGATGTCTTCATGTGTGCCCCAACGACCTCACCGGTTACGGGATAACCTGACCTGACCTTAAATGTGTTAACATAAATTGCATGACTGTAGTCTGACCATGCTGACTAGTGAAATTTTTGACTGACTGGTCAAATTTGTCATGCCCTGACTATAGTACCATCATGGTTCAACCATCAAATAGTCAAGTTTGATGTATGCTGGGCTCCATTACTAATATTGTCTGTTGGGAAAACTAGAACTTGATCATACTTGACTTCATAACCATCTTCACAACAACATTTTTTGACACTTAAACGCTACCACCATAAAATACCTTAGTGTGCGCAGATCTGATCTCACTGCTTTGTATTTCTGTATTCAATATTACAGGTTTCTCTTTCAAAATATTAGAAGGCTGTTCCTCAGTTAAGTGATTTTCAGGATCGTGTTTATGCAGGTCTGCCTCAGGATTCTCTGGCACCATCTTGTAAACCTGAATCAAATACACAAAAATGTTATTTAATCGTAAATCACACCACATTCAAATAAAACAAATAATTTTCCCATTTGCTGAAGCATAGGTCCAACACCGCGTTTGGTTTCCCTAGCCAACTTGTGGGTAAAGCCTAACTCCAGTCATTGGTCTAAATTTAACTTACTCAAACCAACTTTGAAGAATGCAGTTACCCACAAAAATGCAGTTACCCACACAGACAAGGTAAAGCATAGCTGGACTGGTCACCTGCTTCAGATAGCTGATGACCGTTGGAGCACAGTAACAGCAGTCTGGTACCACGAGACAGAAAACAACCACAGAGAAGATCACCTTTGCGCTGTGAACGCATAAACTTCCACGATGCTACAGACTGGAAACTTATCGCCCACTTGTCCACCATGGCCCAATACAGAAGACAAAGGAAGCAGTTGTAACTCTAAGCGGCGTAACCACCTCTGAGAAACGAGTCATCCAGTAATCCAGTTTTTCGGAAAGCCAGATTCCAGTCATATGTTTAAGAATAGGTACAACCCTGCAAATGGCTTAACCTAACCAGCTTTTAGGAAAGTTTGATTCTAGTCAATTACAGTTTGGTTTCGTAGAAATGGTTTTGACATGAGGTAGCCAGCCCCATGCACAACACTCTTTAGTAGCCTCTTACAGCATGCAAGAAAAGAAACAGTGGCCTTATTCAGTTTGCTCTGAGAACAGCTGAGATGAAAACATCAAAGTAAAAATATCACAAGAATGAGTGCTGCATCCAGTTCTATCCTGTTCTCAAGAATCGACGTCACTGCACTCCAGGCATGTCTATAGGTCACTCAAGTCGCTTTTAACAAATGGTCAAGGGTGTGAAAACTGATGGTTCTTTGTCATTCGTTGGTATTACACACTTCTGCTCCGTCTCATACATCCTACTCTCTCTCAATCCCTGTTTGTTTTCAAATGTTCATCTACTGTAGCGTTATCAGTGAACTGGGGTTGTTTACGTTTTAAAATGTCACCCCTACCCATATCCAATGTCCCCCTAATGGGGGCTTGCTACGCCAAGATAAAAGCTCTTTCATTGGCAGCATCCTACAGCATATCCCCCTAATGGGTGCTTGCTACGCCAAGATGTCAGCTCTTTCATTGACATCATACCCCAGCATGAGCCGGACAGTAGATCCCCACTAGACCTTATAAGTGTGAGACCTCTACAGTTGCTATCACTAATGCCATAAACACATTTCTGTACGTTGCAAAATAAGGATTTGGAGTCTGCCCTTGCTAAGAAGGTTTCAAAAAGCCATCTCAGAGTCACTGACTCCATCTCCATTCTCATTCTGGAGGTTTATGTCCTGTATTCCCCGATCCATTCAGCAACAACCTGACCTCTCACTCCAGCAGAAAAGCCCCAACCTGACCTCTCACTCCAGCAGAAAAGCCCCAACCTGACCTCTCACTCCAGCAGAAAAGCCCCAACCTGACCTCTCACTCCAGCAGAAAAGCCCCAACCTGACCTCTCACTCCAGCAGAAAAGCCCCAACCTGACATCTCACTACAGCAGAATAGCCCCAAGCTGACCTCTCACCCCAGCAGAAAAGCCCCAACCTGACCTCTCACCCCAGCAGAAAAGCCCCAACCTGACCTCTCACCCCAGCAGAAAAGCTCCAACCTGACCTCTCACACCAACAGAAAAGCCCCAACCTGACCTCTCACCCCAGCAGAAAAGCCCCAACCTGACCTCTCACCCCAGCAGAAAAGCCCCAACCTGACCTCTCACCCCAGCAGAAAAGCTCCAACCTGACCTCTCACACCAACAGAAAAGCCCCAACCTGACCTCTCACCCCAGCAGAAAAGCCCCAACCTGACCTCTCACTCCAGCAGAAAAGCTCCAACCTGACCTCTCACACCAACAGAAAAGCCCCAACCTGATCTCTCACCCCAGCAGAAAATCCCTAACCTGACCTCTCCCTACACAGCATTAGTCCAATGCTACACATGACTGCATCACTATTCTGAGTGTCAGCACGTAGCCAGTTAACCTCCCATTCTGCTTTCTTGTTGCACCCCTCTCTGCCTAGGGTTATGATGACTACGTGGTAAAGTGTTCTAACACCAGTGTGAACCCATTCTTCTCCCTGTGGTCACTCGTCCAATCATTTGCTCTGCCTGTACCATCTACAACATTCTTCTCTTGATGCCTGAGTGGTGTTTATTGTCTGTGGTAACTCGTATCTAAGCTTTGGCCTGTGTCAATCAATGTCTGAATCCACAGATGTTCTAGCCTGTTCTTCATCGTTATAACAGGGATATCCCCAGTGCAACCAAGAACCAGTTAAATCTGGATATGCTTCAGAGAACTTTTCACAGAGCACTACACCTAACTCACACATTTTTTTAAAATCTGGGGCCTAGATCCTAAACAAATCTGCCACTCCCTGGTTTAATATTTTTACAGGATGTGGTAGTCAGTTCCTTGCTAAAACGTTATTTGTCACCTGTTACGACTTGCCTGACAAGTCACTATAGTTTGCTCGGCTCTCAAGTCACTGGGTGAACATTGCATCATACACTGGAATCCACAGATACAGCAAGTTTACTCCAAAAATTTACAATTAGCATACCAGTTGATGCAGTATATCAAGGTTGTTATAGTATTGGATGTAGACTTCTGCAGTAATGACCCTTAACGTCAGAGTTCTTAGAGAAGAGTGAAAATGTTGGTAATATTGATATAGAACACGTCAATTACTACTAGTCTGTTTGTTCGTCAACCCTAGTCTGCCAATTTTGGAATTAATTTTTGTGATTATGTATTTTTTTTTTAAATTTGTATATTTCTGTTATTTGACTACTCTAAGTACAATTTATACATTTAGGTCATTATAAAGAAGTTCAGTTTACTATCTAGCATAGATAACCTCCCTCTGAGGTTAGCATAGGCCTATGAAAAACGTTACCTTCTGTCTCCAAGACACACATTTATTTTCTAGACTTATTTGTATACAAAAAAATTGCATTCAGGACATAGGAAAATACAATAAGCATAGAGGTATTTAAAACACTACCACATATAAAAAATAAATTGTGAATACTCTACCTTTTGTTCCTGTAAGGTAAGAGCACAAATAAGCCTATTTTGTTTAGGCTCCGCTGATGAGTTTGTTTCCATGTATGCACCAGTCTGATATCTATTTTGCATAGAATCTATTGGTGGGTTTATTTCCAAATCTGCAACATGCTGATTTCTTTTTTGTGTAGACTCTATTGATGGGTTTACTTCTGTATATGAATCAGTCTGATTTCTATCATGTGTAGACCCAATTATCGGGTTTGTTTCTATGTCTGAATCAATCTGATGAGTTGAGATGCCACATGGAGGCAGCACAACTTGATCAGAACTATTATTTTCAGTTGTGATGTTCTGATCTAGCACAGAGCCTCTGCGCTTGCTTTGATTAGACAATGCGGTATCACATCCAAATGGGTTTTTACGTTTCTGTGACGATGTGTGCTGTGAGCTATTAGGTGGGTGCTGTGGGTGCTTAAGTCGGCGAATATGAATGTTGTCACTCTGTTGGGACAGAATAGTGAAAGAGTGCCGTCTGCTAATGCCATTGTTAGATGTAGACTTAGTCTTGGTAAGGCTGAACGATGAATGCCGCTGCATTAGATGAGTCTTCATTATATCGCTTGGATTCTTCCACTCATTTGGTGTAGCCATTGTGCTGTTCATTACAAATATGACAAAACAAAATAAAATTAGTTAATAATCTGTAATTAATTTAACTCAAAAAGGGTAAAACAAGGTAATTCTTTATTTAGAAACTTAAGACTACAGAGATGAAAACAAACATCTGGATCATTTGAAGGGTTTTCATATGAAGACTTCCTGTAAGGAGGCCAAGTGCAGTTCATTCCAGACTAACAGTAATACACCATAAACCAATGACGATGCTAATCAAAATGTAACTTGGAATCCCTGAACAGGATACAAAATAGTTCTCTACGCTTCATTAGTGGAGCAATGAGGACAACACCAACTGCAGCTTGCGAGGTCCACAGACAAGTGAAACCCCTTGAGATGCGGAGCGATAAAGCAGTTATGGAAGTTTATGAGCGATGTAGCAGAATGAAACGGGATCATCCCAACAGATTCTTCTACCAGAAAGAAGACGAGTTACAGAGAGTGGAAAAAGATATACCTCTACAAGCATTCCTTAAAACACCAGAAATACAGGCAAAATTAATAGATGATACAACTAAAGTTCAGATCCAAGTACTCTCATTTGAGCAGTTCAAAGAACTATTGATGCCTATCTCGATGAATGGATACGTGTGTATACTGATGGATCTACATTTAAAGCAGGTTATGGCGTTTATATAAAATACCCAGACAGATCCTCTGATGAACTTTCTGATGTTTGCTCAAACTATGAAGCTGAAATCACTGAACTTAAACTGCTTTTTAGTACAACCTGAGGATAGTTTTTTATGCCTTTCCTTCAAAGACCAAAAACACTGTTTTTTTCACATATTCAATGTCAGCTCTTCAAACATTAGAAGTTGCTGGTCATTGTAGACCTGACCTTATCCAAATATCTCTAGACATTGACCACATTATCACTTCCAGTGCTGTCAAAATAGTTCTGCAGTAGATCCCTGGACACTAAAACACAACAGGCAATGACAAGGCAGACAGACTAGCAAAGGAGGGATCAAGACAAGAACAGCAGAACAACTCATAAGATCAATAAACAAAGAAACTTGGCTGTACAGATGGGCCATGGGAAACACAGGAAGGGAGGTCAAAACATTTGGCAAGCCAGCCCCAGTCCAAATGAGTAAATTAACTCACAAGGAAGGATCAGAGCACCATTTTCCAACTGAGAACCCAACACATCACACTAAACATACACTTGAACAGAATCCAACCACACCATACTCATGAGTGCCAGCTGTGTACATACCAATACGAAACCATTGATCGTCATCTCTGAGTGCTCAGCGCTCAATAATTTTAGGAAAATGCTTCTTCCTCCGTGGTCAGATACATGAAACACTATGGCACTAGACAACTAATACTTTGATGTAGATATATCTGAACTTGGAATACTTGGTATTCAAATAGGCAGGTGCAAGTGCCTGCTGCCAGATAGCCAATGGCTATCCGAAGTACGGATATAATTGTTAAAAAGGTAAAGAAAGGCGGCCCCATATCAGACACTGCTGTCGTGAATGAAGTGTAAGAAACTTTATTGTGCGAGGCCACTGCCAGTGTACGAGGTGGGATGGCCAGTTCTCCTCCACTTCTTTCCTAAGCCAGGTACTCATTTTAGTGTTACAGCAGTATTTGACTTGAATGTGCTGGTTATGGGTGTTTAACAATAATCAATAACAATTGATGTTTGTAAGTAGTTTACAAAATTGTTTGTCAATTACTTAAGCTAAATTACTGCTGCTATTAAACTATATTTATAATTGTTTCTTTATTTAGTACACTATTTTGTAATTGATGATCAAGAATCGAGCTCAACTAAAGTAATGAGCACTACCAGAGTATTGTTAAGATATACTATTATTAGTAGGTCTACTGTAATTTAAACTCCAATATTAAGCTGGCTGAGACACAATCATGAATAATTCGGAATATCAATGCGACATGAAAGTATTTTACAGAAGATACTATTAGTATTACTAGAAGGCATGATCCAGGCAAAAAGATGAATGGGGCAACCAAGACTCACCTTTAGTGCCTTTACATCTCAGGCATGCAGGATAATAGATATTAATATAGACATAGTACTATTAGTACTGAAATGAAGAGAGGTGCAGAGAGGATAGGGTCAAATGGAGATACATGTTCAGACAACCACTCAACCAGTCTTTTGTCACATGATTGATCAATTAAAAAGAGGATTAGGTAAAAATGGAGATACATGGATATGCTGAGCCGGCCTAAGAGGCAAGGTCAGCTAATGATGGAGATGAATTTTATAAATTATCCTGTAGTCTTTACAATTAGACAGTATTTTGTAACTGACCATTGGCTCATTGACATTGTCATTGTGACTGTCCATTCACTTTGACTAAGTAACACTAACAAACGTTAATTGACTCAATTGTGACAATCATCACAATAGACTAGATTTGATTCTATTCATTTCATATTGACATGATATTGTGACATACATTCAACATTGTGATTGTCATACTGATACTCATAGTATAATTTAATTAAACGCACACGCTACCGTCATAACTTCTAAGTTTAAGATTGCAGTGCTGCACTACTACTAGTAATACTACTACTAAGCTGTTAGTACTAAATTGATCTATGTTGTCATACTCATTACTGATACTCATACTAGTATAATTTAATTTAACGCACACGCCACCGTCATAACTTCTAACTTCTAAATTCTAAGTCTAAGATTGCAGTGGCAGTGCTGCACTACTACTAGTAATACTACTATTAAGCTGTTAGTACTAAATTGATCTATGTTGTCATACTGATACTCATACTAGTATAATTTAATTTAACGCACACGCCACCGTCATAACTTCTAACTTCTACTTCTAAGTTCTAAGTCTAAGATTGCAGTGGCAGTGCTGCACTACTACTAGTAATACTACTATTAAGCTGTTAGTACTAAATTGATCTATGAATCTCTAAGAAGTAAATAGTAAGATTAAGAAATCAAATCCAAATTTAATTATTAATATAAATTATTGTTACTAATAAAAAAAATTATGAATTACTAAACGGTGACGTCGCTATCGTTTCTTCAACCGGAGACTAGGTAGTTGTACTACTAGTACTAGGTAGGTCAGGTGCAGCCTGCTTTTCTTATCTTAAGACAAGATAAGTTAAATGTTTATTGTTAATGTTTGTTTACCTTGCGGCTTGCGGCGCCTTGCCTTGCCTAAGTTAGACTAGTTAATTGTGACTGGGTATTCAGTTTCACAAAGTGTACACAAGATATCCCACTGTGTGTTGCGCACTGCCTCAGAGCAAAGTTGACCCGTCAATTCAGAATAGTATCAATATATTGTGTACTAATACTAAAAAGTAATATTCCATTTCTGAATTCAGCAGACAATCAAATAAATGTGTCACTAGTGTCACCTGCTTTCAGATCTGGCGCCACAGGAAACAATGGTTTGCCTACCGCGGTTCTGTTGAGCTTCTCAAGTTAACACAACTATCTTTACCATTTGATTCTACACATACTTTCATCATCATTATCCAGTGACATGCCGACTAGCATGTGAATATATAGCCAAAAAAATGTTAATTGTCCAACTGTTTACTCTTTAAATATCCATGTTGAGGAGGGGCAGGAGAGGAGGGTCGCTATAGTTGGCAAGTAATGCGCCTTGTCTATGAAGAAACGAAAGCACGAAACGACGAGAGCTTGAATCCTGCAAGTGTTAAGCGTTCCCTGATCTAGGAGATGGACGAAAAATGCAGTTGTCCAGTCTACACGTTGACTTTAGGAAACCCTTGTTAGTTGAAAATCTTAATGAACGAATAGGCCGTTAGCCGTGTCCGGGTAAAATTTCTACAGGTAACACAATTCTAATGCATTAGTGGCTTACATGAAGGCCAAAATGAGGCTGCCATCATCATGCAAAAAAACTTACGCAACAGACCAAGTTTACGTTCACAGTCGATTGTAAGTATACACAAAAGGACATCCACACCCCCAGGGATAGAAGAGTGACTAAGGGAAGAAATAATGTCCATGGTATGTACTTGTATGTACGTTTTCATTTATTGTTAGAATTGTTGCAGTTTTTATGGCAACTATTTCTGCTTCGAGGTAGCTTTAACATGTGCCTGTTACCACTCTTTGTTTTATTTTTTTGTGTATCATCTTTTTTTCAGCCCAGAAAGATTCCTTCATTTCCATTCCCTTTTGCATTTGTAGCTGACCCATCTGTGTATGCATGGCCTCATCTGTTCGTTTGATAGTTTTTAAATGCGTTCTGTAGAATGACTCTGGCACTTTTCTATCTAGCTGTTCTACTTCTCAATTCCAGGAAAGTTTCATGTCTGCTCTTGACAGAACTGCTTTCTTCCGTAACGAAGCATGTATGTAGTGTGGGTGGAAATAATTTGTGATGGGCCATTTAGGATAACTTCCTGATTTTCACCTCGTCTTTACTGATGCTACAAAGTTGCCCCGATTGAGTCTTCTCTATTCAAGTCTAATTATTCTCTTGTTCATTGAGTGATGGTCTATCAACCTCGTCAACCTCATTGCTGGGTCCTGGTGTATGTTCTGTCCCCCATTGCTTGCACGTTCGTAATGTTCTGTCCCCCATTGCTTGCACGTTCGTAACGTTCTGTCCCCCATTGCTTGCACGTTCGTAATCGTTTCTGGTTCTCAAATGGTTGTGGCTCTCGTGCAAGCTATTACAATTCCCATGTGTTGGTTTTGAGCTGTATTTATTTTGGGAAAGTTTGGTTTTGGTTTGGCTGCAGTTGCTGCTATGTAATATTTTAGATCAAAATAAAGGTAGTCCTACTGCAGTCTCTGCTGCCGGGGATGAAATGTTAGATATTTCATTGTACCACATATTATCTATAAAATTGGGTGACCAGTACCCTTTTTGCTGTCCTACATTCTCTAACAGTTAGCCAGACGTCCAATCTTAGCTGTGTAGACTGAAGCCTGCCTGTACGGAATTTGAACTTGGTACCTTTGCTGTGATAAGCAAGTGCTCTGCTACTTGATTAATTAGGTACAAGTAAAAGCAATCCTTCAGTAAACTTAACATCTTGTCGTATATGCAGTATTACAGACTTCAGTAAACTTAGCTACAGCTGGTGTTAGGTGGGGTCACCACTTCCCTTCATCGCTGTCTGTGGACCTCCATTTCCCTTTATCACGTGTGTCGGTTATGAGTTCCGCCGTTGATCTCCTCTCATGCTATACCAATAGCTGTCCAATATTTTCTCTCGTTCCCTCTATCTGTCCTCCCTGCCAGTTATTATGCTCGTTGTCACTGCGTGTTCCAACCCGTCGTGTCCTGATTTTTGTCATAAGCTGTCTTTGTGTCCGTGCTTCTTCAATAACCTCTTTATCCGATGTCTTTGCTGTCCATGAAATTTTCAAAATTCTTCTGTAAAACCACATCTTCGCTGCCTCTATTGATCCATGATTGATCCATGCACGTGCCTGCTTATTGTCCATGATTCGCTACCGTATGTATCATCTAAGAACTCTTTTCCTTAGATCAAGTGATAGAAGAGACCAAGATGCTGAGCAGCGCATGAGCTGCAGTGGTCAGCGACCCATAGCTGACTGCTAGCGTCAGGGCCAGCGAACCATAGCTGCCAAGACCCTTCTACACCTCCACGCGGTGATCCTGGATAACAGGCTGCAGCAGGGCAGACTGGCTAAGGAGAAGGGATCGAAGAGGGAATGCTAACCCGGTACTCAAAAAATGCTTGCTGAAGTCGGATGGGTTGGACCGAAAGGTGCAAATACCGCAGTCAAGCTGTAAACTACGACACAACGCATTCCATTCTCTGAACTACATTCTGCCACTGAAGACCTTTCATGGTTTGGTAGCGGGAGATTGAGAACGAACGAAGTCAAGTGATAGAAAAACATACACTGACGTTTACTTAGACATAAAGAAAGGTTTGCACAAAGTGTGTAGAGACAGGCCCCGAGTAAAAATGTTACAATACGGATTATGTGGAAGAATGTTCTACTGGATCAGTAACTATCTAGATAACAGAACAGCAGTAGTGCACGTGCAAAGACAAACTAGTAAAAAGGAAGCCATGGAACAAGATGTCCCTTCGAGGCGGAGGCTTGCCTCCACATTCTTCCTTATTCACATTCACGACATCACTCAAAACGCCCATTAAAATGTACAACTTTCTCTATGCAGGTGACGGCTATGTGAGCCACGGAGAAGACAGGAAACGACCAAGGGGGAGACCAACAACACCATGGTCGACTCTCTCGAACTCAGGAACACAATCGATGTTTCAGGCGGGAAACTTACCAGCCACTGGTCCACTGTAGAACAAGACAGAAAACATTGAGAACGAAATCTGAGCATGCAGCAGAGAAACTGCCACCTAGGGGCGGGTCGTACTGTAACGCTCTTTATCTAAAGTTTGCTGGGGTTATTTGATTGGCTGATTGAATCAAGTGATTTTCTAGTGGAATATGAAGATGTGGGTTGAGGGAGATTAGGCTGGGGAGATGTGCGGGTTGAGGAAAGGGGAGAGGAATGGTTGAGAAAAGTGCAGTGGAGATGGGTGTAAGTAGGGCGAACCTTCAATTGTTAATCTGTTGTCATATTGCAGTTTAACAGACGGGCATATGTTCTGCGCATGTCTGATTGTCTGTCTAGATTATTTCAATGTTATTATGAGACGTCTCTGCTGTGGATTTGATTGGCTGATCGAATCACATGATATCAATCATAAAAAAATGTATCGACTAGCCCCCCCCCCCCCCAACCCCAGCAATGGCAATAAAGGACAGTTTTGTTTTAACAGTGAGTTACGACGATATACTAAGCGCCTGTTAAGAGGGAGGAGGCGTATGTTGAAAGGGGGTGGTGGTGGTGGGATTTGAAATAGGAAGGATTGGACGTTTAGGAGGAGGAAGTGATGGGTGAGGTGATTGGGTAGTGGAATTGTGGGGGGGGGGGAGGGGAGGCTGAGAGGGGCAGGGTGATGGGTTGGTTGAAGGATGAAACGGATGAGGATACTTTCGTCTTAATTCCACCCGCCCCCAAACAGAGTTCCCTGTGGGCAGGTCGAAATAATTGTATTTTGAATAAATTTTTTTTTTTGGTTATTAGTTTTGCGTTCGCCTTATCTCTCTAATCCCCAAGGGGGTGTGCGTTGCACTGTGGTTATTATTTTGCGCCTGTCGGCCCAGTGCATCCGACTTCAGCTTGCATTTTATGAAAGGCCTGCTTCCTCCTGTATTTTCTAAGGGTTTGTTTCCCCGGGGTAACGGCCGGTGCTGTGACGGGGATCGAACCCAGCACCTTCTAGTTGTGAGCCGTGCCACTTAACCACTAGCCCACCCCTTTTTTAAAAATAAATAATTGAAGGCTTAAATAAAGATAGAATTGTCGAAAATATGGTTATAGTCAATGTTGCAAACTGTTACGGTTAGGGTTAGGGTTAGATAACATGATTGTTATTATATCGCCTGGTGGCATCGATACTACCATTTTGTTGTAGAAACTGGATACTACTATCCTTATCATGGACCAACGTTGATAGATTAAAGAAATTCTCATTTATTCTCACAGAATTCTTGACTCTACAACAGTTAAAAAGTAGAATATTCTGTCTCAAATTCGGCGCTAAAAATATATATTTCTTATGTTTGGGCGAATTAATACGCAAGTACCTGGCTGGGTTAAGAAGGGGGCATGGGTTGAGGGTTGACGGGTGTGGAAAGAGTTCAGTGGAGATGTAATACAGGGAATTGGTGTGGGAATGGGGAGAACCTTTATATGTCAAACTGCTGTAGTTTCTTTCATATTGTGCAGTTAGACAGGCGGGCATTTTGCACGGGTCTGCTATCTGTTTATTAATTCCCTGGCATATTCTCTTCAGTTTATCACTGCTGTCTTGCTTTTCGAACACACTCATTCATAAAATGCTTCACATGTAAAATAATCATACTCAATTAGTATGTTTTGCATAGCGTTTATTATCGATAACTGGTAAACAAGGGTCTGTAGAAGTCATAAGTAATAAGTAATTCAACAATTGCACATCTAAGAGTATCACAATTTGTAATATATATGGAGACAAGTAATACTTTAAATATGATATTAAGTAAGAAACACTTGTTTGACAGCCGGACTATATCTTATTTCTGGTAAAAAGTAGCACATCTCATTACTGCCGTAGGGGTGTGAGGTGTTAGCGATACCCAATAACATTATTGCTATAGGGGTGTGAGCTGTTAGCGACCTCATATTTCAAAGGCTCGGCTATATGAGGGCGGTAGCATCTCCCTCGCCGCTATTACTTCCCGGACTGAACCGGTACCCATTTAAAGCTGGGTCGACCCGGGAACCGTTGCGGTGTTAAAAAGACACCCAGGACCACTCAGACGCGAAGCTAACTCGCTAGCCACTGCGCTACGCAGTAGTCAGCAAATACTCTTGTAACAATACATTATATAGTTCCTGCGGGGAAAACCACGGGGATTTCGTCGAAACTCAATATTGATTGACAATAATCAAACACACAAGTATGACACAGTAACGATGTGCGTATAAATACAAAAACAAAATCCTTTGGTACAATCAAAATACTTTCATCAGGAGCAAAGAACGAAACAAATGGAAATAACGAACTAGTCATATAACGACAACGATGAATACTGATACACAATTGATTGCTTATCTTCTTAGACGAATCAAAGAAATGATCATTTGGTATGTATGGAGTTAAAGAAACAAAAGTTGTTTAACAATAAGTTAGATTTTCTCAGTGTGAATCCTGGGTCTAATTGGAGAACGCAGAAAAATGAACATCACCTATTTGCAAGTCAAAACGGTGATTAAAGTGAACTGTGCACCGGCTAAAAACCTGAACGTGTAAAACCAGTTGCGCAGAAACTGCATGTAAAGTCCGTTCTATTGTATGTTCTGAATTATGGAGAACAACAACAGCAACAGAAAACAACAGCAACAGCAACAGCAACAACAACAACAGCAACAACAACAACAACAACAACAACGGTATAGACTTTCATTAAAATTTGCTTGGTCAGAATAGAGAGATTGAAATGGTATGACAGGATCACTGGAACTGTTGGACAGAACCAGACAGAATAGGGACATTGAAATGGTATGATAGGATTACTAGTGTGGAACTCTTGGACAGAACCAGACAGAATAGAGAGATTGAAATGGTATGATAGGATCACTGGAACTGTTGGACAGAACTTAGACAGAATAGAGAGACTGAAATGGTATGATAGGATCACTAATGTGGAACTGTTGGACAGAACCAGACAGAATAGAGAGATTGAAATGGTATGATAGGATTACTAGTGTGGAACTCTTGGACAGAACCAGACAGAATAGAGAGATTGAAATGGTATGATAGGATCACTGGAACTGTTGGACAGAACCAGACAGAATAGAGAGATTGAAATGGTATGATAGGATCACTGGAACTGTTGGACAGAACCAGACAGAATAGAGAGATTGAAATGGTATGATAGGATTACTAGTGTGGAACTCTTGGACAGAACCAGACAGAATAGAGAGATTGAAATGGTATGATAGGATCACTGGAACTGTTGGACAGAACCAGACAGAATAGAGAGATTGAAATGGTATGATAGGATTACTAGTGTGGAACTCTTGGACAGAACCAGACAGAATAGAGAGATTGAAATGGTATGATAAGATCACCGATGTGGAACTGGACAAAACCAGAATGATATCAATGGAACATGAGGTGAGGAGAAGTCTCTGTACTGGTTCAGAAGACTATGTAGAGTCTGTATACAACCAGTTTAATTTACATTTCCTAGCTCTGAAAGTTATGTGCATTAACTCTCCCTGCCTCCACTACCTGTAGTGGCAATGCCTTCCAGGCATCACCACTCTCTGACTGTATTAAGTCACCTCGAATTCTTCTTTTGTCTAGACACCAAAGGCCGGTTTTTCTTAGTCTTTCCTCAGAACTGTCATTCTGGAATCTCATCATCATGTCCGCAAGCGCTTTGTACTCAAAATGCAGACGTCTAACTGTTTCAATAGGGTGAGATAATTGTCTTAACACGGGCAGATGCTGGGGATTGATTCCCTCGCTCAAGTGACTATTAACTCTGGTGTGTCCTTTTCGAAAGACCGCCTTAAATACCGAGGCCCAGTTTCACTAGGATGTGGCGGAAGCTACTACAACCCGTCAAATAACACGAGTTTTAGGGCGCACGAAAGAGTAAATTACTCATTATGGGCCTTAAATAACAGCAAGGGAACGACATGAGCTAGTGGTTAAGTGACACGGCTCACGATCCGAAGGTGCTGTGTTCGCTCCCCAATCACAGCACAGGTCATTACCCTGGGGAAGTAGACCTTTAGAAAATGCAGGGGAAGGCAGACTCTTACATAAAATGCTTGCCAAAGTCGGACGCACTGCGCTGACATGCTCAAAATAAAAACATAGTGCAACGCATACATCCTTGAGGAATAGAGAAATAAGGCGAATGCCCAAAAAAAAACACACACACACAAAACACAAGAGGATGGGGATTTCTTTGCACAATCAACTTAAGTCATATCTTCCGATAAGCATTATAGATCGCAGTAGTGCGAATCTTTGCTCACATTTGGATCAAGGTAACGGAATCAAGATGCTGAGCAGCGCATGAGCTGCAGTGGTCAGCGACCCATAGCTGACTGCTAGCGTCAGGGCCAGCGAACCAGAGCTGTCAAGGCCCTTCTACACCATCACGCGGTGATCCTGGATAACAGGCTGCAGCAGGGCAGACTGACTAAGGAGAAGGGATCGAAGAGGGAATGCTAACCCGGTGCTCAAAAATGCTTGCTGAAGTCGGATGTTTTGGACCGAAAGGTGCAAATATCGCAGCCAAGCTGTAAACTACGACACAACGCATTCCGTTCTCTGGACTACATTCCGCTACTTAAGCTTTTTCAGGGCTTGGTAGTGGGAGATTGAGAACGAACGAACGAAGAAGAAGAAGAAGAAGAAGAAGAAGAAGACGAAGAAGAAGAAGAAGAAGAAGACGAAGAAGAAGAAGAAGAAGAAGAAGAAGAAAAAGAAGGATCAAGGTAACACACCGGCTTATGATAGTCTAACATACATTCTTTTCTGTTCGCATCGACGTCATTGCACTCCTGGCAGACCCATGGGTGCTCAGTCCCACTCAGAAAATGGCAAAGAGTGAAGGTACTGGTGGTTCCTGTAGCTCGCTGGTTGTATCCACTCCTGCACCATCCTCTGGACCCCCCCCCACCCCCTCCCCCTCCCTCTGCTGGAACCATGTATGATTTTAAAACCCTGCGATCAGAGCATTTCTGGTTCATCGATGCAATAACTTCACCTGGAAGGAGGTCGTTGATGAACTTCGGAATGTCACCTTTGTCCACTGTAAATGTTCCCACTGTGGGTGCCCCTGAGGCAAGTATGTCAAGTCTTTCATGCCTGCAAACCCCAGCATGACCAGGACAGTAGGACCACACAAGTTCCTGGAGGTTTGATGTCTCTGTGGCCACTATTAACGTAACTTAAATTAACGTCTTTATACTGGTTTAGAAGACTCTGCAGTATGTATACACCCAGTTTCATTTATATCACCTTGCTCTAAAAGCTATGCGCATTCAATTTATTCTTAAATGCATTAACTGTCCCTGCCTCCCCTACCTCTCGTGGCAATGCATTCCAAGCATTCACCACTCTCTGACTAAACAAATATTTCCTAATATCTAATCTGGACTTCTCTTTAGTTAATATGTAGCTATGCCCTCTTGTTCTTGTATTTTGAAAAACTTATTATAGTCTAATTTATCCATTCCTCTGATCATCTTATAAACCTGTATTAAGTCACCACGAATTCTTCTCTCTTCTAGACACTGTAGGCTGGTTTTTATCTTTTCCTCATAACTGTAATTATGGAATCCCACTATCAGCTTTGTCGCTCTTTTTTGTATTCTTTCCAGCATGTTTATATCCCCCTCTGATAAGGACTTCACACCTGTACACAGTACTCCAATCTAGGTCTAACTAATGCTTTATACAGTTTGACTATAACTTCCTTGCTCCTATGTTGTTGTTTTTTTTTATCATACCTAACATTCCATTTACCCTTTTCACTGCTACCTTAACTTGCTCACTCACCGTACCTGTATAATCTATTATAAACCCTAGGTCCCTTTACTTATCTATCGTTCTAATATTGTTCTCTCCGTTTCTGTAATTTTGTTCCATATTGGATCTTCCAATGTGGATGACTGTACATTTATCTACATTAAACTCTATTTGCTAGCTTACGGACCATTCTCGAATTTTATCTAAATCTGACCTCAATATATCCACTTCTGCTTAGAGACACTACTGTAAAGTTTTGTGTCATCAGCAAATTTTGCAATAATGGATCCCAAATCAATGTCCAAATCGTTGATATTTATTCACTCGTGCCATTACCCGTCAATCTATACCTTCTAATGCAAGAATTGGGAGTCAGAGACGATTATGGGAGTCAGAGACGATTATGGGAGTCAGAGACGATTATGGGAGTCAGAGACGATTATGGGAGTCAGAGACGATTATGGGAGTCAGAGACGGTTATGGGAGTCAGATACGATTATGGGAGTCAGAGACGATTATGGGAGTCAGATACGATTATGGGAGTCAGAGACGATTATGGGAGTCAGAGACGATTATGGGAGTCAGATACGATTATGGGAGTCAGAGACGATTATGGGAGTCAGAGACGATTATGGGAGTCAGAGACGATTATGGGAGTCAGAGACGATTATGGGAGTCAGAGACGATTATGGGAGTCAGAGACGGTTATGGGAGTCAGATACGATTATGGGAGTCAGAGACGATTATGGGAGTCAGATACGATTATGGGAGTCAGAGACGATTATGGGAGTCAGAGACGATTATGGGAGTCAGATACGATTATGGGAGTCAGAGACGATTATGGGAGTCAGAGACGATTATGGGAGTCAGAGATGATTATGGGAGTCCGATACGATTATGGGAGTCAGAGACGGTTATGGGAGTCAGAGACGATTATGGGAGTCAGAGACGATTATGGCTCTCATTTAACAGGTTCCATATAGCCTCCTCAGAGCCGAAGTTACTGTCTCGATCTCCATTCCATCTAACCCATTCCACATCCGACAATTCAAATATTGGCACGGGATTGAAGATGCTGAGCAGCGCACGAGCTGCAGCGATCAGCGACCCATAGCTGACTCCTAGAGTCACGGTCAGCGACCCATAGCTGACTACTAGAGTCACGGTCAGCGACTCATAGCTGACTGATAGAGTCACGGTCAGCGACCCATAGCTGACTGCTAGAGTCACGGTCAGCGACCCATAGCTGACTGCTAGCGTTACGGTCAGCGACCCATAGCTGCCAAGCCCCATCTACACCTCCACGTAGTGATTCTGGATAACAGGCTGCAGCAGGGCAGACTAGCTAAGAAGAAAGGATCAAAACGGGAAGGCTAACATAGTACCCAGAAAATGTCTGCTGAGGTCGCATGTGTCGGCCCCAAAGGTGCAAATATCGCAGTCAAGTTGTAAACTACGACACAGTGTCTTTCATTCTCTGGACAACATCCAGCTGCTTGCAGAGCCCTTTTCAGCGCTTGGTAGTGGGAGATTGAGAAAGTTCAGGGCTTGGTAGAGGGAGATTGAGAACGTTCAGGGCTTGGTAGAGGGAGAATGAGAACGTTCAGGGCTTGGTAGAGGGAGATTGAGAATGTTCAGGGCTTGGTTGTGGGAGATTGAGAACGTTCAAGTCTTGGTAGTGGGAGATTGAGAACGTTCAGGGCTTGGTAGCAGGGGTGAGAGAACGTTCAGGGCTTGGTAGCGGGAGTGAGAGAACGTTTAGGGCTTGGTAGCGGGAGTGAGAGAACGTTCAGGGCTTGGTAGCGGAAGTGAGAGAACGAACGAAAAATAAGAAGAAATATTGGCCATTTAGTAGTCGCTCCTTGCCCTCAGCTAATGCATGGTCACACGAAACAGACCCACATCCGTTCACTGTGGTTTGAGAGATCTTTGTATTCTCTACCATCTTACCGTCTCCGTCTCCATCTGGATCTTCCTGATCATAGAATGAGAGCCAGATACGGTAACTGCCCGTGTAACCTCAGAGCTGTGTCATCGCTGTTTCGAAGATAATTTAAACGTCGATGTCCTCGTCTTGGCTATCTTCATCTCTAAGCTTGTATCCATCAACACCATCAACACCATCATCATCATCATCATCATTTTCACACTCGTCGTCACTAAACGTGTCGCTTAGGTCTCCATCGACGTCTGCGAGTTCTCGTGGGCCCTTATCGCCAACCGGGACGTAAGCAGAGCTAGGTGGTTGCCTAGATACCAAGACTATATCTTTTCCAGGTAAGATGTTTGGAGAATCACTAGAACTGTCGGAATACTGAAGTTCAGAACTGTTCGCTGTTAAATCACTAGGATATGCTGGAACTGAAGCTGAATTCATGTCCAACTCTTGGCTTCTACTTCGGTTAACCTGATCAGTCTTTGGGACATCACGACCAGGATATGACCTCTCAAAATTTGCAGAAATTGGATTTGATGTTGAGACTTCCTCGTCGTCTGATGACGCTCCTCGGGAAGACTCTGAACTTCCAATAACTGATTCAGTGGACGAGCCTGAGGAGTTGCGTTCACGAGAGCTGGCATCAAACTGTAGAATGTCGCGTGGAAGCGGCTTGTTTGAACTATGAACGTGATCAGACACTATGTTGCCATCTTGCTCAGTCCGTACATTATGCGCAGATGATACCTCATGTAAACGGTCTTTAGTTTCTTCTGAATTAGAAGAACTGGTTGAGCTTTCAGAGTCTGAGGGTGGACCTCTTTCTGGTACGCTGACAAGGTCGTTGTCAGGGTTTCCCTCAGCAACTCTTTCGCTTGGCATAGAGGACGCCATATTGTTTTTATATTTTATATTTTTCAAATCGATACTACGTTCGCGCACGCAGGTAACATCTGGGTCATTTCCGTCTACTTGAACCTGGGAATCTGGTATCAATGTGTCCTTGACATTTATATTTTCTTTGGTGGTTAGATGGTCGTTTCTATCAGAACTGTTTGAACTATTGCCGGTACTAGACAGCTGTACAGTATTAGGCACAGAAGCCGCGCTGTTGGAAAAATATTCTCCGTCAGGTTTTTGTAGCTGGTAAGTTCTATTAGTATCGTCATATCTCGTTGTCGGGCTGTTGCTGTGGATATTTCTAGGCTGTGACTTGCTTTCTTCTGAATCTGTGACATCGTCAGAGTTGCTATCATGGGATCTTACTGAGTCACTGCGCTCTCCCTTTTCCTCTGATATGAAATCTGAAGGCATTTCGTCTGCGCCAACTGATGAAGCGTAGGACGTTTGTCTATCCCGTATGTCAACCCCGACAACGGAAGCAGTGACTTTGTTGTTTCCTGCAGAATTCTGTGACGACAGTTCCGGTGTGAGCAACGGTTTTGTAGGGGTACCAAGTATCGTTTCGTCATGTAGTGAGCTTTTTCGCGCGGACTTAGATAATAACTCAATACTTAAACTTCTGCTTCTGATGTCCGAAGGCGCTCTCTCTGTGTTTAATGACCTTGACCTTGCCTTGACGTCAGCCCATACCTCGTCGAAAGATGCCCGATGAAATAGAGCATCAAGATTAGCTCGGAGAGAAGTAACACCGGATGTTGGAAGCTGCTCCTCTGGTTCTTCCCTATCTGACGTATGCTGTGCATTTATTGGAATATCTGGCGCCCTCCTTTTCCGTGGCTTTGCTTTCGGCTTGGACTTGCCCGCTTCTGTAGATGCTTTTCTTTCACTCCCCCTTTCATCGGGCCCTTCTCCAGCTCTTGGTGGAGCATCATTAATAAATGATGATTCGACGGTAGTCTCGGAAATTGTTTCTCTTGTGGTCTGCGTTTCGTTTGCAGGCTTTTTGAACAACCAACTCTTGCTCTGCAGAAACTTTCGATCCTTCTCAATCTCAGTCTCCTCCTCGCTAGCGTCGTCCTTAATAAACCCCATGTTATCATACACCATTATATTGTTTATGGGGTTAAATTCTTGAGTCGAAACGTTCGCAGAATTTCTATTGGCGAAAAAGAAATCCGCATCTTCCCTGACAAGTGACGGAGCCCGACCCGTCTTGTTGTAATTGGGGTTGCTAAATTTAGGAAACTCTCGACCAATAATCATTCGAATCGGGTATTTCTTTCTGTAACATATATATACCCCCACCAATACAGAGATAAGGACTATAATTGGGATCGCGATTCCTACTGCAATCTTCCAATCGTCATTCGACTCCTCGCTCGCGGGTTGACCAATCGTGGTTCCGTTAAGAGGGAGCGTGGGAATGGACATGAATGCCTCAGAAGTGTTCCATGGGGACTGATCTGTGGTGGTGTCGGTCTGCTGTTGTTCCGTAGATTCTTTTGTAGACAGATTTGTTGGTTCGGAAATGAAGTGATCTGTTGATCTTTCGGTCAGCTGTTCTGAGGATGTTGGTGTCCATTGTACAGAAGATGTTCCAATCGAAGGTTCTGCGGATATTTCAGTCGAGGGTTCTGTGGATGTTCCAGTAGATGGTTCTCTGGATGTTTCCGTCGATGTTTTCGGTGATTGTATAGTGGATTCTCTAGTCGATGGACCTGTGGATGCTGTAGCAGATTGATCTGTGGGAGTTCTAGCCGATAATTCTGGGGATGTTCCAGATGATAGTATTATGGAGACTGTAGTCGATTGTTCAGTTGAAGTTTTTATGAAAGGTTCTGCAGTAGATGCATTTGTGGAGATGAATGTAGAATGTTCCGCTGGTTGGTTCGTTGGCTCTGAGGTGGATCGGTTCATGCTTTCTGTGACAGCCTTTGTTAGATCATCGGTAGAATCTACTGTTGTCCCGCTAACAAACTCTTTTGTAGATTCTTGAGCATTGGTGTCAGCGTGATCTTTCTTTGAATGCGATGTGTCTAGCTCGGTTGGTTGTTGGTTTATCACAGTCTGTGAAAGGGCATAAACCAAGATATTATTGTTATATCAAATTTAAATGTAAAATGCAAAAAATTCTGACTAGTGAGAAATGCATGTACTTAATCACGCTTAGACTAGCTTTTTCTTCTTCTTCTTCTTCTTCTTCTTCTTCTTCTTCTTCTTCTTCTTCTTCTTCTTCTTCTTCTTCTCCTTCGTTCGTTCTCAATCTCCTGCTATCAATCCACGAAAAGGGCTTTGCAAGTAGCAGGATGTTCTCCAGAAAACGGAAATTCGTTGTGTTGTAGTTTACAGCCTGACTGCGATATTTGCACCTTTCGGTCCGACACATGCGACCTCAGCAGGAGACTAGTTTCTTGTAAAGACATATGTAGATTGCTAGCAGTTATTGCTGTCAACGATAAAGTGTTAGAGACTTCATTGTAGTTTCATCCCTTCATAAGTTTCAGTTCCCTTTCTCGCAGCCCTACTTTCCATAAGTACAAGTGAGGTAACTGTTTACAGACGGGTAGACTGGAATTGTACTTCTTTCTTTCTATCGAAATTTAGAATATCTACACTGCGTCACAAATGGTCTTAATATTCATGTGATTAGTCTGGAGAACTACATACATACATACATACATACATACATACATACACACACACACACACATACATACATACATACACACACACACACATACATACATACATACATACATACATACATACATACATACATACATACATACATACATACATACATACAGACAGACATACATACATACATACATACAGACAGACACACACACAGACACACACACACAGACATACACACACAGACACACACACAGACACACACACACACAGACACACACACACAGACACACACACACAGACACACACACAGACACACACACACACACACAGACACACACGCACGCAGATTTTAAATGTATAACTTGACTTGAAACCTAATTTCTAGATTGTATACGTATAATTAGATTTTATACGTATAACGTTACACGGAATAGCAAGATTGTATACGTATAGCCAGACCTAACACATAATAAAGAGATTTCGTATAACTAGATTTAGGGGACGGCGTGGGCTAGTGGTTAAGAGACACGGCTCACAACGAGATGGTGCTCGGTTCGATCCCCATCACAACACCGGCTGTAACCCCGGGGAAGCAAACCCTTACAAAATGCAGGAAGAAGCAGACCCTTACATAAAGTGGATGCCGAAGTCGGATGCACTGGGCCGAGAGGCGCAAAATAAAAACCACAGCGCAACGCACACCGCCTTGGGGATTAGAGACATAAGGCGAGCGCCAAAAAAAAAATAAATATAACTAGATTTCACACAAAATAACGAGGTATCATTTATATAACAAGACTTAAAAAACGATACTCATATTTATTCAGTGTAACAGGTACTGCACTTCGTACACTTATGACAAGTGTACACATACAACGTCAAATCAGTAATTACGTAACAGACGGCTATTTTTAAAAAAAACAACTAACTAAGATACGAACTTGAAACCAATTTGTTACTGCACTTACATCGTCCCTTATTTCTCAAAATATTGTCCACCAACATTGATACATAATTTCCATCAAGATTGATACATAATTTCAACCAACATTGATACATTATTTCCACCAATATTGATACACTTATCCCATGGCTTTATCAGTGCACCAAAATCATACATCATGGAAGTCTGTGGTCTGCTATCTCAGCCTCGTTGGCATTTCACGCTAGACCGCTTCGTCATCCACAAAGCGTCTCAGGTCAAGGTGAGATCATGCATTATGCTGTAGGCTAAACTATGTGGATGCCCTAACCCAGCTGCTATACTGTCTACCGGTACTCGTCTGTCAGTTCGGATCATTCCCATTTCCAGCTGCACAGATACTTTTGTTGCAATCTGGACAGGACGGGCAAGTAGCGCTTCATCAGCAATTTGTGAGCGCCCCTGAGAAAAATTTGGTTGCCCATCACAAACAAGGATAGCGACATCATCAGACCGGTTTGTTTTGGTCATGTAACTTGCGCTGTATTTGGATTTTAGTGAGAGAGTAACTGCGCTGGTCATCAACCTCACTCTCCAGTCCCGAGCTACCTTGGACCAATAGCAAGACATAAGTCGATACGACTGAATGTAATTCATTGACAAAATATGTAGCCCCAGTTATGCAACGCTTTGCGAGACAAACACTTCTCACCATAAACAGGAAGCTTTTTTCTCTGACGAATAGCATTTGCAGAAAGGTTGTTTTTTTTACAAAAAACAACAACCAAGAAACGCACAACGGCACGCTGTTCTTCAATTGCACACTATGTGAGCATAGGCGCCATTTTATATCTGAGCTGTACATGTGCATGCAACACACAGCACCTGCTACCTACATTAATCACAAAGCTGGATGATGCTGCCACCTAATGACACATTTAGAAACTCCCAACTACATCGTTCAGCTATCTCATATCAGTTTGTGACCTACTTACTGACTTAACTCTCGAATCATTTGTATACTCAGACTTGACATTTTATAACGAGACTTCCTACATACAAAGCAGACTGCGTACTGAAGCTCATGATTGGCTCTTTTCATCTTGTCAGACGATAGTAATTGTGCTTTTAGCGCAAAGCGGGGTCATAAATGCAGAGACCATCTTTTTCCCATGCTGCATTGTCCCTCTCACGTTTGCTCCAAGGGAAAGGTGATACCAATACATTTGGAACAAACTACAGAAGCTGCCGGTTCAGCAGAGCAATGCTCTATCTGTTCGACTGTCGGGGCTTCACTCCTAGACCAGCCTACAGCCAAGGCTAAGAGTCTGGTCTGCCTTGCCACAACACTCAGCTGATGTTGCCTTTCCTCGCTCTAGGATAAGGTATTGTATCCTCTTTCGTGTTCTCCTTCTCACACCGTCTTTGTCAGATTTAGTAGACGTTGACCAACTTTCAGAGTTATCAGAAAACAGGTTGCACAGCCATATCTGACACAACCCGACAAGATACGCCAGCATCTTATCTGCAAGGCTTCAGATGGTTTGAAATCAGAGTTTTCCTTCTCCTAGATGACCCGTTCGAGTCCCATCTGCCTTTAACTACTGGTTTTAAGGCGCCAGTGGTTTGCGTTCCGCCCCTTCTACTGTTAGTAAAAACAGTGATGCCGCGCGAAGGCCAGCAAATGCACTTTGATGTAGCTAGAGTTATGTTATTGAACTAGACTTTGATTGACTACTTAGATTTCTCGCACACACACACACGCACATACACAGAGACACACACACAGGCACATACACATACATACATACATATATGGTCAACCATACAATCCTACAGAAGAAGATTGAATTCTCCACCTAAAATGCTACATGAGATTGCTCAAACGATCATGGATAGCGAAATAGAATAACGCAGTAATCCTACAGGAGCTGGATCTAGAGCAAATCTGGCGAGTAAACAACATGACGTTTAGGAAAGTAACATATTTCGACCACATCAGACGTCACAATGGTCTAGAAAGAACAATACTGGAGGATGTGGTAAAAGAGGCAGAGGCAGGCGGAGGAGAAGATGAACAAGAGACATTACAGAGGTTTTGGGGTTCACAGTGGCAGAGGCGGGAGAGCTGGCCAGCGATCGAGTGTGTTACAGATCCAGTGCCGTGCCACTAACGTTCTGCAAAGGACACGCTACATGATGATTATATATATGTATGTGTGTGTGTAAGTGTGTGTATGTGTGTGTGTGTAAGTGTGCGTATCTTAATCTATCTTCAATCCAGGTGTGCCGTTTGACGTCGTAAGTTGGTGTGACCTATCTTCAATCCAGGTGTGCCGTTAGACGTCGTAAGTTGGTGTGACCTATCTTCAATCTAGGTGTGCCGTTAGACGTCGTAAGTTAGTGTGGCCTATCTTCAGTCCAGGTGTGCCGTTAAACGTCGTAAGTTAGTGTGGCCTATCTTCAGTCCAGGTGTGCCGTTAGACGTCGTAAGTTAGTGTGGCCTATCTTCAGTCCAGGTGTGCCGTTAGACGTCGTAAGTTAGTGTGACCTATCTTCAGTCCAGGTGTGCCGTTAGACGCCGTAAGGTGTTGGGACCTATCTTCAGTCCAGGTGTGCCGTTAAATGTCGTAAGGAGGTGTGACGTATCTTCAATCCAGGTGTGCCGTTAGACGTCGTAAGGAGGTGCGACCTCCTTTGTTTCAGTTTTTTTTTGTGCAGGTGAAAATCCACAGGTGACTTGTAGCTCAATCCCAACACATGTAACCCCCTGGAATTTACGATCGCCTATTTTTGAGACTGGTGGAGGTGGAAGCGTAAATTGGAGCGATGTAGACCCGCAGCCTGTCAGGCGCCATCTAAGCCGCTCCGCTAACCCTTTTTGCGATATAGTCTCTGTGGGGCGAGAATCCCTAGAATAATTTGAGTAAATTTTTAACTTGAATTTTACCCGACCAGCGGCCGTTAGGCCTACTCTTTTCGATTTCCAACTGCTAAGATTTTTTGAACGTACGCGCTGCTGAACACGGGTGTCTGATCTCACTACTCAGAGATTTGAACCCGCGACCTCCAGCTCCCAAGGCGAACACATTACCTCGAAACCACTGGGTCCCCCCAGTGTGAGTTTAAATATGAATTTAAACCAGACTTCATACGTGTGAAGATAAAAGTAGTATCATATAGCAGACGCTGCCGTGGGAGAAAAAGTGGTTTAGGCTTTCGACATGAACTTGTTTATGAGGTGGGGTGGCCAGTTCCCTTCCTCGATGCCTTTTCTTACCTATCAATACTTCAGACACCCTCGACCGATGTAAACACGCGCGCAAGCACAGGAAACTGTCCAATAATAGTTGCAGGGACTACCTACAAGTTAAATGTAGTGTCATAACAAATATGCTGGGATCAAGATGCTGAGCAGCGCATGAGCTGCTAACGTCAGGGCCAGCGAACCATAGCTGCTAAGACCCTTCTACACCTCCACGTGGTGATCTTGGATAACAGGCTGCAGCAGGGCAGACTGGCTAAGGAGAAGGGATCGAAGAGGGAATGCTAACCCGGTACTAAAAAAATTGTTTGCTGAAGTCGGATGTGTTGGACCGAAAGGTGCAAATATCGCAGTCAAGCTGTAAACTACGACACATCGCATTCCATTTTCTGGACTACATTCTGCTACTTAAGCCCTTTCAGGGTTTGGTAGTGGGAGATTGCGAACGAACGAAGCCAAGCCATAACAAATATTACCTGTTGGGATGACTGTACGAGGTATCAGCTCTTGTCAGGTGGGTGGGGCCGATGATACAGCAGTGAATTCTGACAGCAGTCAGCGACTGATAGCTGACTGCTTCCATCAGGGTCAGTGACCCGTAACTCACTAAGACTAAATTCCACCTCTGAACACGGACTGCAACCATGCAGCCTGGATAAGAGATTAGGAATTAAAGAGGGGAGGCAAACCTAGTCCCCCAAAATGCCATGCTGAAATCGGATGTGTCGGGCCGAATGGTGCAGATGACAAAGCATCGCTGTAAACTACGACACATTTTCACAAACGTCCTTTTCCGGACGGGTGGGGAAGAAGAAAAAGTGAGAGGATGACCAAAGCAAAGGTCAATGTTGTACTGCCGGTACTTCCGTTTGGGATGGAGTGTTAGAGTTTATTACAGGAGGTTTCAGCTGTTCTGAGATCTGACCACATATTCCCACACTCACCGTTTGCATTCCTTAATTTTGATAGGCACTCATTTACATCTGGGTAGACTGCAGGCTGAACCTACAAAGTTCGTTGCCCCCATATTTTGACATTAATAGCAATTTCTCTCTTTCTCTCGCTGTGTAACAGTTCCCGCCGGAGCAAGGGGAGTTTAGGATGCCTGAACATGTTAAAGCTTAAAGCTACCCGAATGCATGTCAAGGTCACTCACCGTCTCAGCAAAGGAGAACAGAGTTGGGTTAAGGAATGTGGACAGGTAGAAACTGACCACTGGCCTTCCGATTTTGGTAGGGGGAGATTGATTGACAGACGAAATTGGCAGCGGGGCTTGCTGCGAGAGAATGAGTGACAGGTGTTCAAAGTGTTTCGTCAAATGGGACTGAAGATGACCATCGCCTGAGATCGATTGGTCAAGCTCTGGCCTTGCTTGAGGATATATAACTCGAGACAAAGTTTAGCTAGGGAGGCTGGATAGAGGGATGGAGAGAGGCTGGAGGAGAGATGGAGAGTGAGAGAGAGAGGGACTGAATGTGGATAGTATGTTTAACTCACCGACTTAGGTAGAGGAGCGATTGATAGACTGTTGGACGAATGTTTAGTGATAGAACAGGATCGCTCAAATAGGTGTGTGAGTTTTGCATTAATAGATAATCTGAACGTGTATTTGTAAGCAAGGACACATTGTGAACGAGTTATGTCGAGATCGCCCGCCTGAGGGTATTTCAGTGAGGAAGATGTGTGTTGAAGACGCAGTTAAGGCGATGTGTGTGTGATGTAATTGCAAGGCAATAGAACTAGGTTTTTAGTTAGTTGGGAATTCCATCAATAGCTAATGCTTACAATTCCCGTTTTAGTAGAATGTTTAGTTAAGATATGTATTATATTGTGTTTGTAATTTATCTACTCATTCTATGATATGAGTCTGAAATAATAAATATGCCACCTGCTGTGTGATATGTCATTTACTGAGTATGGTCATGATGATGTGGATGAGTGTGAGAATGTTCTAAGTTAGAATAACGGCCAGGGCAAAGAGTGGGGTGTGCTACAGCTGCTGCACACATGAGTACTTACGCTTGTAGTTGATGGTAATAGCGAGTCTGTGTTACCGTGTGTCATTGCCAATGTTGAAGGTTTCTCTGATGACATTTCTGGCGAGGATGTTACTGGTTGCGTCGCTGAGTCAGATGAGAGCGAAGACTGTAATAAATCAGATGATTCAGTAGGACCTGAGATTTGTCGGCGATGCCTGGATTCGTGGGGCATGATGAGATACTGTATGTAGAACCCTTGATAGCCCCTGATGTCATCTAGTGGACCCTTGTACGAGACCTTGACTCTTGACGTGTCACTGGTGACACTGACAGGCCCTGACATATTATTAAGCACCAACAACTGTCGAGGCCTGGCTGCTCCGGCATCATATATCACTACCTCAACCCCTGGGATTTCTGGAAGATCTAAGTAGGTCACGGTTAAGTGAATATGACTGTCATCCGGACCGGTTATCTCCCAGAGACAGGAAAGAGACCCACCCAGCATGTTATTACTGGGATAAGCTGGGTTTACTAATGCCCCGGTTTGATCTTTGAGGTGATTAGTTGCAGAACAGTCTGGAATAACACAAGATGGCGGATAGTCAAACCAGCGTGGTATACCCGATTGATCATAGCCACATTGTATTCTATTATAACCTCTTGCAATAAATGGCTCGTTGCAGATGTACGAGGCTACAGTTGATGTTGGAGACGCAGTGGACCTATTGGCTTGAAATACTGAAGTAGATTGATTTGAATTATGTGGTTGGTCATTATTGGAAAAGGTGTCAGCTTCGATATGAGCGGTGGCGTGTTGAACTGTTGGTGGATGGTTGCAAATTGAGCTGCAGATGGCGTTAGTTCTTACCCAAGCCAAGAAGCTTTCAACTACAGAGCACACAGCATATTCCCGATCATTCTCGAGAACATACCCTTCGAAACACTCCAGACTGACAACTGATCCCAACGTAGAATGGCTCAGGATCACACCACCATTTGCTGGGTGTTCCAAGCTGGAGATATCGCATTCTGGAACATTCTCGCCCATCTGAGCTGCATATTCAACCGACCAATAAAAATCGCCCGTGTCATGCATGTTATGTGTCACGTGATCATCTATATAAGTAATGACCAGCCAGAGCTCGCTACCGGGGACTACTTTGGCGAAGTTGTCTTCTTCACTATCCCATTCATCCAATGGACGTCGAGCCTGGTTAGGAGGATGACCATAAATAGCAATGTGTAAGAAGTTGCGGTCAAATCCATTTAATTTTTCAAATTTTCGTCTAAAAGTCAGATGATAA